>CM053265.1:48355284-48833869 GCA_028583415.1 Protea cynaroides
TATATATAGGACGTCCCTTAGCCTCTTTCATTCTTTTAGAACTCAAACTGAAGGAGAGAGAAAGAGAGGAGGAGGAAGAGAAGGAGATTAGAGAGGAAAACTAAGAGAAGGAATTTCAGAGAGAGCTCTGATTCTTCAGCAAGTTTAAGGTATGAAAACATCCCCTATATCAGTTGAATGCTTAGAATAGATCATGGAGGAAGTATTGATTCAAAGTAGGATCTGAACCATGAGACCCATAGACGGAAACTCAATGGAAATCCGTGAAGAGTAGGTTAGAGTAGATAATTATGAAAAATACGAAATTAAGGCCATAGATCAATCATAGGAAGGACCCTTCAAGGAATCAAATCATGAAGGGGTTAGGCTGAGAATTAAAATCGACCAAACACTCATGTGGTCGCAGCTACGATCGACCACACAAGGCACATGTGTCGACCATACGCCCTCGGAAAGTTTCTAGGGAGGGTGTGGTCGCATGTGTATGGTTGCATGATATGCGACCACACACTCTATGGTCGCAGAAACTGAGACCACAGGTGCAGCCACACCTATGACCACTCAACTTCTGGAGGTATGATTGATTCCAGATAGGACATTTAACCACTGTAATTAATGAATATGACTCTAACTTAAAATTCATAAATTTATTAGGTTTTCAAGTGGTCCAAAAGTGATTTACAAAGCTTGGAAGAGGAACAACCAACGATCAAAGGTCAAGGAACAAGGTCTAAACTAACTGGATAATAATAAACCGTTTACTTTATTGAGTCCAATGCCATGGTTGATTCTATGCTTGTATGCATGTAATGTGCATCTCATATGTCATCCAATATTCCTGCTATTACTGTTCATGCATATTTAATTCTGTTTATTTAAAACATGATGATGATGATGAGGCTAGGAATAGGCATGTCAATGTATGTGTGTGGTTGGTGTGTTGGAAGCGAGTGGAGCATCAGGGGGAGGATGTGGCATGGTGGTCTTCAACCTCGTCACCAGACTCTAGCTTTATCTCTACTCAAGTCTTGTCCACTAACATCATCGTATCACCATTACCTTAGCAGAACTATAATGTCGTAGGGCATCAGGGGAGGTGGTCTCAGACTGTGTGGTCTCTGACTCTGTCGGGGGGCCTTAGCTCTATCTCTATGGATGTATTGAGGGATGCTGGGGTGAGGCCTTGGATACACTGTTTAGCATTAGGATTGGTTAGTTGCGAGCCCAGTTTGTAAGCCCTCGCCAATAGGGGCTTACGTGTTGGTATGTGTAGGGCATCAAGGGAAGTATTGGCGGTGTTTGCTCCGGACACTTTAGCTCTATATCTATTCCATGGTGAGTGCATGTGGGACGACAATAGTGTTTGATCCATTGGGTGGATTCACACACTCGTGTATAGAGGTGCGGCAGCCAAACCTTGCTATAGCACATTGCAAACTTAAAACCAGACCAAAGATATGAATTGAATACATGCATATGTTTGTTGCATTGTTTATTTTGCTCATTGAGCCGTGATGTGTGCTCACCCTTTCAATGTCGAATATTTTTAGTTCTTGATGCAGGTCCTACTGTTGAAGAATATATGAATGTGCTGACGTTTGAACACGTTGCTGCGATGGACGTAGAAGCTAAAGAAGATGCGCATGATTCGTCGTGCGAGTGCAACTGATGTGCTTTTGATTAGCTGTTGTTTAGTTATGGGACATGTAATTGATTATTTTACTTTATTTTATATCTTGAGGTATATTGGAGATAATTGGATACTTAATTATGCTATCACTGTCAGATACTCAGTTCCTTAGTATTAAAAACTTCCACTATTGTTTATTTACTCTGAATTTGTTTCTGGGATGTATCTGGTTTAATCGAATGGGCATGGCCTATATGAGATCCTGGTTAAACCATTGGTCTATGGATGGTTCATCACACCATTCTGGTTGGTCCATAATTGGGGTGTGACAGCTTGGTATCAGAGCTCTCAGGCTTTGCTCTATTAAACCAAAATACTACCACAAGGGTCTTGAACTGAGTTAGGATAAAAATTAAAAGCTGTAATAAGAACACACCATAAGCACCTGTGTTGTATGAGACATAAAATGGGAAACCAATTTTTTATATATAAAAAATATATGTCCGAATCAGAGTACGACCTACTACCCAAATAGTTACTCTGTAATATAAAAGGAAAAAGAAATAAATGGTATCATGAAGCTAGAGGTGCTGGAGGAGGAGGTGCCTCACGATCTCGGTCATAGTCCTCAGCATATACTCTCGCAAGCCAGGCTACCTGAGTTTGGGTCACCTGGAGACTAGCTGCCAGATCTGCTACCCTCTGATCTGTGGTATGTTGAGCCTCCCAAATCTCACGTAGCAGTCCCATCATGTCATCTGGCGGTGGGCGCGAAGGACCAGCTAAGTGAGAAGGAGCCCGAGAAGGGCCAGCTCCAGTGGTATGCTGTGGTGATGGAGGAGGTATGACATCCACATCCATGTACATCTGATCATCATCCTCCTCCTCATCACTCTCGTGTGCCTCTGCTGCTACCTCTGCTGCTGCTGCTGTTGCCGCTTCTGCATCTGTTGCCACTACCAGAGTGAGAGGACGTCTCATAGCATTTCTCTCCTCATCATTGACCTGCACATCTGGCATCCCCATCCTATATATGGCCTCCCAATCAAGGTCAGTCGAAAAAGTGTCCTTGTAAATCCTCTCATCGACCAAGTTTATCTGTAAGCGAGTGAGCAGAGTGGTGATCAAACACCCATAGGGTAGGTTACCCACCAGACCAGGTTTCGTGGCACGGTGCATGGTCCTGATAATGATATAAGGAAGGCAGATAGGCTACTTAGTGCAGATGCAGTACAGAAGGTACTGGGAAACCTTCTCATAGTGTCCACTTTGGGGAATTAGGTTATGCTGAATGATCTTGCAATACACTTGGGGCTCTAGACGTAGGTTAATTGGCTTCATTTGCCAGCGATCATCCCGAAGAATCTGGTTATCTATTTCTAAGCGCATTTGCACTGATAGGAATTGGGGTTCCATGGGTGTGCAGTATACCAAGGTACCATCATTTAAGATACCCAAGATATCAGCTAACTCCTTACAGTTAAATGAAACCTCTACCCCTTTAACAAAACTGGTGATCCTGAGCTCTCTGCCCCTAGTTATATCCTCTAGGTCACCCTCTACCTGTAAATTACAGTAAAAATGTTTCACTAACTTAGGACAGGTGCAACCCTCATACAGAATCACAGGTAGCCAACATATCACCAAATGCTTCCTCCACATCAAATAGGGCTAGGCTGGCCAAGTTGACACAATGTCCCCCTTCCACCTTCTTGTGCTTGTACCAGGGATACAGTGCCTCTGTTTCAATGGACCTGAAGTGATGGGGATCATGAACTCTGGGAACTTTAGTGCGAGCCATGTTGTTTGCAAGGGCACAGACCAACAAGCAACAAATCAAATATAGTAAAAATTTAAAATTTTAACATTATGACTGCGTGATTGGCCAAATGCCTTACTTTTCACCCAAACATTTGGGCAGGAGGACTTACATAGGTCCCAAACCATCCTGCAAAGCTCATACAATCAGAAATTTAAACTAGGTAGGTCGAATTTGAAGAAATTTTGACAATTGGGGAAAAACCTCAAAATTTAGGCCAAAAATGGAAAATTTCAAGTTTCTATTAAACTAACCGATGAAACTCGGATTTTCTTGAGGGCTTTCATCCATTGGGTGGCCAATAGCAATAACCCCTAATAAAAATCAAATTTTTACGGTAAAAAAAAATATTAATTTGAAGAAAACCCCATAAATGGAGCAAAACCTAGGTATGAAAGCTTAAAAAGGAGAAAGAGTAGGGAACATACCAGGAGGAACAAAATTACATCGTAGATTGATAAAAGAATCACCAAATTCGTACGGTTGACACTGTAGCAACTCAGTAGTGGTGAGTTGAGTTGTGAATAGTAGAAGACAAAAGTGAAAATAAGAAAATGGCTCGAAATCAGATTTTAAAAACCTGATTTGGTGTCATGTGGTCGCAGAATTCAACCAAGATGTGACCCCACGATCGACCCCACGATCGACCACAGGTTCTCGGTGAGCTGACAGGGTTTGTGCAGTCGCAACCTTGTGGTCGCATATAGTGCGACCCCACGATCGACCCCATGATGAAAATGCCCTGTTTTGACTGAATGACTTTAAAAACTGAAACTTTGCCTTGTTTATTTGAAAATTAACATGAGATTAACGTATATTATGCTTGCCTCGTATGTTTCCTTGATTTTCAGACACTATTATCGTCAAAAATAAGAAATGGCTAGCCGTAGAGTAAGTAGAAGGAGACAGAATGTCAACCCATCTCCACCACCTATGGAGACCAATGACAATGAATGTTAGCAAGGATAGGAAGGAAATATTGGAATTCAATCTATTGCGCCTCAGAATGTGCATACCCAAGCCAACCCATCCAACTTACCTGCACCACCTACGGATTTGGCCAATGCGGTGATGAATTTGGCACAACAAATGCAACATATACAGTAAATGCAAGCCAACATGCACACTGCTATGAGAATTGCTTTCTCAGTTGCAAACACAGCATCTCTACCTGTAGGACAAGCTAGTACAACACCTGGTGGTAGCAACACTATACCCCAAGCAACGCAAACACCAACAGTACAAGGCCAAGTGCCAAACCCTGAAGCACCGCAAGGCGGGTATAACCAAGGTAATTATCATTACCAACCGCCTATGTATGGGGCATATGCACAGTATCAGCTTGATCACTCCAGACTGATCGAGTGTTTCCTGAAGTTGAAGCCGAAGGAATTCACAGGCAAACCATCAGATCCATTGTGGCCAGCTCACTGGATCGATGAAATGGAAAGAAACTTTATGTTGATGACTATAAATGAAGAAGAGAATGTATTATGTGCCACATTTATGTTGAAAGGTAATGCACACCATTGGTAGAAATCAACTAGAAGTTATCTGTTAACAAAGCACGCCCAGTTGACATGGGATATTTATAAAGAAGCTTTCTTCGAGAAGTATTTTCCAAGGAGTTTCAAAGATCAAATGAAAAAGGAGTTTGTGAGTCTGTATCAGGGACAGATGACTGTAGACGTATATCAACATCGTTATGAAGAACTATTTTTCTTTGCTTCCTCTAGTATGCAGGAGGAAAATACCAAAACCTGAAGGTTCATCATGGGACTTAGGGGAAGTATCTGTAAGCATGTATTGGGATTGGAAAAGAAGATTTATAATAAAGCAGTACAGATTGCTTGAGTACTAGAATTGAGCCAGAGGGAAAGCTACCTTGCTCATAATAGGGGTATTAAAAGGCCTAATGGAAATACATATAACGAAGGGAACACCAAGACATTCAAACCCTTTCGTACTCAAGGATTTAATACTGCAGCCAAGACTACCCCAACAGCCCCACCTCTACAAAAGCAAAGTAGCGTTGGAGTTAAATGCTTCAACTATGATCAAGTAGGACATTATTCAAGAGAGTGTCCCAAGCCAAGGAAGCAGTTACAGCAAGGAAAAGTTTATGCAGTTACTTCTGAAGATGCTGTCGCATCGCATGATGTGGTCACAGGTATGACCTAAACTTTTCATTTTGTACTACCTTGTGTGAGCATGTAGACTAAATTAAATCAAATCACAGGTATTGTACCTATTAATGGTTTACCCGTCAGAGTACTTTTTGACTCTGGAGCTACTCATTCTTTTATATCTGTGTCTTTTGGAAAGAAGTTAAATCTACCCCTCAGACATTTAGACTGCAAACAACTTGTGCAATCACCTATGGGATTAGAAGTGCTAGACAAAGGTTATCGACCATGTCCAGTTCTTGTCGGCGAGAAGATTTTGGAGGCAACCTTAATTTAACTCGAGATGGCAGACTTTGACGTTATCTTGGGAATGGATTGGTTAGCTCGGCACTCCACAAACTTATTATGTGCGGAAAAGAAACTGACATTTAAAGACAAGGAAGGAGCAGAGTTTAGTTTTGTAGGAACCAAACTTCTCCGTAAACAAAAACTCATTCTCTCTGCATTAAAGGCTAAAAAATGCCTCGAGAAAGCAAGAATTGGATATCTAGTATCCGTGGTCGACCTTACCAAGGAAGCGCCACGAATGGAAGATAATGAAGTTGTACATGAATTTCAAGATGTATTTCCTGAGGAACTACCAGGACTACCAACCGACCGAGCGACAGAGTTCGTTATGGATCTTATACCCAGAGCTGCACCAGTATCGAAAGCCCCCAATAAAATGGCTCCTACTGAACTGAAGGAACTGAAGGTATAATTACAGGAGTTACTGGACAAGGGTTATATTAGACCCAGCATATCACCATGGGCAGTGCTAGTATTGTTCATGAAAAAGAAGGACGGTAGCGTTCGATCGTGTATAAACTATCGGTAATTGAATAATCTTACAATCAAGAATCGGTACCCGTTACCTCAGATCGATGACTTGTTCGATCAATTGCAAGGTGCCAAAGTGTTCTCCAAAATTGATCTTTGATCAGAATACCATCAGTTGAAGATTAAGGAAGGTGATATTCCGAAGACAACATTCATAACCAGATATGGACATTAAGAATTTTTAGTTATGTCTTTTGGATTGACTAATAATGCACCCACAACTTTTATGGAACTCATGAATCGGGTATTCCATGATATGTTTGATACGTCAGTTATTGTATTTATTGATGACATACTAGTCTACTCCAAGGACAAATAAACTCATACCACAAATCTAAAAGCCGCTTTGCAGCGACTAAGAAAAAGAGAAGCTTTAGGAAAAATTTACTAAGTGTGAGTTCTGGCTGAATGAAGTTGCTTTCTTAGGCCATGTTGTATCCGCTGAAGGAATTAAAATGTATCCTAACGAGATTGAAGCCATTGTGAAATGGGAAGCACCTAAGAATGTTGTCGAAATCAGAAGTTTCTTGGATTTAGCAAGTTATTATCGACGATTTGTGGAAGATTACTCTAGAATCTCCGTACCTCTCACCAGTCTGACAAAGAAAGGAGAAAAGTTTGTTTGGACCGATAAATGTGAAGAGTGTTTCCAAACATTGAAGACTAGATTGATATCAGTTCCCATATTGACTATTTGGATCCCAGGACAACCATTTACCTTGTACACCGATGCGTTTGGGTTAGGTTTGGGATGTGTGCTTATGCAAGGAGAACAAGTAATTGCGTATGCCTCAAGATAACTGAAGACACATGAGAAGAACTATCCCACTCATGACTTGGAATTTGTAGCGGTGATACATGCTGTCAAGATATGGAGACATTATTTGTATGGAGAGAAATTTTAGATTAAATCAGATCATAAGAGTCTTACTCATCTTTTTAATCAGAAGGAGTTGAACATGAGACAGAGAAGATAGCTAGAATTACTGAAGGATTATGATTGCGATATCCAGTATCTTCCAAGAAAAGCTAATGTAGTTACTGACGCATTAAGCAGGGAAGCTATAACAGAATCCCAAGAAGAAGCTAGTGCAAATGTTGTAGTGTGTGTCACAGGAAGAGTATTTAATTATGATAAAGAGTAGTTCATGATTGATATTCTGAATGAATCAACTGATCAAGGGTTTATTCATCTATTCTCAAACATGTATTATACATTAAAGATTGTACCTGATCTGATAGATGAGGTGAAGACAGCTATTAAATTAGACCTTTATCTGAGAACGGTGCAAGAATACCTTTAAAAAGGTAGAACTGCTCAACGCCCCTTACTCCATACATAGGGGACCGATCCCTATCTATGGTCGATTTGATTGGCCTGCCCCGGCGGACTCCTCCATCCACTGAATCCCCTGGCCTACCTTAATCCCGAGGGAATGAAACTATCCCAAAGAATAGAACTGGGAAGGGAGAGGATGGGCATTGACAAATCTGTCTTGATTGGCTGGTCATCCGGCTGATGAGAAGAAGAGTTTTGGTTCTTATCGGTGACATGGGGACGTAAAAAGGGGGATCTACTCCTGAGTTCACCTTGGACGTTGAAAAGGTACTAAGATACAAAGGAAGGGTATGTGTTCCTGAAAATGAAGAGTTGGATATTAGACAAAAACTCATGAAGGAAGCCCACACCACTGCGTATTCGCTACAACCTGAAAGCACGAAGATGTACCATGATTTAAAGAAACTCTATTGGTGGAGAGGAATGAAAGTGGATGTAGCTAAATTTGTATCTCAGTGCCTGAATTGTCAGCGGGTAAAGGCTGAAAGGCAAAAACTTACAGGATAATTGCAGCCACTGCCAGAACCAGCATAGAAATGGGACTGCATCACTATGGACTTCATCACCGAGTTACCATTGACTCCCCGAGTAGTTGACGCGGTCTGGGTGATTGTAGATCGTTTGTCTAAGACAGCTCGTTTCATAGCTATACGACCTCAGTATACCCTAGAGAGGTTAGCTAAGCTGTATGTTGATAATATTGTTAGATTGCATGGTGTACCTGAAAGCATCGTGTTCGACAGAGATCCACATTTTACCTCAAGATTTTGGAAAGGATTACAGAAGGCCATGGGTACAATGTTGAAGTTTAGTACTGCATTCCATCCTCAGACCGATGGACAGTCAGAACGTACCATTCAAATTTTAGCAGATATGCTTGGAGCTTACATAATTGATTTCAAAGGATCATGGGATGAGAAATTACCATTGATTGAGTTTGCTTATAACAACAGCTATCAAACGACTATATAGATGTCACCTTATGAAGCACTGTATGGTAGGAAGTGTCGAACTCCTTTATTTTGGAACGAAGTTGGAGAATGGAGTATTGTTGGACCAGAGTTTATTGAAGAAACTTGTCGAGTGGTCGACATTATCAAGGAAAGAGTCTGAACCGCTCAGAACCGTCAAGAGCAATATGCAGATAATCGACGCAGAGATCTCCCCCATAGGTGATATGGTATTTCTGAAAATATCTCCTATGTGTGGTTTAAAAAGATTTGGACAGAAGGGAATGTTGTGTCCCAGATATATTGGATCTTATGAAGTTCTAGCTAGACGTGGGAAGGTAGCGTATCAGTTAGCACTACCCCATCCATGTCAAGTGTGCATGATGTATTTCATATCTCATTACTGAAGAAGTACATTCGAGGTCCAACACACGTCCTAACAATGGATCCATCGGGTCTAACTGATGATTTGACATTTGAAGTAGCACCAATCGAAATTACTAGCTGGAAGGTTCAACGTCTATGCAACCGTGACATTTACTATGTTAAAGTTACTTGGAGGAGCCAAAACGTGGAAGAGATCACATGGGAAGAAGAGAATGCTATGCAAAAGAAATATCCTCACCTTTTTGACTCGGAAGGTATGTGCAAATTTTGAGGTTTATATAAGAGGGGGGAGTTGTAAGACCCGTTTCGTATTAACCTGATCTTACCACCTTGTATTAGGTCTTTCTATCATGGTCGGACCAAGCAGAATAAGTGCATGAAGAAACCATAAGGCTAGGTAACTAATTTGAACAATAAATCATCTAATTAAGACATGTGGTCGCATACCTAAACAGATGTGGTCGACTACACCTCAGAATAATAAGACCACTGGAGTCTGGCATGTGTGGTTGCAGATTTGGGAAGTGTGGTTGATAGATCCTGCGACCCCACGTGTGACCATACGATGTTATAACCGACTCCGTGATTAGGAAACCTCCCTAATCTGAAGGGGATTCTTTCTTAATCATAGTAGGACTCTATATGGAGGGTTTTCCTCTATATATAGGACGTCCCTTAGCCTCTTTCATTCTTTTAGGACTCAAACTGAAATAGAGAGAAAGAGAGGAGGAGGAAGAGAAGGAGAATTGAAGAGGAAGAATAAGAGAAGGAATTTTAGAGAGAGCTTTAATTCTTCAGCAAGTTTAAGGTATGAAAACATCCCCTACATTAGTTAAATGCCTAGAGTAGATCATGGAGGAAATGTTGATTCAAAGTAAGATCTCAACCATGAGACCCATAGACAAAAACTCAAAGGAAATCCATGAAGAGTAGGCTGGAGTAGATAATTGTAAAAAATACAAAATTAAGGCCATAGATCAATCATAGGAAGGACTCTAGTGATAGTTCTAGGGATCAAATCATGAAGGGGTTAGACTGAGAATGAAAATTGACCAAACACTCGTGTGGTCATAGCTATGGTCGACCACACGAGGCATATTTGTCGATTACATGCCCTCGGGAAGTTTCCAGGGAGGGTGTGGTCGCATGTGTGTGGTTGCATGATATGCGACCACACATATCGACCACACACCCTATGGTCATAGAAACTCCACAAGTACAGCCCCACCTATGACCATTCAGCTTCTGGAGGTCTGATTGATTCCAGATGGGAAAACACAGTAATTAATGAATATGAACTCTAACTAAGAGTCCATAAATTTATTAGGTTTCCAATTGGTCCAAAACTGATTTACAAAGCTTGGAAGAGGAACAACCAACGATCAAAGGTGAGGGAACAAGACCTAAACTAACTGGATAATAATAAATCGTTTACTTTATTGAGTTTAATACCAGGATTGATTCTACGCTTGTATGCTTGTAATGTGCATCTCACATATCATCTAATATTTTTACTATTACTGTTCATGCCTATTTAATTCTGTTTATTTATAACATGATGATGATGATGCTAGGAATAGGCATGTGAATGTATGTGTGTGGTTGGTGTATTGGATGCTAGTGGAGAATCAGGGGGAGGATGTGGCATGGTGGTCTTTGACCTCGTCACCAGACTCTAGCTCTATCTTTACTCAAGTCTTGCCCACTAACATCGTCGTATCACCGTTACCTTAGCAGAATTATTACATTGTAGTGCATTAGGGAAGGTGGTCTTGGACCGTATGGTCTCTGACTTTACCGGGGGGGCTTAGCTCTATCTCTGTGGACGTATTGAGGGATGCTGGGTTGAGGCCTTGAATACACAGTTTGACATTAGGATTGGTTAGTTGCGAGCCCAGTTTACAAGCCCTCGCCAATAGGAGCTTACGTGATGGTATAGGTAGGGCATCAGGGGAAGTGTTGGCCGTATTTGATCTGGACACTTTAGCTCTATCTTTATTCCATGGTGGGTTCATGTGGGAGGACAATGGTGTTTGATCCATTGGGTGGATTCACACATTCATGTATAGAGGTGCGGTGGCCACCAAACCTTTCAATAGCACATTACAAACTTATAAACCAGACGAAAGATATGAATTGAATGCATGCATATGTTTGTTGCATTGTTTTGTTTCCTCACAGAGCCGTGATGTGTGCTCACCCTTTCGACGTCGAATAATTTTAGTTCATGATGCAGGTCCTACTGTTGAAGAATATATGTAAGACCCGTATCAAACTAATCGGTCTTACCACCTTGTATCAGGTCTTCCTATCATGGTCGGGCCAAGTGGACCAAGTGCATGAAGAAACCACAAGACCAGGTATGAAATTTAACCCAAAAATAGTCAATTATGAGCGTGTGGTCATACCTAAACAGGTGTGATCGACCACACCTCAAAATAACACAACCATAGGAAATTAGGTCGTGTGGTCGCATGTTTCAGAGGGAGTGGTCGACGAGTTCTGCGACCCCACCTGCGACCATACGGAACCCAGACAGGAACTGAGTTTAGGAAACCTTCTTAATCCGAAGGGGGTTCTTTCCTAAACTCAGTAGGGTTTATTATGGAGGATTTTTCTCTATAAATAGGACGTCCCTTAGCCTCTTTCATCCTTTTAGAACTCAAACTGAAAGTGAGAGAAAAAGAAGAGAAAGAAGAGAAGGAGAATTGAAGAGGAAGACTAAGAAGGGGAAATTCAGAGAAGACCTCTGAATCTTCAACAAGTTTAAGGTATGGAACGTTCCCCATGTCAATTGAAAGCCTATAATAGTTCATAAAAGAGATAGGATTTAAGTGAGAACCCAATCATCAATCCATGGACAAATTCCAAGAGAATCCATGGAAAGAATTACGTGGACAATGGATTGTGTATAAAAATATTAGTTCTGAGCCATAGAACAATCATAGGAAGGACCATGATGATAAGCCAAGGAATCCAAACATGAAGGAATAGAGTTGAGAGTGAAAAGTCGACCATCACACGTGTGGTCGCATGATGTGTGAACACACGAGACACACATATTCGACCACACGCCCTCGGGAAGTTTCCAGGGAGGGTGTGGTCGCATGTGTGGTCGTAGGATATGCGACCACACCTTGTGACCACACACCCTGTGGTCGTAGAAACTAAAACCACAGTTGCTGCCACACCTACGATCCCTTAGTTTCTGTTGGTTTAAACTACTATAAATAAATTCTAATTTAAAATCTATAAATTTTTTAGGTTTCCAAGTGGTCTAAGAGTGAATTACAAAGCTTGAACAAGGATCTACTATCAACCAAAGGTGAGGGAACAAGACCTAAATTAATTGACTAATAATAAACTATTTTTATTTATTGTGTCCAATACCATGAATGATTCTATGCTTGTATGCTTGTAATGTGCATATCACATGTCATCTAATATTCTTGTTATTACTGCTCATGCATATTTAATTCCGTTTATTTATAACATGATGTTGATGATGATGCTAGGATTAGGCATGTGAATGTATGTGTGTGGTTAATGTACTTGATGTGAGTGGGGCATCAGGGGAGGACGTGACACTGTGGTTCATCCTGGTCACCAGACTCTAGATCTATCTCTACTCAAGTCTTGTCCACTAACATCATCGTATCGTCATTACCTTAGTAGAACTATTACATCGTAGGGCATCAGTGGAAGTGGTCTCCGACCGTGTAGTCTCTGACTCTGCCGGGGGGCCTTAGCTCTATCTCTATGGACGTATTGAGGGATGCTGGGGTGAGGCCTTGGATACACTATTTGACATTAGGATTGGTTAGTTGCGAGCCTAGTTTGCAAGCCCTCACCAATAGGGGTTTACGTGCTGGTATGGGTAGGGCATCAGGGGAAGTGTCATGCGGTGTTTGATCCGGGCACTTTAGCTCTATCTCTATTCCATGATGGGTGCATGTGGGACGACAATGGTGTTTGATCTATTGGGAGGCTTCACACACTCATGTATAGAGGTGCGGTGGCCACCAATCTTTTTTATTGCACACTGCAAACTTATGAACCAGACCAAAGATATAAATTGAATGCATGCATATGTTTGTTGCATTGTTTTGTTTGCTCACTGAGCTATGATGTGTGCTCACCCTTTCAACGTTGAATATTTTTAGTTGATGATGCAGGTCCTACAGTAGAAGATTATATGAATGCTCCAATGTACGAGCATGTTGCGACAATGGATGCAGAAGTTATGATGGAGTCGCATGAATCGTCTTGCGAGTGCAACTCATGTGTGTCTTTGATTAGATTTATTTGTCAGATTATTCAGAACATGTAATTGATTAATTTATTTTATTTTATGTCTTCATTTATTTGAGATAATAGGATACTTTATTTATGATATCACTATTTGATACTCAGTTCATTAATATTGAAAACTTCTGCTATTGTTTATTTACTCTGATTATGGTTGTGGATGTGTATGGTTTAAGCAAAAGGACACAGCCTATTCGAGATCCTGGTTGAACTGTTGGATCATAGACGGTTCATCACACCATTCTGGTTGGTGTATAATTAGGGTGTGACAATATATGAATGCGCCGACGTATGGACACGTTGCTACGATGGACGTAGAAGCTGAAGAAGATGCGCATGATTCATTGTGCGAGTGAAACTCATGTGTTTTTTTGCTTAGTTGTTTAGTTATGGGAACATGTAATTGATTATTTTACTTTATTTTAGGTCTTGCGGTATATTAGAGATAATTGGATACTTAATTATGCTATCACTACCAGATACTCAGCTCATTAGTATTAAAGACTTTCGCTATCGTTTATTTACTCTGAATTTGCTTGTGGGGTGTATCTGATTTAATCGAATGGGCACGACTGATACTAGATCCTGGTTGAACCGTTGGTCTATTATGGTTCATCACACCATTCTGGTTGGTTCAGAATTGGGGTGTGACAAAACTAGTTAACTAGGGATGTACATACTGCTCACATGACTATGGTTGTGCTTTGTGAATTGATTTTAAATTGCTGAGAATTAAGTAATGATTGTTTCCTTATTATAAGATGCCTCCTTGAAGACAAGTACCTATACGCTCTCCAACACTACGCCTATCATCAATGACATCATTTCATGGGGAGAATGTGCCAGAGGGAGGGGATGTCCACCTCTACATTTTCCTTAGGTACCTGATGTACCTAGGATGAATGCTCAAGAGCTTTTAGTTGCGTTTGCTACCACCATGGCTCAAATGCGAAGAGCTGCTACTAGAGGAGTAGCGCCAAGAATACCATTTCAAGTAGAACCTATTGGGGAAGTAGAGAGAGTATTGATGAGGTTCCATAAATAGAGACCTCCTGTGTTTAAGGGTACAACCTCAGACCTTATGCTATCAACTGAATGGCTTAGGAGTATGGAAAAAGTCTTTAAAGTTATGGACATATCGGAAGAGCACAATGTGATTCGTATAACACAGATGTGTCAAGATGAAACAAATACATGGTGGCAAGCTGCTAAAGTAGTGTTGGGTGCAAATGATCACCTACTCACTTGGGGTGACTTCAAGAGGACTTTTGAAGAAAAGTATTTCTCTGTTAGTTATAAGGGATCAAAGAGGACAAAGTTCCTGAAGCTGAGTCAAGGGTCCCTCTCCTTGCAAGAATATGTAAAGAAGTTCGATGGGCTATCTAAATTTGCAGGGGACCTAGTTGATACCGATGAGAAGAGAGCTAGACAATTTGAGGAAGGTCTCAAGGATGAGATAAAAGATAATGTTATGGGATTTCAACTTCCCACTTATGCTGAAGTATTGGAGAAGGCTCAGATTTTTGAGTCTTGCAGTTGAAGCAAAGCCACCATGAGCAAGGTACTTGGGAAGAGACCAATGTAGGACAAAAACAACAAGCCCTACCACAAGTATAAAAGGGAGTTGACATAGCTATTGAAATTTCAGAATGTACAACATGTGGGAAGAAGCATAGAGGGGAGTGCAGGAAGGCCTCTAATGTATGTTACCGATGTGGAGGAAAAGGACATACAGCTAGGGATTATGGTACACCTCCATCTGGACAGCATAAAGTGACAAAATAGCAACCCAAAGGATAAGCTAGACAAAAGCCCAAGGCTCAAGCTAGAGTTTATGCTATGACGATAGAGGAAGCTGAGGGTGCTACTACTATGGTAGTAGGTAAGATTTAAAATTTTAGTAAGTTTCCTTCTGCTCAAAGCATGATGTTAGTTACAAAAATCTTGCTGCCCTGATTATATGATTAGATGATATATGCTGGTATGTAAATGTTGATTATTAATTAGCATAGTATTATTTTCAGGCTATGTATCTTTAGGAGGGAAGCCCACTTTTGCCTTGTTTGACTCAAGTGCTACACATTTATTTGTATCTGAGTCATTCATCAAAAGGCTTCGAATCAAACCTGAGAGGTTAAATCAACAAATGAAAGTATCTTTACCTTCGGGAGATCTCTCCTAACGAGCAAAGTATGTAGGAATTGTGTGGTGGAGATTGAAGGAAGATCTTTCCCAGTTGATCTAATTCTATTAAGGATGAAGGATTTTAATCTAATACTGGGAATGGATTGGCTATCTACTCATCATGCTAGTATTTTGTTATGAGAAGGAGGTAATCTTTAAACTTCAAGAGGGGAACTAGAGTTTAAGTATTCTGTAGTTAAGGGTAAAATGACTACCATAGTACCTCTTGTATCTGCCACTAAAGTGCAAAAGCTAATGTCTCATGGATGCCAGGGATTTTTAGCATCTGTGGTAGATACTTCCAAGATAAAGGCTAGGATTGAAGACATAGAAGTGATCAAGGAATATCTAGATGTTTTTCCTAATGATTTAACTTAGTTACCCCCTGATAGAGAGTTGGAGTTCATTATAGATTTGGTGCATGGTACAATACCAGTTTCCATGACATCCTATAGAATGGCACCATTTGAACTCAAGGAACTCAAGGAGCAATTATAAGAATTACTGGACAAGGGATTTGTAAGGCCCAGTGTGTCTCCTTGGGGAGCACCAGTACTATTTGTAAGAAAGAAGGATGGGACACTGAGACTTTGTATCGACTACAGGGAGTTGAACAAAGTCATCATCAAGAACAAGTACCTGCTGCCCCTCATATTGATGATCTAGTTCACCAATTACAAGGGACATCAGTATATTCCAAGATTGATTTAAGGTCTAGATATCACCAGTTAAAGGTGAGAGAAAATGATATTCCCAAGATGGCATTCAGGACATGGTATGGGCACTATGAAATTGTAGTTATGCCTTTTGGTTTGACTAATGCATTAGCGGCATTTAGGGACTTGATGAATAGGATATTCCATGATTACTTAGATCAATTTGTCATAGTCTTCATTGATGACATATTGGTTTATTCCAAAGATGCAACCAGTTATTCAGATCATCTCAGGCTTGTATTGCAACGGTTGAGAGATAAAAGGCTCTATGGAAAATTTTTTAAGTGCGAATTTTGGATAGACAAGGTGGGGTTCTTAGGACAGGTAGTGATTGCAGAAGGTATATCTATGGACCCAAGTAAAGTAAGTGCAATCCTTGATTGGCCTAGACCTTCAAATGTAACAGAGAGTAGGAGTTTCTTGGGTCTAGTAGGATATTACAGAAGATTCATTGAAAACATTGCAAGAATGGCGTTACCTATGAACAAGTTAACAAGAAAAGGGGAACCATTTAATTGTTCAGAAGATTATGAGAAGAGTTTCCAAGAGCTAAAATAGAAACTTATCACAGCTCCTGTACTTACCATTCCTTCAAACACAGGAGTTATGACCATATATAATGATGCTTCGAAGAAAGGTTTGGGATGTGTTTTGATGCAGAATAGAAAAATGGTTGCCTATGCTTCTAGGCAATTGAAAATTATGAGATGAATTATCCAACTCAAGATCTTGAGTTGGTAGCTATGGTTTTTGCTTTGAAAATTTAGAGACATTATCTTTATGGAGAGAAGTATGAAATCTACACTGATCATAAGGGTCTCAAATATTTCTTCACTCAAAAGGATCTCAAAATGAGACAAAGGAGATGGTTGGAACTTATCAAAGACTATGATTGCACCATCAACTGCCATCCTAGGAAAGCAAATGTGGTAGTTTATGCTCTTAGTAGGAAGACTAAGGACAAGATAGTAAGTGCCCTAACTTGTAAGCATCATATTATTGAGGATGCAAGGAAGTTTAATCTAGAGGCGGTGTTTGGAGATACAAATAAGGTTTTGACATCATTGGCCGTTAAGCCTACCATATTCGAAGAGGTTAAAGTGGCCCAAGGAAAAGATGAGTATCTACAAAGAATCTAGAAGGAAGTCCTCGATAGAGGAAGGGTAGATTTTACAATCAGTGAAGATGGAACGGTTATGTATCAAGGAAGAATCTGTGTACCAGAATTGGAAGAAATAAGGCAAAAAGTAATGACTACAGCCCATCCCACTTATTACTCATTACACCAAGGAAGCACAAAAATGTACCATGTCCTGAAAGAACATTTTTGGTGGAAAGGAATGAAGAAGCATATCACTGATTTTGTTAGAATGTATTTGACACGTCAGTAGATAAAGGCCAAACATAAAAAACAATTAGGTTTATTGCAACCTCTTACCATACCGGAATGGAAATGAGAAAAAATAACAATGGATTTCGTCACTAATCTACCCTGGACACCATGTGGTTATGATGCAATGTGGGTGGTAGTGGATAGGTTTACGAAGTCAGCTCATTTTTTTTACCTGTGAAAATGACTTATACTCCTGAAAGATTAGCTAAGTTATACATTGATGAAATTGTAAGGCAACATGGAGTATGTCACACCAATTCAGGTCTAACCAGAATGGTGTGATGAACCGCCAATAAACCAATGGTTCACCTAGGATCTGGCATAGGTCGTACCCACCATATCAATCCACACACACATTCCACATTAATAATCAGAGGTAATAAATAAATAAATGAAAGTTTTATAGATAATGAACAGAGAGTCTAACAATGATAAATAAGTATTTAACTCAATTATATCCAAACCACAAGACATAAAAATAAATAATCAATTACATATCCGATATTCAAATTATAACTAAACTTAAGCAAAAACACCTTGGTTGCACTCGCATGATGAATCATGCGCATCTTCTTCAGCTTCTACGTCCATCGCAACAACTTGTCTATAAGTTGGCGCATTCATATATTCTTCAACTGTAGGACCTACATCATCAACTAAAAATATTTGACCTCGAAAGGGTGAGCACACATCATGGCTCAGTGAGCAAACTAAACATTGCAACAAACATATGCATGCATACAATTCATATCTTTGGTCAGATTTATAAGTTTGCAATGTGCTATAGAAAGGTTTGGTGGCCGTCGCACTTCTATACACGAGTGTGTGAATCCACCCAATGGCTCAAACACCATTGTCGTCCCACATGCACCCACAATGGAATGAAAATAGAGCTAAAGTGTCCGGATCAAACACCGCCAACACATCCCCTGATGCCCTACCCATACCAACACGTAAGCCCCTATTAGCGAGGGCTTGCAAACTGAGCTCGCAACTAACCAATCCTAATGCCAAATAGTGTATCCAAGGCCTCACCCCAGCATCCCTCAATACGTCCATAAAGCTAAGGCCCCCTGCAGAGTCAGAGACTACACGGTCAGAGACCACCTCCCCTGATGCCCTACGATGTAATAGTTCTACTAAGGTAATGGCGATACGACGATGTTAGCGCGCAAGACTTGAGTAGAGATAGAGCTAGAGTCTGGTGATGAGGTCAAAGAGCACCATGCTACGTCCTCCCCCTAATGCTCGACTCGCATTCAACACACCAATCACACACATACATTCACATGCCTATTCCTAGCATCATTATCATCATCAAGTTATAAATAAACAAAATTAAATATGCATGAACAGTAATAGCAGAAATATTAGAAGACATGTGAGATGCACATTACAAGCATACACGCATAGAATCAATCATGGCATTGGACTCAATAAAAATATATAGTTTGTTATTATCCAATTAGTTTAGATCATGTTTCCTCACCTGTTAGCAATACTCGATGTCCTTCCAAGCCTTGAAATTTATTTGAATTGATTTAACAACCTAAAGGTTATATGAATTTAAGGGTTCATATGTGACATGTTGCAGTAGTCGAAAATTGAAACAGACACTGATAGGTGTCTGATTAGTCCTATGATTTCATGCTGTATCGACCTTACTATCTACGGTCGATGCCCTACGGTCGCACCGATCGCATATGGTGCGACCGTAGCTGCGATCATATGATTTTTGAAATCTTCCCGAATGCCTATGGTCGATCCTCTGGACATACTGGTCATGCTATGGTCAACCGTAGCTGCGACCTTGAGACTTCTGGTCACAGTCTATATGAAATTCGAGTTCTTCCTGGGTCAATGCTTATGTTCTTCAATGGGGTTTATTCTAAGGTCATCCTATGGCCATCATTAGTAATTTCTTATCAACCCTAATCATCAAATTCACTCCTGATGGTTCTCCTTGGGATTTTCTCAAGGAAATCACATAGATTATATTAGGTTGATATTGCCTATCTTCCATAGAAGTCTTATTCCTTAGAGTTTACATCTCCAAAGATTTGTTTCATACCTTTGCCTGTGATAGAGAGCCAATCTCTTCTTAGCAAATTCTTCTCCTTAGTTTTTTCTTCTTTTCCTTTTTTTCCTTCTCTTCCTTCTCTTTCTCTAGCGTTTACTAATGTTTTAAAAAAATGAAAAAGGGCTGAGGGACGTCCTTAATATAGAGGAAAACTCTCTATATAGAGTCCTCTTTCAATTAGGAAAGGAATCCCTTAGTTTAGGAAAGTTTCCAAAACTCGGAGTCTGATCTAGGTTTTCACGGTCGATCATACGGTCGCATAAATCATTGATCGTAAGGTCAAAATCATCAATCGTGGGGTTCTGGATTTGATATTTTTGGTTCCCTTCCTTATGGTCGACCATACCTACTTAGGCATGCGACCTTAGGTATGTTTTTAGTGTTTTTAACTCGATTCTCATACCTGGTTTGTGATCTATCTTTACACGCTCGGTCCACTTGGTCCAGGAATGATGGGAAGACCTAGTTCGACATGATTATACCAAATTAGTCGAATAGGTGAGGATATTGCTTCCGCATAGCGTTCTCTTCTTCCCATGTAACTTCTTCTATATTTTGGCTTCTCCAAGTAACCTTAACGTAGTAAATGTCACGGTTGCAAAGACGTTGCACCTTCCGGCTAGTAATCTCAAAAGGTACTACTTTGAACGTTAAGTCTTCAGTCAAATGCGGTGGATCTGTTGTTAACACGTGTGTTGGATCTTTGACATACTTCTTCAGTAATGAGATATGAAATACATCATGCACACTTGACATGGATGGTGGAAGTGCTAACTGACATGCTATTTTTTCACATCTATCTAGAACTTCATAAGGTCCAATATATCTGGTACACAACTTTTCCTTCTGTCCTAACCTTTTCAAACCACGCATAAGAGAAATTTTTAGAAATACCTTATCACCTATGGTGAATTCGAGATCTTTGCGTCGATTATCTGCATATTTCTTCTGACGGTTCTGAGCTATTTGGACTCTTTCCTTGATAATGTTGACTACTCGATAAGTCTCTTCAATAAACTCTGGTCCAAAAATATTCCATTCTCCAACTTCATTCCAAAACAAAGGAGTTCGACATTTCCTACCATACAGTGCTTCATAGGGTGACATCTGTATAGTCGCTTGATTGCTGTTGTTATAAGCGAACTCAATCAATGGTAATTTCTCATCCCATGATCCTTTGAAATCAATAACACAAGCTCGAAGCATGTCTTCAAAAATCTGAATAGTACGCTCTGACTTTTCATCTGTCTGAGGATGGAATGCAATACTAAACTTCAATATTGTACCCATAGCCTTCTGTAATCCTTTTAAAAACTTTGAGGTAAAGCATGGGTCTGTATAGGACACAATACTTTTAGGTATACCATGTAATCGGGTAATATTATCTACATAAAGCTTAGCTAACTTCTCTAGGGTATACTGAGGTCGTATAGCTATGAAATGAGCTATCTTAGTTAATAGTGATGCCGTCCCATTTCCATGCTATTGAAGTCCATAGTGATGCCGTCCCATTTCCATGCTGGTTCTAGTAGTGACTGCAATAATCCTGCAGGTCTTTGCCTTTCAGCCTTTACTTGCTGACAATTCAAGTATTGAGACACAAATTTAGCTACATCCGCTTTCATTCCTCTCCACCAATATAGTTTCTTCAGATCATGATACATCTTCGTACTTCCAGGATGTACCGAATAAGCGGTGGTGTGAGCTTCCTTCATTAGTCTGTGTCTAATATCCAAGTCTTCATTTTCAGGAACACATACCCTTCCTTTGTATCTTAGTACCTTTTCAACGTCCAAGGTGAACTCAGGAGTAGTCCTAACTTTTTTGAGGTCTTCTTGTAACGTTCCCAGATAAGGGTCTGATTTAATAGCGACTTTCACTTCGTCTAATAGATCAGGTACAATCTTCAATGTAGCAAACATGCTTGAAAATAGATGAATAAACCCTTGGTCAGTTGATTCATTCAAAATATCAATCATGAACTTCTCTTTACCGTAATTAAATACTCTCCTGTGACACACACCACAACATTTGCACTAACTTCTCCATGGGATTCTGTCATAGCTTTCTTGCTTACTGCGTCAGCAACTACATTAGCTTTTCATAGATGTTATAGGATATCGTAATCATAATCCTTTAATAATTTCAGCCATCTTCTTTATCTCATATTCAACTCCTTCGGATTAAAAAGATGAGTGAGACTCTTATGATCTGATTTAATATAAAATTTCTCTCCATACAAATAATGTCTCCATATCTTAACAGCATGTACTACTGCTGCTAATTCCAAGTCATGAGTGAGATAGTTCTTCTCATGTGTCTTCAATTGTCTTGAGGCATACACAATTACTCATTCTCCTTGCATAATCACACATCCTAAACCTAACCCAGACGTATCAGTATACAAGGTAAATGGTTGTCCTAGGATCGAAATAGTCAAGATGGATGCTGATATCAATCTAGCCTTCAATGTTTAAAAACAATCTTCACATTTATTGGTCCAAAAAAACTTTTCTCCTTTCTTTGTCAGACTGGTGAGAGGTACGGCGATTCTAGAGTAATCTTCCACGAATTGTCTATAGTAACCAGCTAAACCTAAGAAACGTTTGATTTTTACAACATTCTTAGGTGCTTCCCATTTCACAATAGTTTCAATCTTGCTAGGATCCACTTTAATCCCTTCAGTAGATACAAAATGGCCTAAGAAAATGACTTCATTTAGCCAAAACTCACACTTTGTAAATTTTACGTAAAACTTCTCTTTTCTTAGTCGATGTAGAGCGGCTCTTAGATTTGTGACATGAGTTTCTTTGTCCTTGGAGTAGACTAGTATGTCATCAATAAATACAATGACTGACGTATCTAACATATCATGGAATACCCGATTCATGAGTTCCATAAAAGTTACGGGTGCATTAGTTAATTCAAAAGACATGACTAAAAATTCATAATGTCCATATCTAGTTCTGAATGCTGTCTTTGGAATATCACCTTCCATAATCTTCAACTGATGGTATCCTGATCGAAGATCAATTTTGGAGAACACTTTGGCACCTTGCAACTGATTGAACAAGTCATCGATCTGAGGCAACGGGTACCGATTCTTGATTGTAAGCTTATTTAATTCTTGATAATCTATACACAGTCGAACGCTACCGTCCTTCCTTTTCACGAACAATACTGGCACTCCCCATGGTGATATGCTGGGTCTGATATAACCCTTGTCCAGTAATTCCTGTAATTGTACCTTCAGTTCCTTCAGTTTAGTAGGAGCCATTCGATAGGGTGCCTTCGATACTAGTGTAGCTCCGGGTATAAGATCTATAACGAACTTTGTCGCTCGGTCAGGTAGTAGTCTTGGTAGTTCCTCAAGAAATACATTCAGAAATTCTCGCACAACTTCAATATCCTCCATTCGTGGTGCTTCCTTGGTGAGGTTGACCACGGATACTAGATACCCAATTCCTCATTTCTTGAGGCATTTTCTAGCCTTCAATGCAGAGAAAATGAGTTTTTGTTTACGGGGAAGTTTGGTTCTCGCAAAACTAAACTCTGCTCTTCCTTGTCTTTAAATATCAATTTCTTTTCTGCGCATAATAGGTTTGCAGAGTACCGAGCTAACCAATCCATTCCCAAGATAACATCAAAGTCGGCCATCTCGAGTTGAATTAAAGTTGCATCCAAAATCTTCTCGCCGATAAGAACTGGACATGGTCCATAACCTTTGTCTAGTTCCACTTCTAATCCCATAGGTGATCGTACAAGTAGTTTGTAGTCTAAAGGTCTGAGGGGTAGATTTAAATTCTTTCCAAATGACACAGATATAAAATAATGAGTAGCTCCAGAGTCAAAGATACTCTGGTGGGTAAGCCATTAATAGGTATGATACCTGTGATTTGATTTAATTTAGTCTATATGCTCACACAAGGTAGTACAAAATGAAAGGTTCAGGTCATACCTATAACCACATTAGGCGATGCGGCAGCATCCTCAGATGTAACTGCATAAACCTTTCCTTGCTGTAGCTGCTTCCTTGGCTTAGGACACTCTCTTGAATAATGTCCTACTTGATTGTAGTTAAAGCATTTAACTTCAGCATTACTTTGCTTCTGTTGAGGTTAGGCTGTCGGAGTAGTCTTGGCTGCAGCATTGAAGCCTTGAATACGGAAGGGTTTGAATGTCTTTGAGTTCCCTTCCTTGTATGAGTTTTCATTAGGCCTTTTAATACCTCTGTTCTGAGCAAAATAACTTTCCATCTAGCTCGATTCCAGTACTCGAGCAATCTGTACAGCTTCATTATAAATCTTCTTTTCCAATCCCAATACATGCTCACGGAGGCTTCCCCTAAGTCCCATGACGAACCTTCGGGTTTTGGTATTTTCCTCCGGCATGCTAGAGGGAGCAAAGAAAAATAGTTTTTCATAACGCTGTTGATATGCGTCTACAGTCATCTGTCCCTGATACAAACTCTGAAACTCCTTTTCCATTTGATCTCTGAAACTCCTGGGAAAATACTTTTTGAAGAAAACTTCTTTATAGATAGCCCAGGTCAGTTGGGCGTGCTTTGTTAACAGATAACTCCGAGTAGATTTCCACTAATGGTGTGCATCACCTTTCAGCATAAAAGTGGCACATAATACCTTCTGTTCTTCATTTATGGTCATCATCATAAAGTTTCTTTCCATCTCATCGATCCAGTGAGCTGGCCATAATGGATCTGATGGCTTGCCTGTAAATTCCTTCGGCTTCAAGTTCAAAAAATGTTCGATCAGTCTGGAGTGATCAAGTTGATACTGTCCATATACTCCATACATAGGCAGCTGGTACTGATAATTTTCTTGGTTAATACCCGCCTTGCGGTGCTTCAGGGTTTTGCACTTGGCCTTGTACTGCTGGTGTTTGCGGTGCTTAGGGTATGGTGTTGCTACCACCAGGTGTAGTACTAGCTTGTCCTATAGGTAGAGGTGTCATGTTTGCAGTTGGGAAAGCCATTCCCATAGTAGCAAGCATGTTGGCTTGTACTTGCTATATTTGTTGCAATTTTTGTGCTAAATTCACCACCATAGTAGCCAAATCTGTAGGTGGTACAGGTAGGTTGGTTGAGTTGGCTTGGGTGTGCACATTCTGAGGTGCAATATTTTGAGTTCCAATATTTCCTTCCTGTCCTTGTGGACCTTCATTGTCATTAGTCTCCATAGGTGGTGGAGATGGGTTTACATTTTGTCTCCTTCTACCTACTCTGCGTCCAGCAATTTAAACTCTTGGTTGAATGGTACTTGGAAAGGCTATACATGTGAGACAAGATATGATGGTAGCATTGGATTAGTCTCACAATGGAAGGTGAGAGAAAAACAAAATCAATAGGCAAAAGTTCCAACACAATCAAAATAACAGACAACAGTAGGTCATACGGTCGATGGCCTACGGTCGCATATTGTGCGACCTTTGGTGAGACCATCACATCCCTGGGAACTTACCAAGACCCTATGGTCGATCGTACGATCGATGGTTTTGGTCGAATTGTGCGACCGTAAGATCCAAAATCAGTTTTTAAAACTTATTTTCGAGAGTTTCCCTCTCATTTCTACTTCTTTCTCCTACAGTCTCTACTCAACTCGCCTCCAATGAGTTGCTACAGTGTCGACCATATAAACTTGGTATTTTTTCTTTGATCTACGACCTACATTCCGTTCCATAAGGTATGTTCTCTACTCTCTTCCATTTTTAAGCTTTCATACCTAGGGTTTTTGTCATTTATAGGGTTTTCTATTAATTAATACTTTTCTAACAGTAAAAATTTGATTTTTATTAGGGGCTTTTGCTATTGGCCACCCAATGGATGAAAGCCCTCAAGAAAATTTGAGTTTCATCGGTTGGTTTGGTAAATATTTCAAAATTTCTATTTTTGACCTAAAATTCAAGGTTTTTGCCCAATTGTCAAAATTTTTCAAATTTGACCTACCTAGTTAAAATTTCCGATTGGATATGCATATTGGATGGTTTGGGACCTACGTAGTCCTCCTGCCCAATGTTTGGGTGAAAAGTGAGGCTTTTTCTCATTTTACGTCGTTATGCTGTCAAATTTTCAAATTTATCTAACTTGTTTTCTTATTTTATTTTCTTACAGCTATCATGGTTCGCACCAAAGTTCCTCGAGTTCATGACCCACTTCGCTTCAGGTCTGTGGAAGCAGAAGTGCGATATCCTTGGTTTGACCGAAAGAAGGTTCAAGGGGGTTGGTATGTGAACTTAGCCCACTTAGCCCTGTTTGATGTGGAGAGGGCATTTGGCGATGTGGGCTGGCTTTCAGTGATCCTATACGAGGCTTGGAATCACCCAGACTTCGTTAAGCAATTCTACTATTACCTTCAGGTGGAGGGTGACCTAGAGGATGTGGAGAGGGGCAGAGAGCTTTAGATCACCAGCTGGGTGAAAGGGGTTTCGATTTCTTTCAACTGCCAGGAGTTGGCTGATCTCCTAGGTATTTCCAGTGATGGACAGTTGGTTTACTGTGCACCCAGAGAGCCACAGTTTCTATGTACACAGATGCGTTCAAAGATAGATAGTCAGATTATTTGGGATGACCGCTGGGAAGTAAAAGCAGTCAACCTACGTCCAAAGCCACGTGTCTACTGCAAGATTATCCAGCATAATCTGATTCCCCAGGATGAACATTATGAGATGATATCACAGCTAACTCAGTACCTACTATACTGTATCTGTACTAGGCAGCATGTCTGCCTCCCATACATTATTCTCCGGACCATGCACCGAGCTACATTGCCTGACTCGAGAGGTAACTTGCCCTATGGGCGGTGGATCTCTACCTTGCTCACTTGTCTACAGGTGGACCTAGTGGATGAGAGGATCCTTGAGGACACCTTCTCAGCTGACCTTGATTGGGAGGCCATCAATAGGATGGGCATGAGAGAGATACAGGTTAGTGATGATGAGAGCAATGCTATGAGAAGTCCTCTCACTCGGATAGAGGCAGCAGATGTAGAGGTGGCAGCAGCAGCAGCAGAGGTAGCAGCATAGGCACACGAGGGTGGTGATGAGGAGGATGATGATCGGATGTACATGGATGTAGATCCCATCCCTCCTCCATCGCCACAACATTCGACTGGACCTGGCCCTTCTAGGGCATCTCATTCAGCTGGCCCTTCACGTCTACCTCCAGATGACATGATGGTGCTATTACGTGATATTAGAGAGGCTCAACGCATGACTGATTGGAGAGTAGGAGAACTTCTAAATGCCTAGTGCTCTACAGACCAGCGGGTAGCTAATCTGACGGCTAGTCTCTGAACGACTCAGACTCAGGTGGCCTGGCTCGCAAGAGTATTTGTTGAGGACTATGATAGAGATAGTGAGGCACCTCCTCTTCCAGCACCTCTAGCTCTACGATATCGTTTATATCTTTTTTCCTTTTATACTACAGAGTAATTGTCCGGATTGTGGTACTCTGATTTGATGTATATTTGTCTTATTTCCATTTGGATATATATATATATATATATATATATATATATATATATATATATATATATATATATATATATATATATATATATATATATATATATCCCTTTTACATATGTGCATTATTCTCTTTCTTAGTTTATGTCTCATACAATATAGGTGCTTATGGTGTGTTCTTATTACAGTTTTTAAATTTTATCCTAACTCAATTCATGATTCATGTGGAAGTAGTTAGGTCAATGGGTATACCTTGAGATGCTCTGATACCAAGTTGTCACACCCCAATCTGGTCTAACCAGAATGATGTGATGAACCGCCAATAAACCAACGCTTCACCCAGGATCTCGCATAGGTCGTACCCACCATATCAAACCACATACACACATTCCACATTAATAATCAGAGGTGATAGACAAATAAGCGAAAGTCTTATAGATAATGAACTGAGAGTGTAACAGTGATAAATAAATATTTAATCTAATTATTTCCAAACCATAAGACATAAAAATAAATATTCAATTACATATCCGATATTCAAATTATAATTAAACTTAAGCAAAAATACATTGGTTGCACTCGCATGATGAATCATGTGCATCTTCTTCAGCTTCTACGTCCATCGCAGCAACGTGTCCATAAGTCGACGCATTCATATATTCTTCAACGGTAGGACCTGCATCATCAATTAAAAATATTCGACGTCGAAAGGGTGAGCACACATCACGGCTTAGTGAGCAAACAAAACAATGCAACAAACATATCAATTCATTCAATTCATATCTTTGGTCTGCTTTATAAGTTTGCAATGTGCTATAGAAAGGTTTAGTGGCCGCCGCACCTCTATACAAGAGTGTGTAAATCTGACCAATGAATCAAACACCATTTCCATCTCACATGTACCCACCATGGAATAGAGATAGAGTTAAAGTGTCCAGATCAAACACCGCCAACACTTCCCCTGATGCCCTACCCATACCAACACGTAAGCCCCTATTGGCGAGGGCTTGCAAACTGGGCTTGCAACTAACTAATCCTAATCCTAATGCCAAATAGTGTATCCAAGGCCTCACCCTAGCATCCCTCAATACGTCCATAGAGATAGAGCTAAGGCCCTCCGGCAGAGTCAGAGACCACACGGTCCGAGACCACCTCCCCTGATGCCCTACAACGTAATAGTTCTGCTAAGGTAATGGCGATACAATGATGTTAGTGCGCAAGACTTGAGAAGAGATAGAGCTAAAGTCTGGTGACGAGGTCGAAGACCACCATGCCACATCCTCCCCCTGATGCTCGACTCTCATCTAACACACCAACCACAGACATACATTCACATGCCTATTCATAGCATCATTATCATCATCATGTTATAAATAAATGAAATTAAATATGCATGAATAGTAATAGCAGGAATATTAGATGACAAGTGAGATGCACATTACAAACATACACGTATAGAATCAATCATGGCATTGGACTCAATAAAAATATACAGTTTGTTATTATCCAATTAGTTTAGGCCTTGTTCCCTCACCTGTTAGCAATACTCGATGTCCTTCCAAGCCTTGAAATTCTCTTTGAATTGATTTAACAACCTAAAAGTTATATGAATTTAAGTTAGGGTTCATATGTGACATGTTGCAGTAGTCAGAAATTGAAATAGAGCACTGATAGGTGTCTGATTAGTCCTATGGTCTCATGCTGTATCGGCCTTACTATCTATGATCGATGCCCTACGATCGCATATGGTGCAATCATAGCTGCGACCATATGATTTCTAAAATCTTCCCGAATGCCTATGGTTGATCCTCTGGTCATACTGGTCATGCTATGGTCGACCGTAGCTGCGACCTTGAGACTTCTGGTCACAGTCTACATGAAATTCGAGTTCTTCCTGGGTCAATTCTTATGTTCTTCAATGGGGTTTATTCTAAAGTCATCCTATGGCCATCATTAGTACTTTCTTATCAACCCTAATCATCAAATTCACTCCTCATGGTTCTCCTTGGGATTTTCTCAAGGAAATCACATAGATCATAATAGGTTGATATTGCCTAACTTCCATAGAAGTTTTATTCCTTAGAGTTTACATCTCCAGAGATTCATTTCATACTTTTGCCTGTGATAGAGAGCCAATCTCTTCTCAGCAAATTATTCTCCTTAGCTTTTTCTTCTTCTCCTTCTCTTCCTTCTCTTTCTCTAGGGTTTACTAATGTTCTAAAAAAAATGAAAAACGGCTGAGGGACATCCTTTATATAGAGGAAAACTCTCCATATAGAGTGCTCTTTCAATTAGGAAACCAATCCCTTAGTTTAGGAAAGTTTCCAAAACTCAGAGTCTGATCTGGGTTCTCACAGTCGATCATTCGGTCTCATAAATCGTCGACCGTAAAGTCAAAATCATTGACCGTGGGGTTCTGGATTTGATATTTTTGGTTCCCTTCCTTATGGTCGACCATAGCTACTCAGGCATGCGACCTTAGGTATGTTTTTAGTGTTTTTAACTCGATTCTCATACCTGGTTTGTGATCTATCTTCACACGCTCGGTCCACTTGGTCCAAGAATGATGGGAAGACCTGGCACGACACGGTTAGACTAAGTTAGTAGAGTGTGGGTCTTACAGACTACCAGTCTCCATTGTATCAGATAGAGATGCAAGATTTACATCTCACTTTTGAAAAGGACTACAAGTGGCTTTTGGCATAAAGCTAAACCTTAGCATAACTTTTTACCCACAAATTGGTAGACAATCAGAAAGAACAATCCAAGTACTAGAGGATATGCTGAGAGCTTATGTTATTTATTTCAAAGGAAGTTGGGACAACCATGTAAAGTTGATTGAATTTGCATATAACAATGGCTATCAATCAAAAAATTGGGATGGCACCTGTGAGGCTTTATATGGGAAGAATGCAGATCACCAATTTGATGGTATGAAGTTGGTGAAAAATAACTTTTGGGGCCCGATCTAGTGTAGCAAACAACAAAGAAGATAGAATTGATCAAGAAGATAATTCAAGCTGCCCAAAGCAGACAAAAAAGCTATGCTGATCAGAGAAGAAAAGACTTGGAATTTGAGGTTAGAGATAATGTTTTCCTCAAAGTCTTCCCTATAAAGCACCTCATGAGGTTTGGTAAGAAGGGAAAACTTGCACCTAAATATATTGGACCTTTTGAAACTCTAGCCAAGGTTGGAGTGGTTGCTTACAAACGTGCTCTACCACCCGCCCTATTTGGAGTCCATAATGTGTTTCACTTTTCGATGTTGAAGAAATACGTGGGAGACCCGCTCATGTATTACGTTATGAACCTTTAGAGATCAAGGAAGAATTGACTTTTGAAGAAGCCCCTATTTAGGTGGTTGATAGGAAGGAACATAAACTAAGGACCGGGGTAATTCCCTTCCTCAAGATTCAGTGGAAGAATCGTTCTGAAGAAGAGGCTACTTGGGAGCGAGAAGAGGAGATGCGTTCTCGCTATCCATGGTTGTTTGAACAACAAGATAAGCAAATTTTGAGGATGAAATTTATTTTAAGGGGGGAAGATTGTAACACCCTGGTTTTGCAAGGTTGTTAACTACTTACTCATGCTTTTATTTGGACAGGTGAAGGAAATTCAAGAGACTAGTAGGGGTATTTTAGTAGAATAGGAGAGGTAAATAAATCTTACCTACTATTGGTTATTGCTATTCTTAGGTTTATAGATTTGAGAAATAAAGATTGAATGATTAAAATGGACTTGAAATATATATATATATATATATATATTACTTGAGAATAAATGAGTAGTACATAGGTATTTTATTTGTAAAATGCTTTAGTATTGTCACATACTAGACTAATGGTTCTTTTTGCAATCAAAGAGTAATGTTGACCATAGGTCTAGTGTTCAAAACTCAAAGGAGACAAATAAAGAGGATTTTTTTTGTATGAGAATTTATGTGTGGGACCCACAACATGTGGTTGATTTCTATTGGTTGGGAATGAATAAGTTGATTTTCTAAATTGTAATGGCATGAGTGTAAATTTGAAATAGAAAGAGGGTATTTCTGGTCCTTGAAATAAAAGGGTACCTAAAATAGGAAAAGTGAGTTATGTGCATGTGCTTTAATAGAATCTAAGAAGGGTATTAGTGGCATTAACTTTTTTAGGGTACCCTATAAGTATGGGCTGAGTTCACATGCACTGGGTTAGGGTTAAGGTAGACATTTCATAAATAAAAAATATTTGATTTTTAGAAATCTAAAAAGAAATTACATAAGAGAAATGAATTTTCATTTCCAACTCTTTTGGTTAAATGAAAATGTATGAGAGAAAGCGAAGCTTTTCTTTGTGTTCTTGAGGAAAAGAAACTTTAATTCTAAATACTATAAGTTCAATGGAAGGTTTGATGATTGAAATGGAAGCAAATTCATGAGGATTAGGAGCTGAAGTAGTGATTGAAGTTGGAAGAGAAGCAAGTAAGGAATTTATAGAAATTTTGGGAGAAGTCCATTGAAGAAAACTGATTTCAGCTTGGGGATTAGTCAAAACACTCCTAAGGTGAGTCATAGCATTCTTATAATAACTAAAGAAGGTATTGCATGTAGATTAGAAGCTTTGTACAATGATTTCAGACCTTTAGAATGTAGAAGTTTGGGAAAGAAGATGACGAACAGTAACCTGTTTATCATTTGGGTATATTGGAATGAAAGAAACAAAGAAATGTACCTTAGGTTGACCATTGGGATCCATTAGGATCATATAAGAAACTTTAGAAGGTAGGGGGAACATTTTAACACATGTTTGGGAAGTTAAAATAAGATTCCAGACATGGAAATCATGAAATGGGCAGAAACAGAGGTTCAGTCGAGCCTTTGTGCATGTGTGGTCGGTGACCTACGTGCGGTCGATGGTTGACCGCCCGGTCCATGACGAGTGGCCGCACGACTCTTTGAGGTGTTTGAATGGTTTCCTTGGGGTATCTTCCTCAAACCTCAAGGGAGTCTTATGGAGAATAAATGAGCACCCAAATGGTGATGTTTTGGTAGAGCATGCATGGAAAAATAAACTATTATGTCTCTAAATATGATAGGAAATTGCAATGGGATGGCAAAACACTTTTAGAATGATGTTTAGATGGTTGGGTATGTTTAGAACATGCTTACAGCTGCTGGTATTGGAACTGTTAGAGCAAGACCCAACGGGTAGGGAATCGAAATAGCTAAAACAAAGGCCATTATGAAATTTCAGTTGACGTGCGGCTGGTCGCTTGCGCCTGGTTCGTGTGGCACGACATGTGCCGTACCCTCCTTTAACAACATAAATTCTTGTTTTTGGGGGTTTTCACTCTGAACCTCTTGGGGATGGTTAAGGGATGTTCTTGAGAATGTGTTAGGGATCTTTTGAGAGATCTTGGTGACCTTGTTATCTATCTAATGACTTTCAAATGCAATGATATGGATAATTTTATCGAAAGGTGATTTTTAGAAACTTTTCAAGAAGAGGTTAATTAAGCTATTTTGAGCAGAAAATTGGAAAGAAGCCAAGGTGAGGAACTCCTTCCCCTATAGCGGACTATTATGGTAATATTGTATGCATGTTGTTCTGAGCTATGATGTATGATGATATGATGTGTGGCTATGTATTCATAATGTTGTAAATTTAAGTTGGCTCCATATGGGGATGTTGATGTAATGGAGTGATTGTACTGTAGGACATGCAATTATTGAAATTTGATGTACATACTTATGTTCTAATAATATGTTATGATATGGTTTGATGAAGCACGAGCTATGGGTGGTGTGGTAAATGTATATCTAATTAAGGATAGAAAAGGAATTCATGAAAAACCAATGCTTATTTGAATAAGAATGTGAAACACAATAACTGGAACCATTCATGGAATAAATGAAAGACATGAAAGACACCATTGGTGAAGCAATAGCCTTGTGTAACACCACCAAGTGAGTTAGCTAATGGGGTGTGCTAGGGCAAGATACGTACATAAAGCATTGTTTGATATGTTAAATATAAGATGAATATGGCGAAGAATGTTACATTTGATATGGTACCAATGGTGTAGCAATAGTCTTGTATGTAATGCCACCAAGTGAGTTAGCCATTGGAATGTATTTGAGCAAGATACGTATCTAACTCGGTGAGCTCAATAAATAGAATGGAAAAACAAATAAAAGATAAGGCCTATGTGGCGATGATGGAAAAACCATTGGTGTTGCAATAGGATTGGTGTGACACCACCAAGTGAGCTAGCTAATGGGGCATTTTGAGCAAGATACGTATTTAAACTCAGTGAGCTCATACACCATCTAAGAATGGAAAATAAAAAAAACAAGAAAGGGGCAAGATACGTAGTAAACCCGGTGAGCCCAAAAAGCCTATGTTGACATGAAAATGATAAATGCATAAGATAACTGTAATGTGATGATTATATAATGGATGTGAATACAATAGCTCTAATATGACATGTTTATGGATTTCCACATGATGTAAGTTTACAAATGATTGATTAATGATTTGTTGGCAGCCTATGTATCAGGTATGTAGTATTTGCATGTAAATCTGCCAGGATAGGTTTTCTTCACTAAGCTTTGGCTCACTCTTTCTTATGTTGACATTATTGCAGATGAGGATAGTGAAGGAAAGGCTAAAGTTGATGGCATATGAGAGTCCAAGTGGGATTTCATCACCCCTTGGCAACTATAGACTTATATGATTTTTTGCTTAAATTTTTTTTATATGTGGTTGTAATACTTTGTAATTAAAGAACTTGTAAGCTTTTGTACAACCACCAGGAGTTGTATGTATTAAGCTTTCTGCTTTGTTGCTTATCGGATTTATGTTTTGTGATGTATGGGAATGGTTTTTAACTATACAAAAAAAAATATTGGAATTCTTTATGCATGGATATTTTATGAGATATTTTAATGGCTTGTTGGATCACCAATCAAATATTCGATGCTTGGAGTGAGGGTGTTACAGAAGATATGGAGACAATACTTGTATGGAGAAAAATTCTGCATAATGTTAGATCACAAGAGTCTGACTTACTTGTTCAACTAGAAAGAGTTAAATATGAGACAGTGAAGATGGTTAGAGCTGTAGAAAGATTATGATTTCATCATGAAGTATCACCCTGACAAGGCCAATGTAGTGGCTGATGCTCTCAGTCGGAAGGCGATGGTTATTATAGAAGGGGAAACCATTAAGTTAGCTGAACACAAAGAAGGGTGCTATATGGCCCATACATTGGTTCTTAAACCTCTTCAAAATGCTGAACCCTCAATTACTAACACTGTTACGATAGAGTGGATAGAGGCGACAGTTGGGCTACTCTGTACCTTGACTATTCAACCTACACTGCTAAATAAGATCAAAGATACAATTGACAGTGATGTTCATTTGAAGACTCTCAAGCATGATCTTGAAAAAAAAAAGCAAGACCCAGATTTCTCGGTAGACAACATGGGTTTGATTAGATATAGAGGAAGAATATGTGTACTAGAAACTGCCAAGATTTTGAAGGAGACCATTATGATTGAAACTCATTCCTTTCCTTTTACAATTCATGCTGGCAGTACGAAGATGTACCAGGATCTGAAGAAAGCTTACTGGTGGAGAGGTATAAAGGCTGATGTGGCAGCTTTTGTATACAAGTACCTTACTTGCGAACAAATTAAGGCAGACAGACAAATACCGGATGGGTTACTTCAACCATTATAGATCCCAAAGTAGAAGTGAGATCATATCACTATGGACTTTGTAATAGGGTTACCCTTGACGCCAAACATTGTTGATGCAGTTTGGGTAATTGTGGACTGTCTCACAAAGGTGGCATGTTTCATAGCTATTAGGCCAAAATACATTATGGATAGGTTGGCCAAGTTATCTATGGACAACATAGTGAGGTTACATGGTAGGGGATTCATGTCTAAGCTATGAGACAGTTTACAGAAGGCAGTAGGTGTACAGTTGACATTCAGTACCGCATTCTATTCGGAGACTGATAGACAATCTGAGTGCATGGTTTTAATTTTGGAAGACATGCTTCGAGCTTGTGCATTGAATTTTAAAGGCAGTTGGGACAAGTATCTATCTTTGATAGAGTTTGCCTACAATAACAGTTACCAGGCTACCCTTGGCGCTACTCTATATGAGGTGCTATATGGTAGGCGAAGCAAAACTCCACTGTATTGGAATGAAGTAAGTGAGCATAGAATATTGGGACTTGATATTATCCAAGACATTTATGATAAATTGGATCTGATCAGGAAGAGAATCAAGGCAGCTCAAACCAAACCGAAGAGTTATGTCGATAGACAACATAAGGATTTGGAATTTAAAGTTTGTGATGAGGTTTTCCTCAAAGTGTCACCCCACAGCATTATTCGGCACTTTGGCAAGAAAAGAAAACTTAGTCCCAGATATATTGGTCCATAGGGGATCTTAAGAAGGAGTGGTAGAGTGCCATATCAGTTAGCCTTACGTCCCACATTATCATAAGTTCATGACATCTTCTACATCTCAATTTTAAAGAAGTATTGTGAAACTCACATCCAAAAATATGGGCTAATTTGAATTTTTCTCACATAATAGGTTCTCCTACCGACATTAGCCTAGCAACAATGTCATCAATGGAGTGTATAGAACTCTAGGTAGGAGTTAAAACCTTCTTATTATTAGTGTAGAAGCTCTGTGTAGTATGAATCAGTCAAACCAATCAAGGCCTGGCCATTCTGAGTCAATTCAGAGTAGGCGGTCGACCAAGGTGGTTGACCAAATTGGGTCGAACAACCGCTTGTATTCGATCGACTGCATGAACCCGGAATTAGGCTATTTCGAGACTATTTTGGTTGTGCTTAGTTCTAGTTGGTTCCAATTGGTTCTTAACTACTTATGACCATCCCTAAACTTATGGGACCTACTTTTGAATGTATTGGAGTGCCAATTGACAATCTCCAAGCTCCTTCATTACACTCATACTAGGACTAGGACTCTCAAGAGAAGAATTGTAGTATAACTCTAACTCTTGTATAAAACGCTCTATGAACCCTAATTGAGAACATTAGAACCTCTGACACATTTTGAGAGAGAAAGAGAGAGTGAATTGGAGCAAGTTGGAAGAAGAAGAAGAGGAAGAATAATCATTGAAGGTCCTCCCTTGAGCTTCTCTCTGCAACAGCTTGTGTTAAGCATTTAGGTAAGTCTGAAACCTAGTCTCACTTGATTTAGAACGGACCCTTGATGATCCTAGGAGGTAAACCCAACCTGTAATCATGCTGGAACAAGATTCCAGAAGAACCATTAATGGAGAATAGGTATGAATCCTTACATAATGCTGAAACTGATATAGGCATTAAAGTATGACCTTATGGTAATGTTTTAACATTCACACATGATTAGAATATGTCTATTAACATTGTTTTAATACTTAAAAACCCTTGGGTGAAGCCTTGGACCCCGTGCTTGGGAGAAAGGACTAAAATTAAATTTGTTCGAGCTCTTCGGTATAAGGTGATCGACCAAGGCGGTCGACTAAAGTGATTGATCGACCGCCTCTGCTATAATCGATTGCATGGCTCACAGTGAGTTACATTCTTAGTATTATTTACCCTAATTGACTATTTGGACTATGTTAAGCATCCTACACTTTAAGACTAACATAATAAACATGTTGGAATGATTGGATTGAGTAGAATGTGCTCCCAAGTGTATAGGTATGTGTGGTTGCAAAAATGATATTCTCTGTCCTACACCATACTTGCACATAACCTATGGGAAAAGGATTCTAACTTAACCAATGATTAAAATCCATCATAAAACATTTGTAGAAGAGAGGTGCAAGCCTTTAGAACTCATCTAGGCTAAAATTCCCTAGGCGGTTGATAAAATAGAGATGATCGACCACCATAGCTGATCGACCACTTCGATCGACCATCTCATGACAGCAAGCCTGTTTTGATTGTATTTTCAACCACTAACTTTGAGACTTAACCAAGTGACCCTAGGACATGTTCGTAAGCCTAATGAAGATTTCCTAGACTTAATGGAAGTAAGAATAAACAATCATAAGTAACATTCATATCTTAATTGTAATAAGTAAATCGATGTAAGAAAACAAAGAGTAAGACTCGGTCTGCAATAGATTAAAAGCTTAGCTCATGAGATTCAGATGAGGGATTAGTACTTGTTTTATTTTCTTATTTCTATGTGTATGTGTTTGTTACTTGTTTAGATTACTGTGTAATAACATGCCATCCAATACCTGTGATATCTATTCATGCATTTGCATATTATAACTCTATTGGATTGGTTGGTAACATGTATATGTTTGATAACATGATTGTTTGCCATTCTCTTGTGTCAAATAGATTTGGATAGTTGGAATGGGATGGTTTATCTTGGTCCATTAAGCTAGGATATGGGTACCTGCATTAGTAATATTTCTTGGTTTAGGTTTCAACATCCCGTGATAGGTAATCTTTGCCAATAGGGGTTTAGGTATTGGTATAGGCTTATTTATGGACCAACTCTGGGTACGCCCCTTTTGTAACTAAAGCAAGGAAACAGACAGGGTTGGGAGCCAGCATTTAGTGTCTCAAGTGAAAGCTAGGGATGAGTCTATTTTATGTGCTTAATCATTAAGGATTGGGTAGTGAGTACCCAATGAAGTGGTTGAGGCTTAGAATAAGATGTCAGGAGGAAGCCTATGATGGGAGAATACTGGTACAATGCCAGGTTGGTATACTTGGGTTGTATTCTTCATTCTTTGGGTAATGTTTCATATGAGGTGAGGAGCCAAGTGTGTTGCATTCGCCTCACTTATGCTTACATGTTCATTACCAAGATTTAGGTGTGACATGACTTACACATGCTTATTCATAGATCATTTGAACCTTAATAAGTTATCATGCATTGTGTGTTTGAGTGTGCTAATTTCTCACTGAGCGTGTGGGTTTGCTCACCTGTTTGTATGTATATATTTTTTTTTAGATTCTTCTACAGATTATTTAGTTAATAATTAAGTGATTGAAGATGAAAAACTTGAAGATGATTCGCATGACTCTACATGTGAATATGATGATTATCTTTATGGTTAGAAGACAATGACTCTGAAGAGTAGAAGACTTCTCTATCTGAGAGAGAAGATTACTTAATAATTTTACTTAAGACAAGATACAGTTTGTTTAGTTATTTATTCCAGGCATTGTTTTAACCCAAAAGTTTTTATTTAATTACTCAGCACTTCGTACTATATTATTTATGTCTTGGTTTGAAGACAAATAAATCTTTATTAAATTTCTTTAATATAATTAGACTTGGTTTGATGTTTCTTAGTTATTGATTCCGCTACTATTTAATTTGCACTCTGTTTTTCCCGTAGTCTGTGCTGTAATTAACAGAAGAGTTGTGTTATGCTATAAACTGTGAATGGATCTTGGTATGGTAGTACTTGCACAGCCAGAAAACCATGGTCATACCAAAATGCCAGGGTTTTAGGGTATGACAAAAGGTGGTATTAGAGCCGTTCACTTTACATACATTCACAAATGCAATCAAAATAACCAAACCTGAAACCGGTGAGATTAAGTAAAAGCTTATAAGAAAACATAATAAGCACTTATTGGTTGAGACCATAGCATAAACTGTAAAAAGACCATAATGCATTAAGTATTCAAAACGTCTCAATTTCATTATAAAATGATGTTTGTTACAATAGAGGCTACAAATCACAACTTGATCTATTACTTGACAAACAAAGAAAAGAAAATACATACAGGTAAAAATAAACTTTGAACTAAAATCTAAAAAGAAAGGAGAATGCATATGAACTAATGACTCCCGCCTGCTGATGGAAAAATGAAGCCTGCTACTCTCATAGCCTCTTGCATCTCATGGACCTCATCTCTAAGTCCTTGGATGATGGCGTACAGATCTCGTACTGACTGCTCAAGTATAGTGGGCGTAAGACTGGAAGCATTTGTCGATGCTAACGGCATATCCTAACCCTCAATGACAAGTGTCCCCTACTGCTGAGTAGCCTTTGCATCATCTGCATCATCATCGTCATCATCATCTGAACCGGCAGAATCCATAGGAACATCCTCTGCCTATGCACCCTCTACAGCCATAGCCGCAACGTCTGCTTCTACCTCCTCCTCTATAAGTCCTCCATAAGCAATAAGAGTGAAGACTAGTGAAAGAATAGCCTCCAACTCATCATTACTCATAACTACATCCTACAACCTGTGCCTGCGACCTAATGCATGCCAGCCAATGTCTGAGTGCACTGACCTCTCAACTTCTTCATCAGGGAAGATGTCAATACCCATCTCCTTGAACAGTGACGAACACATTTTATGTGTGAATTTAGGGCATAAAATATACATCTTTTATTCTATTTATGATGCTTCTCGGGTATTTAATGTTGATTTTATGTTTGTCGGGTGTAGGTGAAAGAATGGAGAAATTTGAGCTTAAAAATATCATTTTATGAATTTTTGGTGATCCTGTCCAGTTAACTCACCCAGTCAACTCAGCAGCCGGGCATAAGATGAATTTTATGAGGAGAGCCACGAATTTTGTGTATAAGATCAGCCTTGGACTAAGTCAAAGAATAGCCCAATCTCATGTGAAAGATTCCATTCTCTTGAGAAAATATTCCTTAGTTATTTGGAATCAAATTTACAAGATTGGCATGGCATGGAAGAATGGAAAGCTCCAATCGATTATGGAAGTTTTCAAAAAGAGATAATGATGCTAAAGTTATGATGAGTTGGTGCAAGATTTTTTCTACTCAAGAATCATCCATATACAATGAACCTACAAGATTGGAATTCGGTTACCAAAATTATCTCCACAAAATCTCTTGTAATTCAATTGTAAAGATTGATTGTGATCTTTACTCTTTTGTATATATATGTGATGCTCAGCAATAAAAAATCATCCAAGAATTCTATTATGAGTTTTTTCTTAGTTTTGAGAATTTATGAGAGAGTTTGAGATTCTTAGTTTTTTTTTTCTTTTCAAGTTGTGTTCTTCTTGCTTAAGTTTATTTTTATTTATTTATTTATTTATTTTTAGTTTTAATTTCAGATTTAGAACTCTGTAGTAGGGTAGTTAAATATAGGTTGTACCCCATTACTAATTTAATTTAGGGGAGAAGGCTCCCTTTGTAATCGTTTGCACATCGCCTTGGAGTGACAACAAGACGACGAGCAACGACAGAGAAATCTTCTATCGAGATAAGTTTTTCTTACATTCTTTTACTTTTAATTTCGTTTCTTTCTTGCAATAAATCTATGTTACTTTATGGTTAGTGGTTTCGTAAATTTTTGTACCATTATTAATGGTTATTATTGTTTTTATTGCTTGATTAATTTTTATTTAAAGTGATTAAGGTGTTAATTCAATCATATCCCTTTGGTACGCTTTGCCTTATTTGAGTTAGGATAATAGAGATTCCTCCCTGAGATCGACCCGTTACTGCACGATACCGTGCACTTGTAGTTACATACATATTTAATGAACATCAAGTTTTTGGCGACGTTACCGGGGAGGCAAGCCGTTATTTTTCCTATTTTAAATAGTTCAAAGTGATTTAAAAAAAATGCAAAAAAAAAAAAATTTCTTTGAATTCTAAGTGATTTAAAAAAAAAAGGGAAAAGAAAAATGCAAAAGTTTACATTGGTTTTTATGCCTTTCTTTGCACCTCCGATCTGTTAGGTTGGAATAGTACAATCGACGGTCCAATCCTGACCATGATATGGTGTTAAGGGATGCTGGATATCGAATTATCAAGAGGAATAACGGCCAATAGCTTCAGCGGTAACATTGTTGTTTCTCAAGGTAATTGCGGATATGACCGGTCTCTAAGCCATTGATCGTCAGGAGGTTTGCATTGACCCCGATTCGAAAAAATCCAACTTTTCGCATCGAATTTAGAGGAAAAAGAAAGAAACAAAAATTTATCATTTGAAACAGTTTTGTGCATGAGTGTATGGACTTGTGATGCTAGCAATCGTCTAGTAAGAGTCCCATCATTTACAATGACTGAACCAAAGATGACACTTAAGGATAGATTTTAATCTGCTAGGGCAGCACAACCTTCATGTATTCAATTGTCGACTGCCACAGGCAACAACTATGAATTGAAAACTCAATTCATTACCATGCTTCCTCATTTTCATGGGTTATCTTCAGAGGATGCATACTTGTTCCTCCTTGAGTATGAGGAGGTGTGTGCCCTCATTAAAATGAAATAGCTCAGTGATGATGCTGTCAAATTGAGGTGCATCACTTTTTCACTCAAGGATGGAGCTAAAAATTGGCTTTATGGTCTTCCCACAAATTCTATTACATCCTGCGAAAAATTTACTGTATTATTCCTTAAAAAGTTTTTCCTCTTTACAAGACAAATAAACTTCGAGGGGATATAATGTGGTTCAAACAAGAGTCAAATGAGTCTTTTTCAAGACTCATGGAAAGGTTCCAAGATCTACTCCAAGAGTGCCCTCACCATGGTATTGAAATATGGCAGCTTTGTCAAATTATTTACGAGGGGATAGACTTTCCTACGAAGCAAATGCTTGAGTCTATGTGTCCTCAAGGATTCACTTTCTATGAGGATGCTAACGATGCTTGGAACTTTTTGGCAGATCTAGCCAAAAAAACAAGAGAGTGGGAGTCTGTGCAGGAGACATATCGCACCAAAAAAGGTAAATGTTACTTTGTCGATGGCATAGTAGCTAAGGAGGCACACTTAGATAGCATTATCAAAAGGATAGAAGCTTTAGTTCCTAAAGACCCTATCCAAAAGCAAGTCCTAATGCAACTGGTGTCAAACTCCTGGATACACAGTAGAGGAATGCCCTTCACAGGGAAATTCTCAGAATGCTAATGTAAGTGCACTTTACAATCCGTATAGTAACACTTACAATCCAGGATGGAGAAATCACCTAAATTTTTCTTGGAACCAAGGGAACCGTGTGGACCCATCCCAATTTCCAAATCAAGGTCCTCCCGGTCACACCAGGCCATATGCTCCCCCTAGACCCAATTTTGTTCCCCAAGGTAATTTTCAGCAACCCCCTGGGTTTTCTAACATGGGTGAGCCGGCCAGTGTATGGAAGAGTTGGGAGGAGTAGAGGATACTTTCTCATCAGAGGCATGGAGTATCCACACACTTGTGGAACCTCTAGGACCTCTATCCATTTCCAATCCCAAGCCCTCAATGGTTGAACCACCTATCTTAGAATTAAAGGAGTTACCATCCACTTTGAAGTATGCCTTCCTAGGACCTGACCAGACTCTTCCTGTTATTATTGCATCTGATTTGATTTCTAATCAGGAAGAAGAGTTAGTCAAACTCTTACAAAATCACAAGGAAGCCTTAGGTTGGACTGTGGCTAACATCAAAGGTATTAGTCCGTCTATTGTTCAGCATCATATACACCTTATGGAAGATAGCAACCCATCAAGGCAACCTCAGAGACGGGCAAATCCTACGATGAAGGAAGCCACTAAGAAAGAGATTTTAAAGTGCTTAGCTCATGGGATCATATATCCCATATTTGACAGTGAGTGGGTAAGTCCGGTACATGTGGTACCAAAGAAGTCAGGAGTCACTGTAGTTGCTAATTCTGACAATGAATTGATTCCAATCCGTATCCAAACAGGATGGAGAGTCTGCATAGACTACAGAAAGTTAAATATGGCAACGTGGAAGGATCACTTCCCTTTGCCTTTCATTGACCAAATGTTAGAGAGGTTGGCCAGACATGAATACTATTGCTTCTTAGATGGATACTCCGGTTACAATCAAATCCCCATTGCCTTAGATGACCAATACAAGACCACTTTCACATGCCCCTACGGAACCTATGCTTACTGGCGCATGCCTTTTGGGCTATGCAATGCCCCTGCCACTTTTCAAAGGTGCATGGTGAGCATATTCTCAGATATGGTAAAACAATATTTATAAGTATTCATGGATGATTTTTCTGTGCATGGGTCTACTTTTTCTGATTGCCTACTTAATCTTTCCTTAGTTCTTGTCAGGTGTATGGAGAAAGATTTAGTTTTAAATTGGGAGAAATGCCATTTCATGGTAAAATAGGGCATAGTGTTGGGTCACATCATTTCCAAAGATGGGATCATGGTTGACAGAGCCAAAGTAGAATTGATTGAAAAGCTACCTGTTCCCAAATCTGTTAAGGACATTCGCTCCTTTCTAGGGCATGCCGATTTCTATCGGAGGTTCATTAAAAATTTTAGTCAAATTGCTCGTCCTCTCACCTCTTTGCTTGCTAAAGACCAGCTCTTTGATTTTAATGATGCCTGTCTTGGTGGAGGGTTTCTTCAAACAACAAGGAGCTGTCCTTGGGCAACGGATCAATAAGTTACCCCATGTAATTTGTTATGCAAGTAGGACTTTAAATGATGCACAACTTAATTACACCACCACTGAAAAGGAATTCTTAGCTATTGTATTCGCTTTAGAGAAATTTCATGCCTACTTGATAGGATCCCATGTCATTGTGTATACGGATCATGCCGCTCTCAAGCATCTCTTGCAGAAAAAGGATGCCAAAGCTCGTCTCATTAGATGGGTTTTGCTTTTACAAGAGTTTGACTTAGAGATTAGGGATAAACCAGGAATAGAAAATCTAGTTGCTGACCACTTATCTCGATTGCCTAATTCTTTGACTGTCGATTCACCAGTCAACGAGTCTTTCCCCGATAAGCAGTTATTTGCAGTATCTAGTGAGCCTTGGTTCGCTGATATTGTAAATTACTTGGTAACGAGTGTGACCCCTTCCCATTGGTCCGCCCAGGATAGGTATAGATTCTATTCCCAAGTCAAGTACTATTTTTAGGACGATCCATATTTGTTCAAGACTTGCCTTGATCAGATTATCAAGAGATGTGTACCTGACCATGAACAACAATCTGTGCTGTCTTATTGTCATGATCAGGCGTGTGGTGGCCACTTTGGGCCAAATAAGACTATGGCCAAGGTTTTACAGTCTGGATTCTACTGGCCAAGTCTTTTTAAGGATGCATTTAATTACTGTAAGGCATGCCCTTCTTGTCAGCCTTTAGGCCGCATTACCAAGCGGAATATGATGCCACTAAACCCAATTCTGGTGGTTGAAGTTTTTGATGTTTGGGACATTGATTTTATGGGTCCGTTCCCAAAGTCTTTTGGGAATGAGTATATCTTGTTAGCTGTGGACTACGTGTCCAAATGGATAGAAGCTGTTGCTACTAAGACCAATGACCACAAGGTAGTCATTAAATTTTTAAAGGAGAATATATTCTCCCGATTTGGTACCCCTCGAGCTATCATTAGCGATAGGGGGAGACACTTCTGTAACAAACCATTTGAGGTCCTTGTTCAAAAATATGGTATTACCCATAAATTGGCAACCCCTTACCACCCTCAGACTAGTTGACAGGTTGAAGTGTCCAATCGACAAATCAAGCAAATTTTGGAAAAAACTGTCAATCCTACTCGTAAGGATTGGTCCATTCGCCTCATAGATACTTTGTGGGCTTATAGAACTACTTTCAAGACCATTCTTGGTCAATCCCCTTACCGTCTGGTGTACGAAAAAGCCTGCCATCTACCAGTCAAATTGGAACATCGGGCATTTTGGGCAATTGAGAAATTAAATTTTGATTTGTCAGATGCTAGCACTCATAGAGGACTCCAGCTCTCTGAGTTGGATGAATTGAGAAATGATGCCTACGACAGTGCCCGCATCTATAAAGACATGACCAAGGCTTATCATGACAAACATATTCTTCAGAAGTCTTTCACCCCTGGCGACAAGGTTTTGCTTTATAATTCTCGTTTGCATATTTTTCCTGGTAAACTTAGATCTCGTTGGGAGGGCCCTTATATTGTTCAAAATGTTTTCTCATCTGGTGCAATTGAGATTTTAAATCCAGGTACAGGTGCAACCAGCAAAGTGAATGGCCAGCATTTGAAGCTATTTTTGGAGCTTCCACATGACTCCACTGAAGAGGTCATGGATCTCCATGAGCCTTTTTTACACTGATCCTTGATTCAAGGAGTTTTTTCTTCCCCTTGTCCTTGTCTTTTATTTTTCTGTATACATTGAGGACAATGCATGATTTAAGTATGGGGGAAGGGTTGAGATTTCATTAAAAAAAATGAATTTTGAGCTTTCATTATAAATTTTAACTTTTTAACTTTGGTTTTTGGGAAAGTCAATCACTATTTCTATGGTTTTGACACAAAAGAGGAAGGAGAAAGAGACCTAGAAAACTATCACATACGAAGTAATGAAACCCTATGTGAGGATAGTACTTAGGCTGTATTTTGAGATGATAATTAAGTTAGAAAATACATCTTACCTCTCCTGAAGAGCTGAATATTTTATGGTTATAGCTGGTAATTTCAACCTTTTAATAAAGCTAAGACCTCCTTGTACTATAAAAAAAATCATAATAAGAAAATAATAATATAAGAGTTTTTTTTTGTTCTTGGAACTATACAGGACATTTTGCCTCAAGAAGCGAGGTGTCTTGATCAAAATTCCTTGGATACAGCTCTTGTTAAAAAAAAAAGAAAAAAAAAGTACTCTTTAGCATCAATGTCTTTAAAGATATATGCCAAAAGTGAAGCTACATAGTAACATGGGAATGCATAACCACCTGCACTTCTCAAGCCAATTGTAGTGGAGTAGCTTAAAGAGGAAGAAAGAAAGAAAAAAAAATACAAGTGTTGAAAGCTATTCTTGGGTCTTGGTTACCAGTATGTTACAAAGGGTTCACCTTAAGGAGAGATATGTTTGGAAGATATAACAAGGTTTCCTAATTGAGATGCAACCTTAGTGTTTGAATCATATGAGGTAGCAATGTTCAAGTGTGGGGGTTTCTATGTTTTCTTGATCCCAAGTTGAGTGTCTTGACTAATAAGATATGTGTGTGCTCTCTTTCCTTAATACCAAAATTAAAGTTTAAAATTTCTATATGAATTTTGTGTATTTATTCTCTGAAAATACTCACGAGACACAACTCGTCCACTAGGGGTAACCTAGGGGTTTAAAGGCTTGTTGCACGTGCTAAGTACAATCGTGATTCCTACGAAAGTGAGTTAGGATTTTATTTTATTTTTATATTTTTCTTTGCTCGAGACTAGCAAAGCTCAAGTGTGGGGGAATCTGATGAACACATTTTATGTGTGAATTTAGGGCATAAAATACACATCTTTTATTCTATTTATGATGCTTCTTGGGTATTTAATGTTGATTTTATGTTTTTCGGGTGTAGGTAAAAGAATGGAGAAATTTGAGCTTAAAAATATCATTTTATGAATTTTTGGTGATCCTGTCCAGTTAACTCACCTAGTCAACTCAGCAGCCGGGCATAAGATGAATTTTATGAGGAGAGCCACGAATTTTGTTTATAAGATCAGCCTTGGACCAAGTCAAAGAATAGCCCAATCTCATGTGAAAGATTCCATTCTCTTGAGAAAATATTCCTTAGTTATTTGGAATCAAATTTATAAGATTGGCATGGCATGGAAGAATGGAAAGCTCCAATCGATTATGGAAGTTTTCAAAAAGAGATAATGATGCTAAAGATATGATGAGTTGGTGCAAGATTTTTTCTACTCAAGAATCGTCCATATACAATGAACCTACAAGATTAGAATTCGGTTACCAAAATTATCTCCACAAAATCTCTTGTAATTCAATTGTAAAGATTGATTGTGATCTTTACTCTCTTGTATGTATATGTAATGCTCAGCAATAGAAAATCATCCAAGAATTCTATTATGAGTTTTTTCTTAGTTTTGAGAATTTATGAGAGAGTTTGAGATTCTTAGTTTTTTTTTCTTTTCAAGTTGTGTTCTTCTTGCTTAAGTTTATTTTTATTTATTTATTTATTTGTTTTTAGTTTTAATTTCAGATTTAGAACTCTGTAGTAGGGTAGATAAATATAGGTTGTACCCCATTACTAATTTAATTTAGGGGAGAAGGCTCCCTTTGTAATCGTTTGCACATCGCCTTGGAGTGACAACAAGACGACGAACAACGACAGAGAAATCTTCTATTGAGATAAGTTTTTCTTACATTCTTTTACTTTTAATTTCGTTTCTTTCTTGCAATAAAGCTGTGTTACTTTATGGTTAGTGGTTTCATAAATTTTCATACCGTTATGAATGGTTATTATTGTTTTTATTGCTTGATTAATTTTTATTTAAAGTGATTAAGGTGTTAATTCAATCATATCCCTTTGGTACGCTTTGCCTTATTTGAGTTAGGATAATAGCAATTCCTCCCTGAGATCGACCAGTTACTGCACGATACCGTGCACTTGCGGTTACATACATATTTAATGAACATCAAACAGCCATGTAAGAAGTCGGCCATATGGAAAATTCCTCTCGCCGCCATACATGGTAACTATCATCGTCCTCATCAAAATGTAGGATAAGCATAACTGGTGACGAGTACAGATGCAGTAGGTCATATACTTATTGAAGCTCATAATATCATCCCTGTGACCACTCCTAAGGATGATGTTATGCTGAATGATCTGACTGTAAGCCCTCAAAATAGGTCGATACCCAGACTCTACATGCCTCGGTCCAAGTATGCGCAACTGTCTCCATATCTCTCGCTTGAAAGTCTCTGAGATAAGATCAGAAGAAGAAGAACTGGCCCGGTGTATACGCAGTTACCTACGAAAGAAATATGTAACCACTTTGCCAACTGACGATGTCGAAGGAAATTTCCCGTCCAAGCACCCTACTGGATATCCTCAAACCCAAGAAATTGAGTTTGTGTTGAAAACATTGCACAAATTACTGAAGCTAAAACCTAACAAGTTCGACAGAATGTATTCTGACCGAGCTCAACCCTCCTACTAGATTCAGTCCATGGAAAAGACCCTCGGCACTCTTCCTTGCACTGATATCTAAAAGGTTAAATCATTGCCTACCAATTGGAAGGATTACCTTATCTATGGTGGATGAACACTGAGCCCAAATTTCCTAAACAACACAGAAAGATTACTTGGGAGGTATTTTGAGATGCCTTCCTAACCAACTATATCCTGAAGTATCATGCTCCCAAGGTTGAACGCCCAGAGGTCATTGAGGTGGAGTCATTTGAAGATTCCATTGGAACGTCAAGGTTAAGGGAATGCCAATTTCCCTTTGTGATCAAAGGCTTTCCATTGAATCATTATAAGTGCCCCCACTGTCTTCAAGTAAGGCGACACAATGAAGATTGTAGCTCGACCTACTATGAGAATTTCTGCAAAGCAATGATCGCAAAAACAGAAGGAGCTCCTGGTGTAGTGACAAGCACTCTTAGGATATCAGATCACATGGCTCGAGTTTTATTTGATTCTGGAGCCACTCATTTATTTGTGTCACCTAAGTTTGCCAAGAAGTTGTTCATGACTGTGAAGCAGCTAGTATTTGAGTTAATTGTGCAAACTCCTTTAGGATTGGAAGTAGTACTGACAGAGTACTATGGACCATGTTAAGTTCAACTAGAGAATCAGAATCTGAATGCTAATTTGATCCCGCTCAAGATGTCAGATTTTGATGCCATCTTAGGCATGGGCTGGCTCTCCACCCATCGAGCCAGCATGCTTTGTGCTGAAAGAAAGATTTTTTTCCAGCCAATTGATGGTAGACCTTTTGAATTCATTGGAGATAAACCTAGAAAGGGTAAGAAGTTATTCATATCTATATTGCAAGCCTACAAACTATTGCAATAAGGCTGCATTAGTTACTTAGCATCTGTGATTGACACTACCATAAAGGTACCTACCCTTGACCAGATAGATGTAGTGAATGAGTTCCCAGACGTATTATCGAAAGATTTACCTGGTTTACCTACTGATCATGAAACTGAGTTTGTGATCGATCTAGTCCCTGGAGCTGATCCCATATCTAAGGCCCCCTATAGAATGGCACCTTATGAGTTGAAGGAATTAAAAGTTTGACTCTAAGAACTCTTAGACAAGGGATTTATTAGACCTAATATATCCCCGTGGGGTGTGCCAGTTTTGTTTGTCAAGAAGAAAGATGAAAGCATCCGATTGTGCATCAATTATCGGGAGCTGAATAAGCTTACTATCAAGAATCGATATCCTCTTCCCAGAATCGATGATCTATTTGATAAGCTCCAAGGTGCTCAAGTATTTTCAAAGATAGATCTCCGATCTAGATACCATCAACTGAAGATTGGAGAATGTGATATTCCAAAGACTACCTTTAGGACTTGACACGGACACTATGAGTTATTGGTCATGTCTTTCAGATTATGAAATGCCCCAGTGTCACTCATGGAACTCACGAACAGAGTGTTCCATGACTCCTTAAATCACTCTATCATTGTGTTCATCGATGACATCCTTGTCTACTTGAAGAGTGTGGAAGATCATGTTGTACACCTTTGTCAAGCTTTATAAAGACTTAGATAAGATAAGCTGTTTGCTAAGTTCAAGAAGTACAAATTCTAATTGAGAGAAGTTATCTTTTTGGGTCATGTCGTATTTGCCAAAGGAATATTAGTGGATCCAAGCAAGGTCAAAGCTGTACTCAACTAGAAAGCTCTAAAGACTGTTACTGAAGTTAGAAGCTTTCTTGGATTGGCAGGATACTAAAGAAGGTTTATTGCTGACTTCTCTAGAATAGCCATTCCTCTGATGCAGCTCACAAAGAAGGAAACAAAGTTCTTATGGTTAAAGAAATGTGAAACAGCATTCCAGTTACTGAAAGAAAAGCTGATTTTTGCTCCAGTGTTGACCATCCCATCTAGATCAAAAGGTCTTGTAGTGTATTAATATGCATCCAAACTAGGACTTGGTTGTGTCCTCATGTAAGAAGGTAAGGTAATTGCCTAGGCAAATTGAAAGAGCATGAGAACAATTATCCAACTCATGATCTTGAGTTAGCCGCTATAGTGTTCGCACTCAAGACATGGAGACACTACTTGTGCGGAGAAAAGTTTCAAATAATGTCTGACCACAAGAGTCTCATCTACTTATTCAATCAGAAGGAGCTTAACATGAGACAAAGAAGATGGTTAGATATCCAATATCATCTAGGAAAAACTAACATAGTAGCTGTTGCCCTCAGTAAAAAAGCCATAAGCATAGGTGAAGCTAAGGCTAGCGACTACGTTCTATTTGAATTTCAAGTCATTCCCCTACCCATAACTACTAGTGCTCTACTAGAAGAGTAAATTAAAGCCACTACTACCACTATATGTGCCCTTCAATACAACTGACGTTGTTGCAAGAAATAAAAGAAGCAACAATATTGGACTATCACCTTAGTGCATTGAAGAGTAAACTCGAGAATGGAAAGCAAAATCTCTCGTTGATGGAGTTTGCATATAACAATAGCTATCCATCCACTATCAAGATGACACCATATGAAGAATTATATGGAAGAAAATGCAAAACTCCCTTGTATTGGAATGAAGTTGGTGCAAGAAGAATACTTGGAACAGATATTGTCCAGAAGACCTGTTAGAATGTTGATTTGATAAGAGGAAGGATTAAAGCTGCTCAATCAAGATCTATGCAGACCTTTGTCATAAGGATCTATAATTTGAATTAGGATTCAAGGTATTCCTTAAAGTGTCACCATTTAAAGGAATTCAAAAATTCGGCAAGAAGGGAAAGCTAAGTCCAAGATATATAGGACCATATGAAATACTTAGCCGAAGTGGAGCTGTAGCTTATCAACTAGCTTTACCTCTAACACTTGTTGGTGTTCACGATGTGTTCCAAGTGTTGATGCTGAAGAAGTATATCACCGACCCATCACATGTGCTGAATACAGAACTTCTTATGATGGATACGAACCTGAGTTACAAAGTGGAACCGCTAGCAATCCTGGATAGAAAGGTTCATCAACAAAAAAGCCGATCCATTGCTTACATTAAGGTGGAAGAACCATACTAAGGGTGAAGCATCGTGGGAGAAGGAAGATAAAATATGTGAGAAATACCCATACTTATTCAAGGAACAAGGTAAGAAAATTTTGAAGACGGCATTCTTGTAAGTGGGGGGAATTGTGAAACCTACACCCAAAAATACAGGCTAATTTGAATTTTTCTCACATAATAGGTTCTCCTGCAGACATTAGCCTTGCAACCGTGTCATCAATGGAGTGTATGGAACTCTAGGTAAGAGTTAAAAACTTTTTACTATTAGTGTAAAAGTTTTGTGTAGAATGAATCAGTCGAACCAATCAAGACCTAGCAATTCTGAGTCAATTCAGAGTAGGTCGTCGACCAAGTGGTCGATCAAATTGGGTTGATCGACCTTATGAACCCAGACTTGGGCCATTCTAAGTCTATTTTGGTTGGGCTTGGTTATAGTTGGTTCCAATTGGTTCTTAACTACCTATGACCGTCCCTAAACATATGGGACCTACTTTTGAAAGTATTGGAGTGCCAATTGACAATCTCCAAGCCTCCTTCATTACATTCATACTAGGACTAGGACTCTCAAGAGAAGAATTATAGTATAACCCTAACTCTTACATAAAACCCTCAATAAAACCCTCTATGAACCCTAATTGAGAACATTACAGTAAGACCTTATGGTAATGTTTAACATTTATATATGATTAGAATATGTCCATTAACATTGTTCTAATATTTAAAAACCCTCTGGTGAAGCCTTGGACCTCGTGCTTTGGAGAAAAGACTAAAATTGAATCAGTTTGAGCTCTCTGGTGCAAGGCGGTCAACCAAGGATGTTGACTAAAGTGATTTGATCGATTGCTTCTGCTGTGATCGATCGCATAGCTCACAGTGAGTTGCATTCTTAGTATTTTTCACCCTAATTGATTATTTGGACTATGTTAAGCATCCTACACCTCAAGAATGACATAGTAAATATGTTGGAATGATTGGATTGAGTAGAATGTGCTCCCAAGTATATAGGTACATGTGGTTGCAAAAATGATATTTTCTGTCAAAGACCATACATGTACATAACCTATAGAAACAAGATTCTATCCTAATCAATGATTAAAATCGATCATAAAACATCTGTAGAAGCTATCCTACAGAGGTGCAAGCCCCTGGAACTTATGTAGGCTAAAATTACCTAGGCGGTTGATAAAATAGAGATGATCGACCACCTCATGACAACAAGCCTGTTTTGGTTGTATTTTCAACCACTGATTTTGAGACTTAACCAAGTGACCCTAGGACATGTTTCTAAGACTAATGAAGATACCCTATACCTAATGAAAGTAAGAATAAACAATCATAAGTAGCATTCATACCTTAATTGTAATTGGTAAACCGACATAAGAAAACAAGGAGTAGGACTATGTCTGCAACAGAGTAAAAGCTTAGCTTACCAAATTCAGGTCAGGGATTAGTACATGTTTTATTTTTTTTTATTTCTGTAAGTATGTTTTTGCTACTTGTTTGGATTACTGTGTGATAATATGCCATCCAATACCTATGATATCTATTCATGCATTTGCATATTATAACTCTATTGGATTGGTTGATTATGGAATTGTTTGACAACATGTGGATGTTTAATAACATGATTATTTGTCATTCCCTTGTATCCTAGTGGATCCAGATAGCTGGAATGGGACGGTTTATCTTGGTCCATTAAGCTAGGATATGGGTACTTGCATTAGTAATATTTCTTAGTTTAGGTTTTAACATCCCTTGATAGGCTACCCTTGCCAATAGAGGTTTAGGTATTGGCATAGGATTATTTGTGAACCAACTTTGGGTACTCCCCTTTTGTAGCTGGAGTAGGGAAATGGACAGAGTGGGGACCCAGCCTCTAATGCCTCAGGTAAGAGCTAGGGATGAGTTTATTTTATGTGCTTAATCATCAGGGATTGGGCAGTGAGCACCCAATGAAGTGGTTAAGGCTTAAAATAAGATTCCAAAAGGAAGCCATGATGGGGGAATGCTGGAACAATGTCAGGTTGGTATATTTGGGTTGTATTCTTCATTCTTTGGATAATGTTTTACATGAGGTGAGGAGCTAAGTGTGTTGCATTCGCCTCACCCGTGCTTGCATGTTCATTATTAGGATCTAGGTGTGACGTGACTTGCGCATGCTTATTCACAAACCATTTGAACCTTAATAACTTATCATGCATTGTGTGTTTGAATATGCTAATTTCTCGCTGAGCGTGTGGTTTTCCTCACCCCTTTGTATGTACACTTTTTTTGGATTCTTCTGCATATTATTTAATAGATTATGTAATTGAAGATGAAGAACTTGAAGATGATTGGCATGACTCTACATGTGAATGTGATGATTGTCTTTATAGTTAGAAGACAATGATTCTGAATAGTAGAAGACTTCTTTGTTTGAGAGAGAAGATTACTTAGTAGTTTTGCTTAGGACGAGAAACAGTTTGTTTAGTTGTTTATTTCAGGCACTGTTTTGACCTATGAGTTTTTATTTGATTACTCAATACTTGGTGCTATGTTATTTATGTCTTGGTTTGAAGATAAATAAATCTTTATTAAATTATTAAATTTATTTAATATAATTAGACTTGGTTTGATGGTTCTTAGTTATTAATTCTGCTACTATTTGATTTGCACTCTATATTTCCTGTAGTTAATGTTGTGATTAATGGAAGAGTTGTGTTATGCTATAAACTGTGAGTGGATCTTGGTATGGTAGTACTTGCACAGCGAGAAAACGATGGTCATACCAAAACACCAAGGTTTTGGGGTGTGACAAATACGTTCATGATTTATCTCATATATTAAGTGCGAAAGTTCTACAGATTGATCAAGATTTATCATGCACCATAGAACCTGTGGCAATCTTGGACAAAAAATTGCAACAACTAAGGAACTGTTCCATCCCCAAGGTGAAGGTTCATTGGCACAGTTATGCAGTTAAGGATGCCACTTGGGAAAGTAAGAATGCAATGCGGGAGAAATATCTGCATTTGTTTGAAGATTCATATACGCCTTAATTTTGGGGATGAAATTCTTATAAATTGGGGGGATTGTAAGACCTGCACCCGGAATACTCTACTAACTCAGATTTCTCCTGTGCCAGGTCTCAACCCGACGACTGATGTTGTATCCAGTATAGATATCATGGGGAAATCCTAACCATAGGTAAGGTTTCATTGCTCTAACTTGGTAGGGTAAGGTACCTTGGTGGACCTTAGGTGGTCCTAATGCCATCCTAAAGCATCCGAACTGACTAGCTGACTTAAAAGCCATATTTTGGCATAATCGGATGCTTTGTTGGATGGTGCATCACCCTGTTGACAGCATCCAGTTGAGCAAGGGTTTGAGTCACTCTCTCTCCCCAATTTCTATAAAACTTCCTCCTTTATCCCACTTGGAACCATGAGAGAGTGAGTGGGAAGAGAAGAAGAAAAAGTAAGGACTTGGAGACCAAGCCCAAGCCCTAAGTTGGATCACCTTAGAGGTAAGTCCATCTTCCTCCCTTCGTTTGGTTTTGGAATGAATGCCAAGATCTTGGTGGGTGATCACCATCAAGAGACCAACCATTTAACCTAAAAGTTAGGTTTCTCACCTACCTCCATCGATGGGGTTGTTGGATCCATAAATGGCTCCCATTGTACCTAATAATGGTGGGAAGATGATTCCCACCAACTAAAATGGACACCATGTATTAGGAATCAAGTTCCCAAGAAATGGAGACCAAGCTCCATTCGTGATCTATTTTGAAAGACCTGCACTCCACTAACTTGGTTTAGCCATCTCGTGTCAGGTCTTCCCATCATTCTTGGACCAAGTGGACCGAGCTTGTGAAGATAGATCAAAAACCAAGTATAAAAATCGACTCAACACCCAAAACTATATACATATGGTCGCATACTTGGATATGTACGGTCGACCATATGGTCAGAATGAAGATCACAAATCCAAGACCCCACGGTCGATGATTTGGACCCTACGGTCGACGGGTTCTGCAACCGTAGCCATTGACCGTGAGACCCTAGATCAGACTCTGAGTTTTGGAAACTTTCCTAAACTAAGGGGATTGCTTTCCTAATTGAAAGAGGACTCTATATGGAGAATTTTTCTCTACATAAAGGATGTCCCTCAACCTTTTTTCACTCTTTTAGAACATTAGTAAATCCTAGGGAAAGAGAAGGGAAGAGAAGGAAGAAAAGAAAAAGAAGAAAAGGCTAAGGGGAGGAATTTGCTGAGAAGAGATTGGCTCTCTATCACAGGAAAATGTATGAACCTAATCTCTAGAGATGTAAACTCTAAGGAATAAGACTTCTATGGAAGATAAGCAATATCAATCTATCATGATCCATATGATTCCTTGAGTAATTTCCAAGTTTAACCATGGGGGATGAGTTTGATGGTTAGGGTTGATAAGAAACTACTAATGATGGCCATAAGATGACCTTAGAATAAATCCAATTGAAGAGTAAAGGATTTGACCCAGGAAGAACTTGAATTGCATGTAGTCTGCGACCAGAAATCTCAAGGGCGCAGCTATGATCGACCATAGCATGACCAGCCTGACCAGAGGATTGATTATAGGCATTCGGGAAGATCCAGAAACCATATGGTCGCAGCTACGTCACACCATATGCGATCGTAGGGGATCGATCGTAGGCAATAAGGTTGATACAGTATGAGACCATAGGACCAATCAGATACCTATCAATGCTCTATTTTAATTTTCGACTACTGTAACATGTTAAATATGAATCCTAACTTAAATTCATATAACTTTTAGGTTGTTAAATCGATTCAAAGAGAATTACAAGGCTTGGAAGAAGATCAAGTTTTGCTAATAGGTAAGGGAACAAGACCTAAACTAATTGGATAATAACAAACTATTTTTTTTATTGAGTCAATGCCATGATTGATTCTATGCTTGTATGCTTGTAATGTCCATCTCACATGTCATTCAATATTCCTACTATTACTGTTCATGCATATTTAATTCTGATTATTTATAACATGATGATGATGATGATGCTAGGAATAGGCATGTGAATGTATGTGTGTGATTGGTGTGTTGGATGCGAGTGGAGCATCAGGGGGAGGACGTGGCATGGTGGTCTTTGACCTTGTCACCAGACTCTAGCTCTATCTCTACTCAAGTCTTGCCCACTAACATCATCGTATTGCCATTACCTTAGCAGAACTATTACGTCGTAGGGCATCAGGGGAGGTGGTCTCGGACCGTGTGGTCTCTGACTCTATCGGGGGGCCTTAGCTCTATCTCTATGGATGTATTGAGGGATGCTGGGGTGAGGCCTTGGATACATTATCTGGAATTAGGATTGGTTAGTTGCGAGCCCAGTTGCAAGCCCTCGCCAATAGCGGCTTTCGTGTTGGTATGGGTAGGGCATCAGGGGAAGTGTTGGCGGTGTTTGATCTAGACACTTTAGCTCTATCTCTATTTCTTAGTGGGTGCATGTTAGACGGCAATGATGTTTGATCCATTGGGTGGATTCACACACTCGTGTATAGAGGTGCGGGAGCCACCAAATATTTCTATAGTACATTGCAAACTTAAAAATCAGACCAAATATATGAATTGAATGCATGCATATATTTGTTGCGTTGTTTTGTTTGCTTACTGAGCCCTGATGTGTGCTCACCCTTTCGACATCAAATATTTTTTGTTGATGATGCAGGTCCTACTGTTGAAGAATATATAAATGCGTCGACGTATGGACACGTTGCTACGATGGACGTAGAAGCTGAAGAAGATGCGCATGATTCATCATGCAAGTGCAACCAATGTGTTTTTGCTTAAGTTTAGTTATAATTTAAACCTCAGATATGTAATTGATTATTTATTTTTATGTCTTGTGGTTTGGAGATAATTGAATTTATTTATCACTGTTAGACTCTCAGTTCATTATCTGTAAGACTTTCGCTTATTTGTTTATTATCTCTGATTATTAATGTGGAATGTGTGTGTGGTTTGATATGGTGGGTACGACCTATACGAGATCCTGGTTGAACCATTGGTTTGGCGGCGGTTCATCACACTAATCTGATTTGACCAGAATTAGGGTGTGACAACTTGGTATCAGAGCATCTCAGGTCTACCCATTGACCTAACTATTTCCACGTGAGTCATGAACTGAGTGAGGATAAAAATTAAAAGCTATAGTAAGAACATACCATAAGCACCTGTGTTGTATGAGACATAAACTAAGAAAGAGAATAATGCACATATGTAAATGAGAAACCAATTATACATACATACATACATACATATATATATATATATATATATATATATATATATATATATATATATATATATATATATATATATACAAATAGGAGTAAGACAAGATACATCCGAATCAGAGTACGGTCTACAAATTTGGACAGTTACTCTATAAAATAAATGAGAAAAAGAAATAAATGATATCATGGAGCTGGAGTTGCTGGAAGAGGAGGTGCCTCACGATCTCTATCATAGTCCTTAGCATATACTCTCGCGAGCCAAGCCACCTGAGTCTAAGTTGCTCAGAGACTAGCTGTCAGATCTGCTACCCGCTGGTCTATAGAGCGCTGGGCATCTAGAAGCTCTCCTACTCTCCAATTAGTTACTCACTAAGCCTCCCAAATCTCACATAACAGCCCCATCATGTCATCTGGTGGTGGGCGTGAAGGGCCAGCTGAATGAGAAGCCCGAGAAGGGCCAGCTCCAGTAGAATGCTATGGTAATAGGGGAGGGATGGCATCTACATCCATGTACATCCTATCATCATCCTCCTCATCATCACTCTCGTGTGCCTCTACTGCTGCTGCTACTGCAGCCTCTGCATCTGCTGTCGTTACTCGAGTGAGAGGACGTCTCATAGCATTTCTCTCATCATCACTGATCTGTATTTCTCTCATGCCCATCCTACTGATGGCCTCCCAATCAAGGTCAGCTGAGAAGGTGTCCTCAATGATCCTCTCATCCACTAGGTCCACCTGTAGACGAGTGAGTAGGGTGGAGATCAGCTACCCATAGGGCAAGTTACCTCTCGAGTCAGGCAACATAGCCCTGTACATAGTTCAAAAAATAATATATGGAAGGCAGATTGGTTGCCTAGTATAAATACAGTATTGCAGGTACTGAGTCAACTATGAGACCATCTCGTAAGGTCCACCCTGGGAATAAGATTATGCTAGATAATCTTACAGTAAACCCGTGGCTCTGGACACAAGTTGACTACTTTCATTTCCTAGTGGTCATCCCGTAGAATCTGGTTATCTATCTCTGCACGCACCTGTGTAGACAGAAATTGTGGCTCCCTAGGTGCACAATAAACCAATTGACCATCATTTGAGATACCTAGGAGATCAATTAACTCCTAACAGTTGAAACAGATCGGAACCCCTTTTACCCAGCTGGTGATCCGAAGCTCTCTACCCCTGTCAACATCCTCTAGGTTACCCTCTACCACTAGGTTATAGTAGAACTGCTTGACCAAGTTCGGGCGAGTGCAAACCTCGTACAGAATCACTGGAAGTCAACCCATATCACCAAACATCCTTTCCACATCAAACAGGGCTAAATGGGCTAAGTTAACACATCTACCCCCTTCCACCTTCTTTTGATTAAACCGAGGGTATTGTGTTTCTACTTCTACGGACCAGAAGTGACGTGGGTCATGAACTCGAGGAACTTTAGTGCGAACCATGATAACTATAAGAAAAGAAAATAAGAAAAACAAGTTAGATAAATGTGAAAATTTGACAGCATAATGACGTAAAATAGGAAAAAGCCTCACTTTTCACCCAAACATTTGGGCAGGAGGACTTACATATGTCACACCCCAATTCTGCACTATTCAGAATGATGTGATGAACCGCTAATAAACCAACGGTTCAACCAGGATCTCAAATAGGCTATCCCCGCGTTATCTAAACTTGCACACATCCGTAATCATAGTCAGAGTAAATACACAATAGCGGAAGTCTTATAATAACATGAACTGAGAAACGAAGATGATATTAATAATTTAATAGTAAATTATTCTGTTTTCAACTGAGACATAAATATTTAAGTACCAAATACATGTCTTAATAAATCCAATAAAGAAACCTATAAAATATTTAATCAAATATACACGAGTTGCACTCGCAAGAGGAGTCGTGTGTATCCACTTCAGCTTTAGCTTCCATCACTGCCACGTTCTTGTACGCAGACGCATTCACATAGTCTTCAACGGTATAACCTGCATCATCAACTAAAAATATTTGACGTCGAGGGGTGAGCACACATCACGGCTCAGTGAGTAGCCAAAACAATGCAATAATAAATATGCATGCAAAATCAATTTATATCTTTGGTCTGGTATATAAGTTTGCAGTATGCAATAGAAAGGTTTAGGTAGCCAAAGGTCGCGTTTATTGACCCCGCCTCTATACACGAGTGTGTGACGTTACTCGAAGATCATGTTTATCGTCAACTCACATGCACCCAATCATGAACATTATATAACAAAGGTTACGTTTATTGCTATATAGTGCCATACCAACACGTAAGCCCCTGTTAGCGAGGGCTGCAAACTGGGCTCGCAACTAACCAATCCAAATGCCAAAAAGTGTATCCAAGGCCTCACCCCAGCATCCCTCAGAATGTCCATAGAGATAGAGCTAAGGCCCCCTGGTAGAGTCAGAGACTACAAGGACCGAGACCACCTCCCCTGATACTCTACAACATAATAGTTCTGCTAAAGTAATGGCGATATGACGATGCTAATGCATAAGACTTGAGTTAGAGATAGAGCTAAAGTGCTGAGACCCGCCAAAGGTTAACGTTTATTGATGTTCTCATCACACCTCCCCTGATACTCGCTCGCATCAAGTACATCAACCACACACATACAAGCACATGCCTATTCCTATCATCATCATCATCATCATGTTATAAACAATAAAGTAAATATGCATGAATAAGTAATAAAAATATTGGATGGCATGCTGTATGCACATTACAAACATATTCGCATAGATTCAAGCATGGCATAGGACTCATGAAATAGAAAATAGTTTCTCTTATTAACCAATTTAGTTTGGAGTTCTGGTTCCTCACTTTAGCTTGCTAATAGATACTTTTCCAAGCTTTAGAATCACCTTTACAGTGTTATTATATTGCTAGAAGACCTAACAAAGTCGATAGAATTTAATTAGAATTAATTCCAGATTTAAAAACCATGCTGTTAATTGAGGGTCGGAGGTAGGGTCGGAGTCCTGATCGACCCTGGGTGCGACCCTCCCCAGATTCTGAACTTCCCGAACACTGAGGGTCGATGGTCAGGAACACCTAGGGTCGGATGGTCATCGACCCTTGGGGCGACCCTCTCTGCACTTTGGTCTAATTCCCTCTTTTAATCCATTCTTCGTGTTTGAAATCCTATGGCTTGCTCCTACATTCCATTCTACATGCATTCCATGGTCTGAAATCATGTGTAACCCACCTAGATAGCTTTCACGCATTCTTCTATGGTTTTTCATGGAAACCTAACCATAGGTTGATGGTTTGGGTTTCTCCGAGATCACACTCTCAACAATAACTAACCTAAAGTTTGTATAAACTCATGGAATTAGTATCCATACCTGAGAAAATTAATTTTTTTTTTAAAATTCTTTTCTTTTGCTAAGTTCTCTTCCTTGCCTTTCTTCTTCCTCTTTTCCTTCTCCTCTCTTTCTCTCAATTCAATTAGGGTTGTGAAAGGAGTGAAAGTGGCTTAGGAACGTCCTTTAAATAGAGTAGGAACATCCTAAATAAATCCCATTGAGATTTGGAAAGAATCCTAATCGAAAATTAGGAAATTTCATAATTTTATTTTCTTACGGCAACCGAGGGTCGATGATCCCGTCGACCCTAGGGTCTTAAGCTGTCCGACCCTCCCTTCAAAACTGAGGGTCTGACTCTCTGTTTTGGGAGGTCCGACCCTGTTTAGCTGGGTATGCGACCCTACCCCTATTTTAAGTGTTTTTGGGTCGATTTGATACCTGGGATCTCGATCTCCTTCACGCCCTTGGTCCATTTGACTCGACCATGATGGGTAAACCTGGTTCAAGGTGGTAAAACCGGGTTAGATTGACACGGGTCTTACAACTCCCCCCAACTTATAAAAATTCCTTCCTCGAAATTGTACGTACGTTCTCGTCATCCAAGGTGAACTCAGGGTTGGTCCTACCTTTCTCAATATCTTCTTGTACTGTTCTCAGATAAGGATCTGCTTTGATAGCTGTCTTCACTTCATCCACTATATCCGGTATAATCTTCAATGCCGCGAACATGTTTGAAAACCGATGAATAAACCCTTGGTTGGCTGATCCATCCGTTGTATTTATCACATACTGCTCGTTGCCGTGATTGAATACCCTTCCGGTAGTACACATTGCTGTAGTCGTGCTAACTTCTCCTTGCAAATTTATCATTGCTTTTCGGCTTAATGCATCCGCTACTACGTTCGCTTTTCCCGGATGATACTGGATATCACAATCATAGTCCTTCAATAGTTCCAGCCATCTTCTCTGTCTCATATTCAACTCCTTCTGATTAAATAAGTAAGACTTTTATGGTCCGACTCAATCTGAAATTTCTCTCCGTATAAGTAATGTTTCCATATCTTGACCGCATGTACTACTGCCGCTAACTCCAAATCATGAGTGGGGTAGTTTTTCTCATGTACCTTCAACTGTCTTGAAGCATAAGAAATCACTTGCTCTCCTTGCATAAGCACACATCCTAGTCCCAGTCCCGATGCATCAGTGTATAAGGTAAACGTCAGTCCTGGAATAGGAATAGTCAAAATCGGGGCGGATATCAATCTGGACTTCAATGTCTGGAAGCTCTTCTCACATTTATCCGTCCACACGAACTTTTCACCTTTCTTAGTCAAACTGGTGAGAGGTACGGCAATCCGAGAATAGTCTTCTACGAATTTTTGATAATAACCAGCTAGACCCAGAAAACTTCTGATTTCCGAAATGCTCTTTGGTGCTTCCCACTTCACAATAGCCTCGATCTTGCTAGGATCCACTTTGATTCCTTCAGCGGATACTACATGGCCTAGAAAGGCGACTTCCCTTAGCCAAAACTCGCACTTTGAAAATTTGGCATATAGCTTATCTTTTCTTAAACGTTGTAGGGCTGCGTTTAGGTTCTTGATATGGGTTTCCTTTCCCTTGGAGTATACCAATATATCATCAATGAATACTATAACCGACGTATCCAACATATCATGAAAAACTCGGTTCATAAGTTCCATGAACGTTGCCGGTGCATTCGTTAATCCGAAAGACATAACCAAAAATTCATAATGTCCGTATCTGGTCCTGAAAGCTGTCTTCGGAATATCACCTTCTTTAATCTTCAACTGATGATAGCGCGATCGAAGATCGATCTTAGAAAATACTTTCATTCCTTGTAACTGATCGAACAAGTCATCGATCCGAGGTAGTGGGTATCGATTCTTGATTGTCAGTTTATTCAACTCCCGATAGTCGATGCATAATCGAACGCTACCATCCTTCTTCTTTACGAACAACACCGGTGCCCCCCATGGAGATATACTGGGTCGAATATAACCCTTGTCCTGTAGTTCTTGTAGTTGCACTTTTAATTCCTTCAGTTCAGTAGGAGCCATTCTATAAGGTGCTTTAGACACTGGTGCGGCTTCGGGTATAAGGTCTATCACAAACTCCGTGGCTCGGTCGGGTGGTAAGCCGGGTAGTTCCTCCAGAAATACGTCAGGATAGTCCCGCACGACATCAATATCTTCCATTCGTGGCACTTCCTTGGTTAGGTCGACCACGGATACTAGATACCCGATTGCCCCCTTCTCAGGGCACTTCTTAGCCATTAGTGCTAAAAGTATGAGCTTTCGTCTCCGGGGAAGTTTGGTTCCCGAGAAACTTAATTCTGCTCCTTCTTTGTCTTTGAACGTTATCTTCTTTTCGGCGCATAATAGATTTGCAGAATGTCGAGCTAACCAGTCCATTCCCAAGATGACATCAAAGTCTACCATCTCAAGTTGTATCAAGGTTGCATCTAAGGCCTTCTCTCCAATGAGAACTGGACAAGGTCCATAACCTTTCTCTAGTTCCACTTCTAACCCCATCGGTGATCGTACAAGTAATTTATAGTCTAATGTTTTGATGGGTAAGTTTATCTTCTTTCCGAATGACACAGATATAAAGGAATGAGTAGCTCCTGAATCAAAGAGTACTCTGGCGGGTACGCCATTTATAGGTACAATACCTGTGACCACATCGGGTAATGCGGCCGCATCCTCGGACGTAACAGCATATACACGTCCCTGATGGAATTGCTTCTTGGGATTAGGGCACTCCCTTGCCATATGTCCCGGTTGGTTGCAGTTAAAACACTTCAGGACTTCAGAATTTGGCTTTGGCTGAGGTTGAGCTGTTGGAGTATTCTTGGTTGCAACAGTAAAATTCTGAGGACGGAAAGGCTTATATGTCTTGTTATTGCCTCCGTTGTAAGAATTTCTGGCTGGCCTTTTGATGCCTCTGTTTTGAATAAAATAACTCTCCTTCTGGCTCGATTCTATAACTCGAGCAATCTGGACAGCTTCATTATAAATTCTCTTTTCTAAGCCCAGAACATGTTCTCTGATGTTTCCTCTCAGTCCCATGACAAACCTACGGGTTTTAGTTTCTTCTTCTGGCGTACTCAGTGGTGCGAAGAAAAACAGCTCTTCATAACGCTGTTGGTACTCATCCACTGACATCTGTCCCTGATAAAGACTCAGGAACTCCTTCTCCATCGAATCTCTGAAGCTCCGTGGAAAATATTTCTCAAAGAAGGCTTCTTTATATATAGCCCATGTCAGTAGGGCGTGCTTGGTCAGTAAATATGCCTTCATGGATTTCCACCAATGATGTGCGTCGCCCTTGAGCATGAAGGTGGCACATAGTACTTTCTCTTCCTCTGTGATAGTCATCATGAGGAAATTTCTCTCCATCTCGTCTATCCAGTGTGCTGGCCACAATGGATCAGACGGTTTGCCGTTGAATTTCTTAGGTTTCATCTTCAAAAATCTCTCCACTAGTCGGGAGTGGTCCAGCTGATTTTGGGGGTTTGCCCCAAACATATGGGGTGGATACTGGTAATTCCCTTGAGCTGCTTCTGGAACCTGCACTGGAATCTGTACAGCCGGTTGTTGAGGTGTCTGAGGAGCTGGGTGGTTACCCACCGGTGCTGCACTGGCTTGTCCTGTTTGCATGGGTGCAGCCTAAGTGGCTTAAAACATTATTCCCATGGCAACCTGCATCTGAGCCTGTGCGTGTTGCATCTGCTGTGCCAAATTCATCACCACGGTTGTTAGCTCTGGTGGTAGAGGTGGCAAATTTGTAGGGTTTGCCGGTTCTGGATTACCCGGTGCATAGTTATTTTCTTGACTAGTCTCCTCCACGGGTGGTGGTGGTGGGACTGCATTTCGGATCTGTCGGGTCACCCTACGTCCAGACATAATTCTCTTCTGTGGTTTGTGGTGCCTGAAAATCATCAAAATAGGCGAGAAGTCATTTATATTTCATGTAGGCACGCTAACCAATAATCACTTCCAATTCTAGCTCATTCTATAAAAAAAATACTGTCTTTTCTATGCAGGGTTGATGGTGAGGGTCAATGGTATCTCCAACCCTTGGTATCCTACCCTGGGAATGACCTATTCTTCCCGAGAGCTGAGGGTCGATGTGAGGGTCGATGGGTATCCGACCCTCAGTTTCGACCCTTGATTTTTTGTCAGATTCCCGAGAGCCGAGGGCCGATGGGAGGGTCAATTCGAGGGTCGATTGTGCTAGTCGAATTGTCCGACCCTCGGACCAAAAATCAGATTTTTAAGATCCGACTCTGGGTCATTTCTTATTATTTCCCTCCCGTTTCGACTCGCCTCTCCACTCTGAGTTGCTACAGTGCTACTCCACTGTTGTTGGTCGATTTTAGTCCGAGTTTCGACATCCACGTCATCCATACAGGTATGTTCTCTCATTTTTACCTGTTTTTTATGTTCTCTCATTTTACCTGTTTTTAGGTTTTCTTTTCTAGATTTTCGTCCATTTAACTCGTATTTTTTAAATTAAACTTTTTCCAACCGCAAAAATTCGATTTTTATTGGGGACTTTTGTTATTGGTGTCTCGAGGAACGAAAGCCCTCAAAAATTTTTGAGTTTCATTGGTTGGTTATCGAGAAACTTGAAATTTTCTCTTTTTGCCCTAATTTGTCGATATTTTTGATTTTTCTTGAATTTCTTCAAATTGGACATCATCAGTTAAAATTTCCTACTGTACGTGGGTTGTAGGATGTATTTTAACCTACATAAGTTCTCATGCCCACTTGTATGGTGAGAAGTGGGGCTTTATGTCAACTTACGTCGTTTATTAAATCAATTTTTGGGTTTTTATCCTATTAACTCCTTGTTTTCCTTCTCTTTCTTACTTTGTAGATACCATGGCTCGTACCAAGGTACCCCGAGTTCGTGATCCCCTTCACTTCCGTTCCAATGAAGCCGAGGCACGGTATGCTGACTATGCCCGTAAGAAGGTTGAGGGTGGTCGTATGGTGAACTTAGCTGAGTTAGCCATGTTCAACGTAGAGGGAGCCTTTGGTGACATGGGGTGGCTTCCTGTCATTACATACGATGCATGCACATGTCCGGATTTGGTGCGCCAGTTCTATTGTAATCTCCAGGTGGTGGGGAATTACAATGACGTTGAGCATGGTCAGGAGTTGTGCATCACCAGCTACGTCAAAGGGGTAGATATCTCTTTCGACTATCGACAGCTGGCCGACTTGTTGGGCATTCCCTATGATGGCCCCATGGTGTACTGTGCGCCTGGAGAGCCACAATTTGTTGAGATGGAGATGAGGGCAGAGATCGATAATCAGTTGCTCCATCCTGATCGTTGGCAGATGAGAGCTTGTTATCTGCGTCCTGCTCCACGGGTCTTCTGCAAGATTATCCAGCATAATCTGATTTCGTAGAGTGGGCACTATGAGAGGGTTTCTCAGCTGACCTAGTTCCTGATTTACAGTATCTGCACTCGCCAGCCCGTTTGCCTTCCATACATCATCATGCGGACTATGATTAGTGCCACATTGTCCGGTCATAGGGGTAATCTACCCTATGGACGCATGATTACAGTCCTGCTGACCCGTCTGGGGGTTGACCTGGTAGATGAGAAGATTCAGGAGAAGACCTTCTCGTCGCCTCTAGATTGGGAGGCAATCTGCAAGATGGGTATGCGGGATGCCCAGGTTAGTGATGAGGAGAGGAACGCGATGGTGCGCCCTCACACTCATATCGAGATGGCTGATGCTGAGGCTGCTGCTACCGCTGCTAGAGCTCATGTGGATCCCGTCGACGATGACGACCGCATGTATATGGATGTTGACGCGATACCACCGCCTTCACCTACTCATGCGGCTGGTGTTGGTACTTCTTCAGCGGTGGATCCTGTACCTGAGACTGGTCCTTCTTATGTGGCTGGTCCTTCATGCCCACCTGCTGATATGATGGAGATGCTGCAGGAGATCAGGGATGCCCAGCGTAGATCTGATCTGAGGATGGAGGAGTTGCTAGACGCTCAGCGTATGAGGGTGGATGAGCTGTTATCGGTTTAGCGGGCGACTGATAGGAGGGTAGTTGATCTTGCAGCTAGTCTCCAAATGACCCAGACCCAGGTGGCCTGGTTGACTAGGGTCTATGCTGAGGACTATGACCGAGATCGTGAGGCCCCGCCCCCTCCTTTGCCTCCAGCTTCTTGATTGTACTTTATTTTCTTGTACTACAGAGTAACTGTCCGGGTTGTGGACTGAACTCTGCTTTAGTTATGTATTTACATTTTGTTTCTCTCACTCATTGTATGTAACTTGTTTCCCCTTTAATAAATGCATTATTCTCTTTTTAAATTTGGTCTCAATCATCACTTGTGCTTACAGTGTGTTTGTATTATAGCTTTTAATTTTTCCTATCTCAGTTCACTATTGTCTTGAATGAATGCTAGTTCAGCGGACAAGGCCTGAGATGCTATGATACCAAGTTGTCACACCCCAATTCTGCACTATTCAGAATAATGTGATGAACTTCTAATAAACCAATGGTTCAACCAGGATCTCAAATAGGCTATCCCCGCGTTATCTAAACTTACACACATCCGTAATCATAATCAGAGTAAATACACAATAGCGGAAGTCTTATAATAACATGAACTGAGAAACTAAGATGATATTAATAATTTAATAGAAAATTATTCTGTTTTCAACTGAGACATAAATATTTAAGTACCAAATACATGTCTTAATAAATCCAATAAAGAAACCTATAAAATATCTAATCAAATACACACTAGTTGCACACGCAAGAGGAGTCGTGTGTATCCACTTCAGCTTTAGCTTCCATCACTATCACGTTCCCATACGCAGACGCATTCACATAGTCTTCAACGGTATAACCTGCATCATCAACTAAAAATATTCGACGTCGAGGGTGAGCACACATCACGGCTCAGTGAGTAGCCAAAACAATGCAACAATACATATGCATGCAAAATCAATTTATATCTTTGGTCTGGTATATAAGTTTGTAGTATGCAATAGAATGGTTTAGGTAGCCAAAGGTCGCGTTTATTGACCCCGCCTCTATACACGAGTGTGTGACGTTACCCGAAGATCACGTTTATTGTCAACTCACATGCACCCAATCATGAACATTATATAATAAAGGTTACGTTTATTGCTATATAGTGCCATACCAACACGTAAGCCCCTATTAGCGAGGGCTGCAAACTGGGCTTGCAACTAACCAATCCTAATACCAAAAAGTGTATCCAAGGCCTCACCCCAGCATCCCTCAGAATGTCCATAGAGATAGAGCTAAGGCCCCCCGGTAGAGTTGGAGACTACAAGGACCGAGACCACCTCCCCTGATACTCTACAACATAATAGTTCTGCTAAAGTAATGGCGATACGACGATGCTAATGCACAAGACTTGAGTTAGAGATAGAGCTAAAGTGCTGAGACCTGCCAAAGGTTAACGTTTATTGACGTTCTCATCACACCTCCCCTGATACTCGCTCGCATCAAGTACATCAACCACACACATACAAGCACATGCCTATTCCTATCATCATCATCATCATCATCATGTTATAAACAATAAAGTAAATATGCATGAACAAGTAATAGAAATATTGGATGGCATGCTGTATGCACATTACAAACATATTCGCATAGAATCAAGCATAGGACTCAAGAAATAGAAAACAGTTTCTCTTATTAACCAATTTAGTTTGGAGTTCTGGTTCCTCACTTTAGCTTGCTAATATATACTTTTCCAAGCTTTAGAATCACCTTTACAGTGTTATTATATTGCTAGAAGACCTAACAAAGTCGATAGAATTTAATTAGAATTAATTTCAGATTTAAAAACCATGCTGTTAACTGAGGGTCGGAGGTAGGGTCGGAGTCCTGATCGACCATGGGTGCGACCCTCTCCAGATTCTAAACTTCCCAAACACTGCGGGTCAATGGTCAGGAACACCTAGGGTCGGATGGTCATCGGCCCTCGGTGCGACCCTCTGTGCACTTTGGTCAAATTCCCTCTTTCAATCCATTTTTCGTGTTTGAAATCCTATGGCTTGCTCCTACATTCCATTCTACATGCATTCCATGGTCTGAAACCATCCACCTGGATAGCTTTCACGCATTCTTCTATGGTTTTCCATGGAAACCTAACCATAGGTTGATGGTTTGGGTTTCTCCGAGATCACACTCTCAACAATAACTAACCTAAAGTCTGTAGAAACTTATGGAATTAGTATCCATACCTGAGAAGATAACTTTTTCTCTGAAATTCTTCTCCTTTTTGCTAAGTTCTCTTCCTTGCCTTTTCTTCCTCTTTTCCTTCTCCTCTCTTTCTCTCAATTCAATTAGGGTTGTGAAAGGAGTGAAAGTGGCTTAGGAACGTCCTTTAAATAGAGTAGGAACACCCTAAATAAGTTCCATTGAGATTTGGAAAGAATCCCAATAAAAAATTAGGAAATTTCCTAATTTTATTTTCTTACGGCAACCGAGGGTCGATGATCCCGTCGACCCTAGGGTCTTAAGCTGTCCGACCCTCCCTTCAAAACTGAGGGTCTGACTCTCTGTTTTGGGAGGTTCGACCCTGCTGTGCTGGGTATGCGACCCTTCCCCTATTTTAAGTGTTTTTGGGTCGATTTGATACCTGGGATCTCGATCTCCTTCACGCCCTTGGTCCATTTGACTCTACCATGATGGGTAAACCTGGTTCAAGGTGGTAAGACCGGGTTAGATTGACACGGGTCTTACAACATAGGTCCCAAACCATCCTGCAAGGCTCATACAATCAGAAATTTAAACTAGGTAGGTCGAATTTGAAGAAATTTTGACAATTGGGAAAAACCCTAAAATTTAGGTCAAAAATGAGAATTTCCAAGTTTCTACTAAATCAACCGATGAAACTCAAATTTTCTTGGGGGCTTTCATCCATTGGGTGGCCAATAGCAAAAGCCCCAATAAAAATCAAATTTTTAGGTTCAGAAAAATATTAATTAGAAGAAAACCCTACAAATGGAAAAAACCCTTAGTATGAAAGCTTAAAAATGGAGAAAAGTAGAGAACATACCTCAAGAATGGAATGGAGATCGTGGATCGATGGAAAAATCCCCAAGTTTGTACGTTAGACACTGTAGCAACTCAGTGGTGGCGAGTTGAGTTGTGACTGTAGGAAAGGAAAGGAGAATGAGAGGGAAAAATCTCGAAAATAGGTTTAAAAACATGATTTTGAACCATACGGTCACACAATTAGACCAAAACCATCGACCGTATGATCGACCATATGAGCGACCATAGGGTCTCGGTAAGTTGCCAGGATTTTGAAGATCACACCTATGGTAGCACAACATGCGACCGTAGGCCAACGACCGTATGACTGACTTTTGTTTGCATTTTGATTCTGTCCAAACTTTTGCCTATTAATTTTGTTCTTCTCTAGCTTTCCATTGTGAGACTAACCCAATACTACCATTCTATTTTGTCTCGCATGTGTAGCCTTTCCAATAACATACCACCCAAGAGTTTAAATGGCTGGGCATAGAGTAAGCAGAAGGAGACATAATGCAAATCCATCTCCACCCCCTATGGAGACTAATGACAATGAAGGTCAGCAAGGATAGGAAGGAAATATTGGAGCTCAAAACGCTGCACCTCAGAATGTTCACACCCAAGCCAACCCAACCAACTTACCTGCACCACCTACGGATTTGGCTACTGTGGTGATGAATTTGGCACAACAAATGTAGCATATATAGCAAATGCAAGCCAACATGTAAGCTACTATGGGAATTGCTTTCCAGTTGCAAACACAACATCTCTACCTATAGGACAAGCTAGTACTGTACCTGGTGGTAGCAACACTGTACCCCAAGCACCGCAAACACCAGTAGTACAAGGCCAAGTGCAAAACCTTGAAGCACCGCAAGGTGGGTATAACCAAGGTAATTATCAGTACCAACCACCTATGTATGGGGCATATGCACAATATAGCTTGATTACTCTAGACTGACGAGCGTTTCCTGAAGTTGAAGCCAAAGGAATTCACAGGTAAGCCGTCGGATCCTTTGTGGCCAGCTCACGTGATCGACGAAATAGAAAGAAACTTTATGATGATGACTATAAATGAAGAAGAGAAGGTATTATGTGCCTCATTTATGTTGAAAGGTGATGCACACCATTGGTAGAAATCTACTCGGAGTTATCTGTTGACGAAGCACGCCCAATTAACCTGAGCTATCTATAAAGAAGCATTCTTTGAGAAGTATTTTCCTAAGAGTTTCAGTGACCAAATGGAAAAGGAGTTCTTGAGTCTGTATCAAGGAAAAACGTCAGTAGACGCTTATCACCAGCGTTATGAAGAACTGTTCTTCTTTGCTCCCTATAGCATGCAGGAGGAAAATACCAAAACCCAAAGGTTCATTATGGGACTTAGGGGAAGCATCCGTGAGCATGTATTGGGATTAAAAAAGAAAATATATAATGAAGCAGTACAGATTGCTCGAGTATTGGAATCAAGCCAGAGGAAAAGTTATTTTGCTCAGAACAAAGGTATAAAGAGGCCCAATGGAAAATCATACAACGGAGGGAACCCAAAGACATTTAAACTCTTTCGTACTCAAGGGTTCAATGCTGCAACCAAGACTACTCTGACAGCCCAACCTCAATAGAAGCAAAGTAACACTGGAGTCAAATGCTTCAATTGCGATCAAGTAGGACATTATTCAAGAGAGTGTCCTAAGCCAAGGAAGCAGCTATAGCAAGGAAAGGTTTATGCAGTTACTTTTAAGGATGCTACCACATTGCCTGATGTGGTCACAAGTATGACCTGAACCTTTCATTTTGTACTACCTTGTGTGACCATGTAGACTAAATTAAATCAAATCACAGGTATCGTACCTATTAATGGCTTACCCGCCAGAGTACCCTTTGACTCTGGAGCTACTCCTTCTTTTATATCTATGTCGTTTGGAAAGAAGATAAATCTACCCCTCGGACCTTTAAACTGCAAACTGCTTGTACGATCACCTATGGGATTAGAAGTGAAACTAGACAAAGGTTATGGACCATGTCTAGTTCTGATCGATGAGAAGATTTTAGAGGCAACTTTAATCGAACTCGAGAAGGCAGACTTTGACGTTATCTTGGGAATGGATTGGTTAGCTCGGTACTCCGTAAACCTATTATGTGTGGAAAAGAAACTGACATTTAAAGACAAGGAAGGAGCAGAGTTTAGTTTTACGGGAACCAAACTTCTCCGTAAACAAAAGCTCATCCTCTCTACATTAAAGACAAGAAAATACCTCGAGAAAGGAGAAATTGGGTATCTAGTATCCGTGGTCGACCTCACCAAGGAAGCACCATGAATGGAGGATATTGAAGTTGTGCGTGAATTTTTGGATGTATATCCTGAGGAACTACCAGGACTACCACCTGACCGAGCGACAGAGTTCATTATAGATCTTATACCCTGAGCCACACCAGTATCGAAAGCACCCTATCGAATTGCTCCTACTAAACTGAAGGAACTGAAGATACAATTACAAGAGTTACTGGACAAGGGTTATATTAGACCCAGCATATGACCATGGGGAGCGCTAGTATTGTTCGTGAAAAAGAAGGACGGTAGCGTTCGACTGTGTATAGATTATCGAGAATTGTATAAGCTTACAATCAAGAATCGATACCCATTGCTTCGGATCGACGACTTGTTTGATCAGTTGTAAGGTGCCAAAGTGTTCTCCAAAATTGATCTTCGGTCAAGATACCATCAGTTGAAGATTAAGGAAGGTGATATTCCAAAGACAGCATTCAGAATCAAATATGGACATTATAAATTTTTAGTCATGTCTTTTGGATTGACTAATGCACCCACAACTTTTATGGAACTCATGAATCGGGTATTCCATGATATTGGATACGTCAGTTATTGTATTTATTGACGACATACTAGTCTACTCCAAGGACAAAGAAACTCATTTCACAAATCTAAATGCCACATTTGCAGCAACTAAGAAAAGAGAAGCTTTACAAAAAATTTACTAAGTGTGAGTTCTGGCTGAATGAAGTCACTTTCTTAGGCCATGTTGTATCAGCTAAAGGGATTAAAGTGGATCCTAGCAAGATTGAAGCCATTGTGAAATGGGAAGCACTTAAGAATGTTGTAGAAATTAGAAGTTTCTTAGGTTTAGTTGGGTATTATCGACGATTCGTGGAAGATTACTCTAGAATCGCAGTACCACTCACCAGTTTGACAAAAAAAGGAAAAAAGTTTGTTTGGACAGATAAATGTGAAGAGTGTTTCCAAACAATGAAGTCAATGTTGATTAAAAGTTATATTGTCTTTGTAAATAGGTATTAGACAAGGGCAGGGTTGAAGCCTTCTATTTTGCTTCGGATTACTGCTGCACCTATAGTGTAATCAGGTAAGGGGTCTAGTCCATAGACTTCAAACATTCGTAACATGTCTACTTTGCTAAGTAGCATGCTTAGGTTGTATTTATGATATGATTTTCATTACTTTCTATGTATGGGCATGCATTGCATTATAACAACTATGAATGCTATGTTTGATGATTTGGGTATGATTGACGTTTAACGTATTGGAGCATAATACACGGGCCCTGTTGATTATGCTATACCTTAGTGAGGACACGGTGATCCATGGGAGTGGTGAGCCAGGGATCGTTGTTGGGGTATAGTTTTGTAAGACCCATACTTTACTAATCTAGTTTAACCGTGTCATGCCAGGTCTTCCCATCATAACCAGCTCGAGCGAACCAACCGTATGAGGGAGCCACAAAGCTCGATAAATAGACTAGTTAAACCAGTCAACTTACAAGTTGACCGATCGATTATTTTAGCTTGTGTGGTCGACCAGTCAAATTTAGTTTGTGTGGTCGACTATTTTGGGTTGTGTGGTGGATGGATTTTACGACTACAAAGTCGATCGGTCAAATCTAGAACTAACTTTGTGTATAGGAAACTTTCTTAAATTTGAGAGGCCTCTCTCTTAATTAAGAGAAGTCTCTATATGGAGATTTTCTCTCTATATAGAGGACGTCCCTTTACTCTCTCTCACTCTTTTTGCTCATTCTTAAACCCTAGAACTGAGAGGGAGAGAAGAAGAAGGAGAGAGCATGTCACACCCCAATTTTGAACCAACCAGATTGGTGTGATGAACCGTCTATGGACCAACGGTTCAACCAGGATCTCGTATAGGCCGTGCCCATTCGATTAAATAGGATACAACCACAACCATAATCAGAGTAAATAAACAATAATGGAAGTCTTTAATATTAATGAACTAAGTATCTAACAGTGATAACGTAATTAATTATCCAATTATCTCCAAATGACTCAAGACATAAAATAAAATAAAGTAATCAATTACATGTTCTGATAACCCAACAACCAAATCTAATCGAAAACACATGAGTTGCACTCGCACAATGAATCATGCGACTTCACCATAGCTTCCACATCCATCACAGCAACATGTCCGTACATTGGTGCATTCATATAATCATCAAAGGTAGGACCTGCATCATCAACTAAAAATATTCGATGTCAAAAGAATGAACACACATCATGGCTCAGTGGGCAAACAAAACAATGCAAAAAAAATATGCATGCGTTCAATTCATATCTTGTCTGGTTTATAAGTTTACAATATGCTATAGAAAGGTTTGGTGGCCGTCGCATCTCTATACACGAGTGTATGAATCTGCCCAATGGATTAAACACCATTTCCGTCCCACATGCACCCATCATGGAATAGAGACAGAGCTAAAGTGTCCAGATCAAACACCGCATAACACTTCCCCTGATGCCCTACCCATACCAACACGTAAGCCCCTGTTGGCGAGGCCTTACAAACTGGGATCGCAACTAACCAATCCTAATGCCAAACAGTTTATCCAAGGCCTCACCCCAGCATCCCTCAATACATTTATAGAGATAAAGCTAAGGCCCCCTGACAGAGTCAGAGACTACATGGTCCGAGACCACCTCCCATGATGCCCTACGATGTAATAGTTTTGCTAAGGTAATGGCAATACAACGATGTTAGTGGGCAAGACTTGAGTAGAGATAGAGCTAGAGTCTGGTGACCAGGATGAACCACAATGTCACGTCCTCCCCCTGATGCTCCACTCACATCAAGCATACTAACCACACGCATACATTCACATGCCTTTTCCTAACATCATCATCATCATCATGTTATAAATAAATAGAATTAAATATGCATGAGTAGTAATAGAAGGAATATTGGATGACATGTGAAATGCACATTACAAGAATACAAGCATAGAATCATTCATGGCATTGGACTCAATAAGTAAAACAGCTTGTTATTAGCCAATTAGTTTAGGTCTTGTTCCCTCACATTTGGTCGATGGTTGTTCCTCGTCCAAGCTTTTGTAAATCACTTTTATACCACTTGGAAACCTAACAAATTTATAGATTCTAAATTAGAGTTTATTTCCATCAATTATAGTGTTCAAATGTCCCATCTGGAATCATTCAGACCTCCAAAAGCTGAGTGGTCGTAGGTGTGGCCGCACCTATGGTCTCAGTTTCTGCGACTACATGGTGTAGGGTCGATACATGTGGTCGCATATCATGCGACCACACATGCGACCGCACCCTCCCTGGAACTTTCCCGAGGGCGCGTGGTTGATCATATGTGCCTCATGTGGTCGATCAAACTGTGACTACACGAGTGATGGTCGACTTTTCCACTCTCAACTCAATTCCTTAGTGTTTTGATTCCTTGGCTTATCATCATGATCCTTCCTATGATTGTTCTATGGCTTAAAATTCATATTTTTACATAATCCATCATCCTAATAGATTCCCTCCATGGATCTCTTAGAATTTGTCCATGGTTTTATGATTTGGATCTCACTTTGAATCACTATCTCCTCCATGATCTATTCTAGGTATTCAACTGATGCGGGGGATGTTTCATACCTTAAACTTGTTGAAGAATCAGAGTTCTCTCTGAAATTACTTCTCTTTGTCTTCCTCTTCAATTCTCCTTCTCTTCCTCCTCCTCTCTTTCTCTCTCTTTTAGTTTGAGTTCTAAAAGAATGAAAGAGGCTAAAGAACGTCCTTTATATAGAGAAAAACCTCCATATAGAGTCCTACTTTGATTAGGAAAGAACCCCCCCAGATTAGGAAGGTTTCCTAATCATGGAGTCAGTTTGACATCGTGTGGTCGCACGTGGGGTCGCAGATTCCATCGACCACACTTCCAAAAATTGCAATCACACGCCCCAGTCTCCAGTAGTCTCATTATTCTGAGGTGTGGTCGACCCCACCTGTTTAGGTATGCGACCACACACTACTAATTAGATGATTTTGGGTTTAATTTCATACCTAGCCTTGTGGTTTCTTCACGCACTTGGTCCACTTGGCCCGACCATGAAAGGAAGACCTGATACAAGGTGGTAAGACCGGTTAGTACGATACGGGTCTTACAACTTCCCCCCTCTTAATATAAATTTCATCCTCAAAATTTACACATACCTTTCGAGTCGAAAAGATGAGGATATTGCTTTCGTATAGCATTCTCTTATTCCCATGTGATCTCTTCTACATCTTGGCTCCTCCAAGTAAATTTAACATAATAAATGTCACGGTTGTGTAGATGTTGAACCTTCCGACTGGTAATTTCAGTTAGTGCTACTTCGAATGTCAAATCATCAGTTAGACCCGATGGATCTGCTGTTAGGACGTGTATTGGATCTCGAATATACTTCTTCAGTAATGAGATATGAAATACACTATGCACACTTGACATAGATGGGGGTAGTGCTAACTGATACGCCACTTTTCCATGTTTAGCTAAAACCTCATATGGCCCAACATACCTCGGACTTAGCTTCCCTTTTTGTCCGAACCAATTTAAGCCTCACATAGGTGATATTTTCAGGAATACCTTATCACCAACGATGAATTCAAGGTCTCGACATCGATTATCTGCATACTGTTTCTGACGGTTCTGAGCTGTTCTAAGTCTTTCCTTAATTATGTCGACTACTTTGCAAGTTTCTTCCACAAATTCGGGGCCCACAATTCTTTGCCCTCCGACTTCATTCCAAAACAAAGGAGATCGACACTTCCTACCATACAGTGCTTCATAGGTGACATCTGTATAGTAGCCTGATAGCTGTTGTTATAAGCAAACTCGATCAATGGTAGTTTCTCATCCCATGATCCTTTGAAATCGATGACACAAGCTCGAAGCATGTCTTCTAAAATCTGAATGGTATGCTCTGACTATCTGTCTGTCTGAGGATAGAATGCAGTACTAAACTTCAACATTGTACCCATAGCCTTCTGTAATCCTTCCCAAAACTTTGAGGTAAAGCGTGGGTCTCTGTCGGACACGATGCTTTCAGGTACACCATGCAATCTGACAATATTATCCACATATAGCTTGGCTAACCTCTCTAGGGTATACTGAGGTCGTGTAGCTATGAAACCAGTTGGCTTAGTCAAACGATCCACAATCACGCAGACCACGTCAACTACTCGGGTAGTCAATGGTAACCCGGTGACAAAGTCCATAGTGATGCAGTCCCATTTTCATGTTGGTTCTGGCAATGGCTGCAATAATCCTGCAGTTGTCACACCTCAATTCTGCACCAACTAGAATGGTGTGATGAATCGTCTATGATCCAACAGTTCAACCAGGATCTCGAATAGGCCGTGTCCCTTTGCTTAAATCATATACATCCGCAACCATTATCAGAGTAAATAAATAATAGCGAAAGTCTTTAATATTAATGAACTGAGTATCTAATAGTGATAACATAAATAAAGCATCCAATTATCTCTAAAAGACTAAGGCATAAAATAAAATAAATTAATCACTTACATCTTCTAAATAATCCAAGAAATAATCTAATAAAAAACGCATGAGTTGCACTTGCATGACGAATCATGCGACTACATCATAGCTTATGCATCCATCGCCGCAACATGCCCGTACGTTTGAGCATTCATATAATCTTCTACTATAGGACCTGCATCATCATCTAAAAATGTTCGACGTCGAAAGGGAGAGCACACATCATGGCTCAGTGAGCAAACAAAACAATGCAACATACATATGCATGCATTCAATTCATATCTTTGGTCTGGTTTATAAGTTTGCAATGTGCAATAGAAAGGATAGGTGGCCACCGCACCTCTATAGACGAGTGTGTGAAGCCGCCCAATGGATTAAACACCATTGCCGTCCCACATGCATCCATCATAGAATAGAGATAAAGCTAAAGTGCCCGAATCAAACACCACATGACACTTCCCCTGATGCCATACCCATACCAACACGTAAGCCCCTATTGGCGAAGGCTTGCAAACTGGGCTCGCAACTAACCAATCCTAATGTCAAACAGTATATCCAAGGCCTCACCCCAGCATCCCTCAATACATCCATAAAGATAGAGCTAAGGCTCCCTGACAGAGTCAGAGACTACACGGTCCGAGACCACCTCCCCTGATGCTCTACGACGTAATAGTTCTGCTAAGGTAATGGCAATATGACGATGTCAGTGGACAAGACTTGAATAGAGATAGAGCCAGAGTTTGGTGACCAGGATGAACCACAGTGTCACGTCCTCCCCCTGATGCCCCACTCGCATCAAGTACATTAACCACACACATACATTTACATGCCTATTCCTAGCATCATCATCAACATCATGTTATAAAAAACAGAATTTAATATGCATGAGCAGTAATAACAGGAATATTGGATGACATGTGAAATGCACATTACAAGCATACAAGCATAGAATCATTCATGGCATTGGACTCAATAAATAAAAATAGTTTATTATTAGCCAATTAATTTAGGTCTTGTTCCCTCACCTTTGGTTGATATAGATCCTTGTTCAAGCTTTGTGAATCACTTTTAAACCACTTGGAAACCTAACAAATTTATAGATTTTAAATTAAAATTAATTCCCATGAATTTAGACTAACAGAAACTGAGGGGTCGTAGGTGTAGCAGCACCTGTGGTCTCAGTTTCTACGATCATAGGGCGTGGGGTCGCAGGGTGTGGTCACATATCCTACAACCACAAGTGCGACACACCCTCCCTGGAAACTTCCCAAGGGCATGTGGTCGGACATGTGTGTCTCGTGTGGTCACACATCATGCGACCACACATGCGACCACACGTGTGATGGTCGACCTTTCACTCTCAACTCCATTCCTTCATGTTTGGATCCCTTGGCTTATCATCATGGTCCTTCCTATGATTGTTCTATGGCTCAGAACTAGTATTTTACACAGAATCCATTGTCCACATAATTTCCTCCCATGGTTTCTCTTGAAATTTATCCATGGATTGATGATTTAGGTTTCACCTAAATCCTATCTCCTTCATGAACTATTCTAGGCATTCAATTTAACATGGAGAATGTTTTTATACCTTAAGCTTGTTGAAGATTCAGAGTTTTCTCTGAATTTTCTTCCTCCTTAGTCTTCCTCTTCAATTTTCCTTATCTTTCTTCTCTTTTCTTTCTCTCACTTTCAGTTTGAGTTCTAAAAGAGTGAAAGAGACTAAGGGACGTCCTATATATAGAGGAAAACCCTCCATAATATGCCCTACTGAGTTTAGGAAAGAACCCCCTTCGGATTAGGAAGGTTTCTTAAATTTGGTTTCTGACTGGGTTCGTGTGGTCAGAGGTGGGGTCGCAGAACCCGTTGACCACACCTTTTGAAACATGCGACCACACGACTAAAATTCATGTGGTCACACTATTTTGAGGTGTGCTCGGTCACACCTGTATAGGTATGCGACCACACGCTTATAATTGACTATTTTTGGGTAACATTTTATACCTGGTCTTGTGGTTTCTTCACGCACTTGGTCCACTTGGCCCGGCCATGATAGGAAGACCTGATACAAGGTGGTAAGACCGGTTAGTTTGATATGGGTCTTACAACTCCCCCCCCCCCTCTTATTAGAATTTTCGTCCTTAAAATTTGCACATACCTTCTGAGTCGAAAAGGGGAGGATATTGCTTTCGCATAGCATTCTCTTCTTCCCATTTGATCTCTTATATATCTTGGCTTCTCCAAGTAACCTTAATGTACTAAATATCACGATTATGTAGACGTTGAACCTTTTGGCTGGTGATTTCAGTTGGTGCTACTTCGAATGTCAAATCATCAGTTAGACCTGGTGGATCCGCTATGATAACGTGTGTTGGATCTCTGACGTACTTCTTCAGTAATGAGATATGAAATACTTCATGCACACTTGATATAGATGGGGGTAGTGCTAACTGGTACGTTACTTTTCTACGTTTAGCGAGAATCTCATATGGCCTGACATATCTTGGACTTAGCTTTCCTTTCTGTCCGAATCGTTTTAAACCTCGCATAGGTGATACTTTCAAGAATACCTTATCACTTACAACGAATTTAAGGTCTCGACGTCGAGTATCTGCATACTATTTCTGCCAATTCTGAGTTGTTCTAACTTTCCATGATAATGTCAACTACTCGACAAGTCTCTTCAATAAACTCTGGTCCAAGGATACTCTGTTCACCAACTTCATTCCAAAACAAAGGAGTTCGACACTTCCTACCATACAGTGTTTCATAGGGTGACATCTGTATAGTAGCCTAATAGTTGTTGTTATAGGCGAACTCGATCAATGGTAGTTTCTCATCCCATGATCCCTTGAAATCAATAACACAAGTTCGAAGCACGTCTTCTAAAATCTGAATGGTATGCTCCGACTGTCCGTTTGTCTGAGGATGGAATGCAGTACTGAACTTCAACGTTGTACCCATAGCCTTCTGTAATCCTTCCCAAAACTATGAAGTAAAGCATGGGTCTCTATCAGACACAATGCTTTCAGGTACACTATGTAATTTGATAATATTATCCACAAATAGCTTAGCTAACCTCTCTAGGGTATACTGAGGTAGTATAGCTATGAAGTGAGCTGTCTTAGTCAGACGATCTACAATAACCCAGACCGCGTCAACTACTCTGGGAGTCAATGGTAACCCGGTGACGAAGTCTATAGTGATGCAGTCCCATTTCCATGTTGGTTCTGGCAGTGGCTGCAATAATCCTGTAGGTCTTTCCCTTTCAACCTTTACCCTCTGATAATTTAGGCGTTGAGACACAAATTTAGCTACATCCGCCTTCATTTCTCTCCACCAATATAGCTTCTTCAGATCATGATACATCTTTGTACTTCTAGGATGTACCGAATAAGCGGTGGTGTGAGCTTCCTTCATTAGTCTGTGTCTAATGTCCAAGTTTTCCATTTTAGGAACACATACTCTTCCTTTGTACTTCAGTACCTTTTCAATGTCCAAGGTGAACTCAAGAATAGTCCTACCTTTTTTGATGTCTTCTTGCACCGTTCTCAGACAAAGGTCTGATTTAATAGCGGCTTTCACTTCATCTAATAAATCAGGTACAATCTTCAATGATGCGAACATATTTAAAAACCGATGAATAAACCCTTGGTTGGTTGATCCACCCGGTGCATCTAACACGAACTGCTCATTACCATGATGGAATACTTTCCCTGTAACACACATTACCGCAGTCGTGTTAACCTCTCCTTGGGATTTTATCATTGCTTTTCTGCTCAACGCATCAGCAACTACATTAGCTTTCCCTGGATGATACTGAATATCGCAATCATAATCCTTCAATAATTCCAGCCATCTTCTTTGTCTCATGTTCAACTCCTTTTGATTAAAAAGATAAGTTTTTTTTAGACTTATGATCTGATTTAATCTGAAATTTCTCTCCATACAAATAATGTCTCCATATCTTGATAGCATGTACTACTACCGCTAATTCCAAGTCATGAGTGGGATAGTTCTTCTCATGTGTCTTCAGTTGTCTTGAGGCATACGCAACTACTTGTTCTCCTTGCATAAGCACACATCCTAAACCCAACCCAGACGCATCAGTGTACAAGGTAAATGGTTGTCCTGGAATATGTATAGTTAAGATGCAAACAGATATCAATCTAGCCTTCAATGTTTGAAAACCTTCTTCACATTTGTCGGTCCAAACAAACTTTTCTCCTTTCTTAGTCAAACTAGTAAGAGGTACAGTGATTCTAGAGTAATCTTCCACGAATCATCGGTAATACCCAGCTAGACCTAAGAAACTTCTGATTTTTTCAACACTCTTAGGTGCTTCCCTTTTCACAATGGCATCAATCTTACTAGGATCCACTTTAATTCCCTCAACGGATACAACATGCCTAAGAAAGTGACCTCATTTAGCCAAAACTCACACATTGTAAATTTGGTGTAAAGCTTCTCTTTTCTTAGTCACTGCAAAGCGGCTCTTAGATTCATGACATGAGTTTCCTTGTCCTTGGAGTAGACCAATATATCATCAATAAACACAATGACTGACGTATCTAACATATCATGGAATACCCAATTCATGAGTTCCATAAAAGTTACGGGTGCGTTAGTCAATCCAAAAGACATGACTAAAAATTCATAATGTCCATATCTTGTTCTAAATGCTGTCTTCGGAATTTGACCTTCCTTAATCTTCAACTGATGGTATCCTGACCGAAGATCAATCTTGGAGAACACCTTGGCACCTTGCAACTGATCGAACAAGTCATCGATCCGAGGCAACGGGTATCGATTCTTGATTATAAGCTTATTAAATTCCCGATAGTCTATACATAGTCGAACACTACCGTCCTTCTTCTTCACAAACAATACTTGCGCTCACCATGGTGATATGTTGGGTCTGATATATCCCTTGTCCAGTAATTCCTATAACTAGACCTTCAGTTCCTTCAGTTCCTTCAGTTCAATAGGAGCCATTCGATAGGGTGCTTTAAATATTGGTACGGCTCCGGGTATAAGATCTATAACGAACTCTGTCGCTCGGTCGGGTGGTAGTCCTGGTAGTTCCTCACGAAATACATTTGAAAAGTCACGCACAACATCAATATCTTCCATTCGTGGTACTTGGTGAGATCAATCACGGATACTAGATACCCAACTCCTCCTTTCTCGAGGCATTTTTTTTCCTTCAATGCAGTGAGGATGAGTTTTCGTTTACGATAATCAGCATAGGCCCCATATATAGGTGGTTGATAATGGTAACGGCCTTGGGCTACCTCAGGGTTTTGTACTTGAGCTTGTACAACTAGCGTTTGAGGTGCTTGGGGTACCGTGTTGCTATCCCCTGGTATTGTGCTAGCTTGTCTGGCTGGTATAGGTGTAGTATGTACAGCTGGAAAAGCCATTCCCATAGCAACTTGCATATTGGCTTGTACTTGCTGTATTTGCTGCAGCTGTTGTGCTAGGTTCATTATTGCTGTAGCCAAATCTGTAGGTACGACTGGCAAGTTTATAGGATTAGCCTGGCCATTAGCTCATGGTGGTGCTACATTCTGATCCTCTTGTCCTTCAGGATTATCATGGCTATCTTCCTCCATAGGTGGTGGCGGTGGAATTGGGTTATGTCCTCGCTTGGTTACTCTTCGCCCAGCCATTTCCTGTTCCGATGGTGGTAGTGTCTGAAAAATCATATTACATGTGAGGCAATCATAATATACATCATTCCCATGTCAAAATCCAATTAATCAATGTAAAATTCCAATTTTCTAAGTCATATAGTCAAAATTTTGTATTTTCCATCATGTGATCGATGGTGGGGTCGCAATATGTCCGACCACAGGGTATGCGACCTCACAAAACCCTATCAGCTCACCGAGAGCCTATGGTTGATCATGTGGTCACAATATGTGCGACCACAGGGTCCGACCACATGAAGTCTGTCAGCTCACCGAGAGCCTGCGGTCGATCATGGGGTCGATCGTGTGGTTGCATATTTGGTTTAATTTTGCAACCACACAACTCCAAATCAGGTTTTTAAACCTGATTTTTGGAGTCATTTCCCACTTTCTCTTTTGTTTTCAACTCAACTCGCTTCCACTGAGTTGCTACAGTGTTGATCACTCGTGTTTGGTGATTCTTTCATCCATTTACGACCTCCGGTCCGTTCTTTCAGGTATGTTCTCTATTGGTCCTCATTTTTAAGCTTTCAAAACTAGGTTTTTCTCCATTTATAGCATTTTTTTCAAATTAAAATTTTTCCAACCATAAAAATTTGATTTTTATTGGGGGCTTTTGCTATTGGCTACCCAATGGATGAAAGCCCTCAAGAAAATTTGAGTTTCATCGGTTAGTTTTTGAGAAACTTGAAAATTTTCATTTTTGACCTAATTTTTTGGGATTTTTTTCCAAATTGTCGAAATTTCTTCAAATTCGATCGTCCTTGTTTAAATTTCCAATTGTATGAGCCTTGCAGGATGTTTTGGAACTTATGTAAGTCCTCCTGCCCAACGGTTTGGGTAAAAAGTGAGGCTTTTGGCCAAATCATGCCGTTATAATGCCAAAATTTATTGTTTTTCTCTATAACTAATATCTTGCTTATTTGTTTGTATGTTTGCAGATAGCATGGCTCGCACCAAGGTTCCCAGAGTTCATGATCCTATTCGCTTCCGGTCTAATGAAGCAGAGGCTCAGTATGCTCGTTATGAGCGTAAAAAGGTGGAAGGGGGTCGTTGTGTAAACTTGGCTAATTTAGCCTTGTTTAATGTGGAGGGTGCCGTTGGTGATATGGGTTGTCTCCCCGTGATATTATATGAGGGTTGCACCCCTCCTACTCTGTGAAGCAGTTTTATTGCAATTTTTAGGTAGTGGGTGATCCAAATGATACAGACAGGGGTAAGGAGCTCAGGATCACCAGTTATGTTAAAGGGGTGGAGATCTCCTTTAACTACCAGGAGTTGGCTGATCTCCTGGGTATATCAAATGATGGCCCCTTAGTATATTGTGCACCTAAGGAACCCTAGTTCCTATCTTTGATGATGCATGCAGAGATTGACCACCAGCTTCTTCGGGATGATCGATGGGAGATGAAGGCAATCAACTTACGACCGGAACCTCGGGTGTACTGCATGATTATTCAGCACAACCTGATTCCTCAAAGTGGGCACTATGAAAAGATTTTCCAGTTGACCCAGTATCTCTTGTACTACATCTGCATTAGGCAGCCCGTCTGCCTTTCATATATTATCATCAGGACGATGATCCATGCTGTGATGCCTGGTCAGATAGGCAACCTGCCCTATGGGCATTTCATCACTACCCTGCTCACTCGCCTGCATGTCGATTTAGTTGATGAGAGGATTCATGAGGATACCTTCTCGTCTGACCTTGACTGGGAGGCCATCTGCAAGATGGGGATGCAAGATGCGCAGGTCACTGACGAGGAGAGGAACGCTATGGTGTGTCCCCATACTCGGGTAGAGATAGCAGACACTGAGGCGGCGGCAGCAGCAGAAGCAGAGGTCCATGGGGGTGACGCTAAGGATGATGATCGTATGTACATGGATGTAAATGTCATACCTCCTCCATCACCACTACATTTCACTAGAGCTGGCCCTTCTCGGGTTCCTTCACACTCAGCTGGTCCTTCACACCCACCATCTGATGGCGTGATGGGGCTGCTGCGTGAGATTAGGGAGACCCAGCGTGCAATTGATCAACGGATGGCCGATCTGGCAGCTAGTTTTCAGGTGACCCAGACTCAGGTAGCCTGGCTTTCGATGGTGTATGATGAGGATTATGATTGAGATCGTAAGGCACCTCCACCTCCAGCACCTCCAGCTCCATGATGCATTCTTTTCTTTTTCCTTGTACTACAGAGTAACTATCCGGATTGTGGACCGCACTCTGATTTGGATATATATATATATATATATATATATATATATATATATATATATATATATATATATATATATATATATATATATATATATACATATATATTGTTTTTTTTATTCGATGTGTATTAGAAACTTGTTTCTCATCTTAATAGTACATTATTCTCTTTCTTAATTTTTGGCTCATACAACACAGGTGTTTATGGTGTGTTCTTATTAAAGCTTTTAAATTTTTGTCCTAACTCAGTTTACAAACTTTTGTGGGAGTATACAGGTTTAATAGACAGGGCCCAAGAGCTCTGATACCAAGTTGTCACACCCCAATTCTGCACCAACCAGAATGGTGTGATGAACCGTCTATGATCCAAAGGTTCAACCAGGATCTAGAATAGGCTATGTCCCTTTACTTAAACCATATACATCCATAACCATAATCAGAATAAATAAACAATAACGAAAGTCTTTAATATTAACGAACTGAGTATCTAATAGTGATAACATTAATAAAGTATCCAATTTTCTCCAAAAGACTAAGACATAAAATAAAATAAATTAATCAATTACATCTTCTAAATAATCCAACAAATAATCTAATCAAAGATGCATGAGTTGCACTCACACGACGAATCATGCGACTCCATCATAGCTTCTGCATCCATCGTCGAAACATCCCCGTACATTAGAGCATTCATATAATCCTCTACTGTAGGACCTGCATCATCAGCTAAAAATATTCGACGTCGAAAGGATGAGCACACATCATGGCTCAGTGAGCATACAAAACAATGCAACATACATATGCATGCATTCAATTCATATTTTTGGTCTGGTTCATAAATTTGCAATGTGTAATAGAAAGGATAGGTGGCCACCGCACCTCTATACATGAGTGTGTGAAGCCGTCCAATGGATCAAACACCATTGTCATCCCACATGCACCCATCATGGAATAGAGATAGAGCTAAAGTACCCAGATCAAACACTGCATGACACTTCCCCTGATGCCCTACCCATACCAACACGTAAGCCCCTATTGGCGAGGGCTTGCAAACTGGGCTCGCAACTAACCAATTCTAATGTCAAACAGTGTATCCAAGGCCTCACCCCAGCATCCCTCAATACGTCCATAGAGATAGAGCTAACGCTCCCCAGCAGAGTTAGAGACTACATGGTTCGAGACCACCTCCCCTGATGCCCTACGACGTAATAGTTCTGCTAAGGTAATGGCAATATGACGATGTCAGTGGACAAGACTTGAATAGAGATAGAGCTAGAGTCTGGTGACCAGGATGAACCACAGTGTCACGTCCTCCCCCTAATCCACTCGCATCAAGTATACTAACCACACACATACATTCACATGCCTATTCTTAGCATCATCATCAACATCATGTTATAAATATAAAAAAAATTAATATGCATGAGCAGTAATAACAGGAATATTGGATGACATGTGAAATACACATTACAAGCATACAAGCATAGAATCATTCATGGCATTGGACTCAATAAATAAAAATAGATTATTATTAGCCAATTAATTTAGGTCTTGTTCCCTCACCTTTGGTTGATAGTAGATCCTTTTTCAAGCTTTGTGAATCACTTTTAAACCACTTGAAAACCTAACAAATTTATAGATTTTAAATTAGAATTAACTCCCATGAATTTAGACTAACAGAAACTGAGGGGTCATAGGTGTGGCAGCACCCGTGGTCTCAGTTTCTGTGACCATAGGGCGTGGGGTAGCAGGGTGTGGTCGCATATCCTGCGACCACAAGTGCGACCACACCCTCCCTGGAAACTTCCCAAGGGAATGTGGTCGGACATGTGTGTCTCGTTTGGTCGCACATCATGCGACCACACGTGCGGCTACACATAGGATGGTCGACCTTTCACTCTCAACTCCATTCCTTCATGTTTGTATCCCTTGGCTTATCATCATGGTCCTTCCTATGATTGTTCTATGGCTCAGAACTAGTATTTTACATAGAATCCATTGTCCACATAATTTTCTCCTATGGTTTCTCTTGGAATTTATCAATGGATTGATGATTTGGTTTCACCTAAATCCTATCTCCTTCATGAACTATTCTAGGCATTCAATTTAACATGGGGAATATTTTCATACCTTAAGCTTGTTGAAGATTCAGAGTTTTCTCTGAATTTTCTTGCCCCTTAGTCTTCCTCTTTAATTTTCCTTCTCTTTCTTCTCTTTTCTTTCTCTCACTTTTAGTTTGAGCTCTAAAAAGTGAAAGAGGCTAAGGGACGTCCTATTTATAGAGAAAAACCCTCCATAATATCTCCTATTGAGTTTAGGAAAGAACCCCCTTCGGATTAGGAAGTTTCTTAAATTCAGTTTTTGACTGGGTTCGTGTGGTCGGAGGTGGGGTCACAACACCCATCGACCACACCTATTGAAACATGCGACCACACAACTAAAATTTATGTGGTCGCACTATTTTGAAGTGTGCTCCGTCACACCTATTTAGATATGCGATCACACGCTCATAATTGATTGTTTTTGGGTTACATTTCATACCTGGTCTTGTGGTTTCTTCACGCACTTGGTCCACTTGGCCCGACCATGATAGGAAGACCTGATATATGGTGGTAAGACCGGTTAGTTTGATACGGGTCTTACACTGCAGGTCTTTACCTTTCAGCCTTTATCCTCTAACAATTTAGGCATTGAGACACAAATATAGCTACATCCACTTTCATTGCCCTTCACCAATAAAGTTTCTTTAAATCATGGTACATCTTCGTACTTCCAGGGTGTACTGAATACATAGTGGTGTGGGCTTCTTTCATAAGTCTTTGCCTGATATCCAAGTCTTTACTTTCAGGAACACATACTCTCCCTTTATATCATAACACCTTTTCAAGGTCCAAAGTGAAATCAGGAGTAGTCCTACCTTTTTCGAGATCTTCTTGCATTGTCCTCAGATAGGGGTCTAATTGAATAGCTGTTTTTACTTCGTCTATCAGATCAGGTACAATCTTTAATGTGACAAACATATTTGAAAACCGATCAATAAACCCTTGGTTGATTGATCCATCCAGTGTATCTATCACGAATTACTTATTACCATAATTGAATACTTTTCCTGTAACACACATTGCCGCATCCGTGTTAACTTCTCCCTGGGATTTTGTCATTGCTTTTCTGCTTAGCACATCAACAACTACATTAGCCTTCCCTAGATGATACTGGATATCGCAATCATAATCTTTTAGTAACTCCAGCCATCTCCTCTATCGCATGTTCAATTCCTTTTGATTGAAAAGATAAGTAAGACTCTTATGATCTGATTTAATCTAAAATTTCTCACCATGCAAATAATGTCTCCATATCTTGACGGCATGTACCACTGCTGCTAGTTCCAAGTCATGAGTAGGGTAGTTCTTCTTGTGTGTCTTCAGTTGTCTTGAGGCATACGCAACTACTTATTCTCCTTGCATAAGTACACATCCTAAACCTAACCCAGATGCATCAGTGTACAAGGTAAATGGTTGTCCTGGGATAGGAATAGTCAAGATGGGAGCTGATATCAATCTAGCCTTCAATGTTTGAAAACACTCTTCACATTTATCGGTCCAAACAAACTTTTCTACTTTCTTTGTTAGACTAGTGCGAGGTATGGCGATTCTAGAGTAATCTTCCACGAATCGTCGATAATAACCAGCTAAACCTAGGAAACTTCTGATTTCTGCAACATTCTTAGGTGCTTCCCATTTCATAAGGGCTTCAATCTTCCACTTTAATTCCTTCAGCGGATACAACATGGCCTAAGTAAGAGACTTCATTTAGCCAAAACTCACACTTTGTAAATTTGGCGTAAAGCTTCTCTTTTCTTAGTCGCTGCAGAGCGGCTCTTAGATTTGTGACTTGAGTTTCTTTGTCCTTGGAGTAGACTAGTATGTCATCAATAAATACAATGACTGACGTATCCAACATATCATGGAATACCCGATTCATGAGTTCCATAAAAGTTGCGGGTGCATTAGTTAATCCAAAAGACATGACTAAAAATTCATAATGTCCATATCTGGTTCTGAATGCTATCTTCGGAATATCACCTTCCTTAATCTTCAACTAATGGTATCTTGACCGAAGATCAATTTTGGAGAACACTTTGGCACCTTGCAACTGATCGAATAAGTCATCGATCCGAGGAAACGGGTATTGATTCTTAATTGTAAGCTTATTCAATTCTTGATAATCTATACACAGTTGAACGCTACCGTCCTTCTTTTTCACGAACAATACTGGTGCTCCCCATGGTGATATGTTGGGTCTGATATAACCCTTGTCTAATAATTCCTATAATTGTACCTTCAGTCCCTTCAGTTTAGTAGGAGCCATTCGATATGGTGCTTTAGATACTGGTGCAGCTCCGGGTATAAGATCTATAATGAACTCTATCGCTCGGTCAGGTGGTAGTCCTACTAATTCCTCAGGAAAAACATCCAAAAATTCACTCACAACTTCAATATCTTTCATTCGTGGTGCTTCCTTGGTGAGATCGATCACGGATACTAGATACCCAATTCCACAATTCTCGAGGCATTTTCTAGCCTTCAATGCAGAGTGAATGAGTTTTCGTTTTTGAGGAAGTTTGGTTCCTGTAAAACTAAACTATGCTCCTTCCTTGTCTTTAATTGTCAATTTCTTTTCTGCACATAATAGGTTTGCAGAGTGCCAAGCTAACCAATCCATTCCCAAGATAACGTCTAAGTCGGTCATCTCAAGTTGAATGAAGATTGCATCCAAAATCTTCTCGCCGATAAGAACTGGACATGGTCCATAACCTTTTTCTAGTTCCACTTCTAATCCCATAGGTGAACGTATAAGCAATTTGTAGTCTAAAGGTCTGAGGGGTAGATTTAGCTTCTTTCCAAATGACACAGATATAAAAGAATGAGTAGCTCCAGAGTCAAAGAGTACTCTAGCGGGTAAGCCATTAATAGGTACGATACCTATGATTTGATTTAATTTAGTCTACATGCTTACACAAGGTAGTACAAAATAAACAGTTCAGGTCATACCTGTGACCACATCAGGCGATGCAGCAACATCCTCAGATGTAACTGCATAAACCTTTCCTTGATGTAGCTGCTTCCTTGGCTTAGGACACTCCCTTGAATAATGTCCTATTTGATTACAGTTAAAGCATTCAACTCCATCACTACTTCGCTTCTATTGAGGTTGGGCTGTTGGAGTAGTCTTGGCTGCAGCATTGAAGCCTTTAGTACGGAAGGGTTTAAATGTCTTTGTGTCCCCTCTGTTATATGAATTTCCATTAGGCCTTTTAATACCTCTGTTCTGAGTAAAATAACATTCCCTCTGGCTTGATTCCATTACTCGAGCAATCTGTAGCGCTTCATTATAAATCCTCTTTTCTAATCCCAATACATGCTCATGGATGCTTCCCCTAAGTCCCATAACGAACCTTCGAGTTTTGGTATTTTCCTCATGCATGCTAGAGGGAGCAAAGAAAAATAGCTCTTTGTAACGCTGCTGATACGCATCCACAGTCATTTGTCCCTGATACATACTCAAAAACTCTTTTTCCTTTGCATCACTGAAACTCTTGGGAAAATAATTCTCAAAGAAAGCTTTTTTATAGATAGCCCTAGTCAATTAGGCGTGCTTCGTTAACAGATAACTTTGAGTAGACTTCCACCATTGGTGTGCATCGCCCTTCAGCATAAATGTGGCACATAGCACTTTTTCCTCTTTATTTACAGTCATCATCATGAAGTTCCTTTCCATCTCGTCGATCCAGTGAGCTGGCCACAAAGGATCCAATGGCTTGCCATTAAATTCCTTAGGCTTCATCTTTAGGAAATGCTCGATCAGTCAAGAATGGTCCAACTGATACTGAGCATATGCTCCATATATAGGTGGTTGATACTAGTAATTGCCTTGGTTGTATCCGCCTTGATGTACTTCAGGGTTTTGTATTTGAGCTTGTACAAATGACAATTGAGGTGCTTGGGGTAGCGTGTTGTTCATAGCCGATGCTTGGGGCACGATGTTGCTCCCCCCTGGTACGGTACTAGCTTGTCCTGTTGGTAAAGGTGTAGTGTTTGCAGCTGGGAAAGCCATTCCCATAGCAGCTTGCATGTTGGCTTGCACTTGCTGTATTTGCCGTAATTGTTGTGCTAAATTCATTATCGCGGTAGACAAATCTGTAGGTGGGGCATGCAAGTTTGTGGGCTGAGCCAGGATCGAACTCTCCATGAGATTCATAGTTGCATTACTCTCTCCCGGTGGTTGAGCTGATCTACGAGCACCGTTGTGCGTTAGCATGCTTTGACTAATTCAGCTATATGAAGGCTCATCGGGCCGGGGTAAAGATGCATTGGCTAATTCGATCCCTGGAGCAGTCATCAGACTGAAAAGCCTAGGCTTGGTCATTGAGTCCTGGCGGTACCATATTCTAGTTCTCCTGTTCCTCAGGGTTTTCACGGCCATTTTTCTCCACAGGTGGTGGTGGAGGTGGAATTGGATTACGTCCTCTCCAGGTTATTCTTTGCCCAATCATTTTCTGTTTTCGGTGGTGGTAGTGTCTGAAAATCAAGGAACATATAAGGCAATCATAATATACGTCAATCTCATGTCAATATCCAAATAAACAAGTGTGAGGACAAAGATCGCAATCTTTTTTTTTTTGGAAGTCGCCACCTATATAAGGTCAAGGACCTTAAAAATGTAAAATCTCACCCTAAGGTAAAACTTCGATTGACTCATGATCCTTAGATTGGATTTCTGGTCCATCAGAGATTGGATAAGCGTCAGGTTATGGTTATGATAAGGGGTTAGGCACCCAAACCATCCGATAGAAATTGGTCTCCTATACCTTTCCTATGCTAGACTGAATAAATTAAACCGAATCAAACCAAGTGGTTTGATATCATTGAATCGAATCTGTATCCATCAGATTGACTACGTATTATAGAATTATTTTGAAAATCAGGTTCACCATCGTAGTTCAGGTGTGATTAAAATTTATGGCTGTGATTTATGCTTGTACTTGATTAAGTTCATTGTTCAAGTTGAAGTTTATGCTTGAAAGTTTGAGAAACCCTATGGGTTAGGATCTAGATACTCCATACGAACTAATATATAGTCCTAGTGGATCTAAGAATAGATAACCCTTTCTGGGTTTGAATGTGGATAACCCTATTTGGGTTAAAATGTGGATAACCCTATTTGGGTCAAAATGTGGATAACCCTTTCTGGGTTGGAATGTAGATAACCCTATTTGGATAAAAATGGATGGATATCCTAGTGGATCTATGGATAGTCCGAGTGGACTAAGGTGTGGATCCAAATTTGAGATTCTCCTAAATGGCCTACGTATCCTAGGGTTTGCCCTAGGAATCAGAATTCACGTAGTTCGAAATGATGGAATAACCTGTTCTAGGTTAAGGATTGAGAACTTATTCTAGGTTTAGGATTTAGAACCTATTCTAGGTTTAGGGTTGAGAACCTATTCTAGGTTTAGGATTTACTGAGGGACAGAAATCGTCCTGAGCTACCCTTTTCATCTTAAGCTCTAATTTTGGAAGGTTTGGCAAAGCATTCTCTTTCTTTGTTAATATTTCTATTATTCCCATTATACCCTTCCCAAGAATGTGGGTGCCTAAATGCACGTTCCCATGCCTAGATTGTCTTCTAGAAGTGTGCATACATGGCAGTTCAACTAGGGTGTTGCAAAAAATGAAATTATTGCCACAAATGGAATATTCTATCTAAGCATGGCATGTATGATGTTTATGGTAACTAACACAACATATAGTAAGATTATGAAAATCTCCCTAACATGGCATATGATACCATAAAAAATTATTTAAACATGGTAAAACTTAATATGCTATATTCTAAGCATGACAAGTCTACACATGGCATGTCTAAATATGGTAATTATCAAGATATTGCTAAATTTAGCAAAAAAATCTATTTATTTACCAAATATAGCAACACATGGATATAGCAAACATGGTACGTGCACAATCCAAACAAAGCATGAGAATACACTAAATGTGGCCATTTATTCAAACATGACATGTGGATACTCTAAATATAGTAAATATGCAATAAAATATGATAAAATTCGTCAAATCACTCAAGCAATCAATTGCATGTTACAGTGAATGAGACATCAATGAAACCTTTCTCAAAAATCCAAAATTATCAAAAACATATGTTTAAGAAGTTCTTTGAAAATATTATAATTTTTATGAAGACATTTGGAATGAATAATGACTCAAAAATGTCAAAATTGTGACACAAAGTTTCAAGTATTGCACAAACTAGGAACTACTTTCAAATTCTGTCACATTACACCAAAATGACCATAAGTAGGTCTTCTGTAACTCAAATTAAGCCCTATTTTTTTTTCACAAAAATATGACTTGACATGCTACATTTCATCTGAAGGGGTCGAATCCCAATAGAGGATGAAACCAGGTCAAATGAATGCCACAAAACTGGATATGTGCGCTGGTCAAGTCTGTTCCAGATTTTTGACCAGTTGCACCATAAATTCCGTATAAAATCCCATACTTAATGAAAATTAAATCCAAACATATATCCATGTAGATAATTGACAGATATAAAATTTCATCAAGAAAAACAAGTGAAAACAGAATATTCTCATTGTGAAAAAGATACTTTTCAATCATATCAATCAGTATATCCTTACAGATTCAATAACAGAGCACTATACACTTCAAAATCAATATCAATTCAACTAAAAATTAAAAAAATCCGAAACTTGTGCCATTTTTTAGAAGACTTCTATATCTAAAAAAATTATATGAAGATTCTTTTCTGATTATGGCCATAAGACCCTTTTCTAGAGACTTTCTGATAAGGGATTGCATTATACCCGAGTAAGGCAGCAATGCCAAAGAAGAATATTTTTGATAGACTTTCCCAATTCCAAATGGAACAAAATTTCAAGGGGAGTCTTCTAACATATCAGAGAGAATCCCATAAAAATTGGGGCTTCAAAATCTAAAAAAACCACATGAGATACACGTCCCAAATTTGGATCCTAAATCTAGAAATTTCAGATTAGAAATCCACTTTGTAAAATATATCAAAAACATCAAACATCATCATATAGCACTCAAATCTTCACCATTGAATAGTTTAAACAAATCATCATACATAACAAATATTAGACATGAGCATTCTAACATGCATGCAATAGGGCATTCCTGATTGAGATTTAATGAAAATAAACATTTTCAAGCAAAATCAACATTTAAACATTCTAAAGACCACTAAATTCATTTTAGGGTACCAACCTTGTGTCGAATGGAGCAAAAGCTTTGATGTAGGAATTTTTGGAGATCGTATCAAGATTTTTGAATGTGAATCCTCATTCTCCTATTCTCTGCTCCTTTCTCTCTTCCCTTTCTCTCTTTCACTTTTTCTCTTTTCTTTCTTTTCTCTTTTTCTTCTTCTCTCTTTCTCTTGGCTTCTCTCCCTTTCACGTTTTTTCTCTCTTCCCTTCTAGAAAATCTTCCCCTTGGCTTCTTCTCTTTCTTCTTTCTCTCTTCATGTTTTTTTCTCCTCTTCTCTCTTTCCTCTTCTCCTCTCTTTTTTCTCTTCTAGAAAACCCTACTCCCCCTCTCTCACGGCCTCTTTTCTCCCTTTTCTCTCTTTCCTTCTTCTCTCTTCCTTCCTTTTCTTCTTCTTTCCTTCTTCTTTTCTTTCCTTTTTCCCTTCTCCCTCTCCCTTTCTCACGACTCCTTCTAGAAAAACCCACTTCTTCACATTTTTTTCGTTTTTCTCTTCTTTCCTTTTTCTTCTTCTTTCCTTCCTATCTTCTTTCCTTTTTTCTTTCTCCCTCTCTCTTTCTCACGGCTCCTTCTAGAAAAACCCCTTCCTCATTCTCACGGCTTCCCTTCTTTTCTTTTCCTTCCTTTTTCTCTTCTTTCCTTTTTCTTCTTCTTTCCTTCCTCTCTTCTTTCCTTTTTTTCTTCTCCCTCTCTCTTTCTCACGGCTCCTTCTAGAAAAACCCTTCTCTCCTCATGTTCTCTCTCTCTTTCGGCTTTCCTTTTTTTCCTATAATATATTTATATATTAATATATATAATATAAGACATATATATTATATATGATAATATATAATACATTATATATATATATATATATATATATATATATATATATATAAGAAATACAAGCATATAGGTCGACGTGACTTGGTCTAAATTGGTCTGAGCTGGGCCGGGCTGAGTTGGAATAAGTTGGGTTGAGCTGGTTTGGACCAAGTTGACTTCTTCTATCATTTCGTAGTCCATTTTCGCTGCCATTCCACATGAAAATTTTCGATAGCCTCTATTCTAAATTTTCTACGTTCACTTTGTAGAACACTAAAAATGAGGAATATTGAAACTTGAATCACCTCATTTGGAAATAAAATGGCCAACTTATGAATTTTTGAAGTTTAAGCATGTCAATTATCGATAATTTGGCTAACCATTCTGTATGGGATCCTTCAGAGACTTCTGCCAGAAATCCTTTATGTCCACTTTGTAGAGTACTAAAAAATGGAACATATTGAAACTAAAATCACCTGATTTGGATGTGGGGTGACAAAAATATAAATTTTCAAAGATTAAACGACCATTTCCATATGTAATTTTGCGTGGAACCCTTTGGAGATTTCTGTACCGAATTTTTCATGTCCACTTTGTAGAACATCACAAATGAAGAATAATGGCCTTTGAATCATCTGAATCTGACGTAGAATGGCAAAGATATGAAGCTTTTAAGTTCTATCGATAATTTTACATGAAAGCTTGCATGGGGCCCACCGGTGACCTTTGCCCAGGATTTTTCACGTCCACTTTGAAGAGGACTTAAAATAAGAAATATTAGCCATTGAATCATCTGATTCCAATATCAGATGACCAAGATATGATGATTTGAAGTTTAAATGATAATGCACGCGTCATACCTTAATTATGTAAATGCCCTTGCACTTTCAAACTGTGATATCTTCCTTGTTTGATGTCAAAATTTGATGATTCGGGTCTCATTTTGAAGATAATTTCACGACCTATACATCCAAGTAGGTAATAGCTTATGACCCTGCTGTGGGGTTCATTAAAGAATTACAAACCTTTGGGTTAAAAGCTGGAAACCTACCATATGGATTCACTTATGCTGAGGGTAGCAAAAATAGAGTGCTTACAGATGCCTCTCTTTAGCCGAGATTGTTACCAATTGAAGGCTAAAGACAAAAAACCACATTTTTGATATGAGTGAGATTGCTTATTGGGATGCACTTAGGGTAATTTGTCCTAAACTGCCTACGTAATCTAAGGGTGTCCTAGAAATCAAGCTGATAACGTAGTTCGACTGGCAAGAAGGTTTTCTCTTCTAGGAAAATTGATGATTGTTTTTCTTGTATGAAGCTAGGCTGTAAATACAAGGCTCATTTGTAGGCTGGGAACCTCTTCTTGCTGAGTTGGGACTCATGATGCAAGGTATGCGCGGGCTTGAACCCGACTTGATCCATTTGTAGGCTGATAAACCTCTTCGTGTACAAAGCTAGGCTGTGAATACAAGGCTCATTTGTAGGCTGGGAACCTCTTCTTGCTCAGGTGAGACTCATAATGCAAGGTACGTTCAGGCTTGAACCCGGCTTGATCCATATGTAGGCTGATAAACTTCTTCTTGTATGAAGCTAGGCTATGAATACAAGGCTGGTTTGTAGGCTTGAAACCTCTTCTTGTATGGAGCTAGGCTGATAAACCTCTTCTTATATGAAGCTAGGCTATGAATACAAGGCTCATTTATAGGCTGGGAACCTCTTCTTGCTGAGGTGAGACTCATCATGCAAGGTACGCGCAGGCTTGAACCCGACATGATCCATTTGTAGGCTGATAAACCTCTTCCTGTATGAAGCTAGGCTATGAATACAAGGCTGATTGCACGAGCTTGGGCTCGACTTTGATTTATCTGGGTGGAGGAATTATTTTCTTTCCATTTGATTAAACTGAGGCTCTTTAGATTTTCCATTTTGGGTTGAGTACCTGCACTTGTCAGATCATTGAAAATTTCATAGAGCATGTTATAATGATCATTTATAATGGGATGGGGAAACAAATGTTTCTTTGTTGAATCTAAAAGAGACATAGTTCATGAGACACATTGGAATTCAAAAAATCTAAAATGCTATTGGTTTCTTGAGTGGGGCAACTCTAGGGAGTGTTCAAACTTTTTGAATGTTCCATTCACGAGCAATGGTATCAACTAGATCTAATGTCAACTTTTTAAGAAGTTCACAATCAGTTACTTCTCTGCTGGTGCTTGCTGGGATATTGAATTGCTGAGGAAGCCTTGTTGGGGAATAGAATGAAGTATGAGTCAACCCCATGAACCGAACATGCAAACTATTCTCTATATTTGTAACAACCCGCTCTTGCTTCCACCAAGTGCATTTCCATCTGATATCTGTTGTGGTTATTTCTTTGAGGCGGTTGAACCAATCTGTGTCCATCTGATAGGCCATAGGATCTACTCTTTTTGCCAATTGGTAAGGGTTAAAGGTCATTGCTTCGGATTCTTCAACCAATCCTAACCTCTCTGTTAACCAAATTTGAAGTAGGTATGGTGACCCACTAAAATTGTCCAGCTCGAACTGATTTTGACGAGTTGCCATGAAGTCAAGGCCCTTTAATGTCTCGGCCAACACTGTAGGGATGATGTCAAAACCTTGTCTTGCATGTTTGATGAGATCTATTATGATTGGAGATTCTGTATCTGTGCAACTTCATAGCAATAGTCGGGCTATGCTACAATAGAGGTAAACATGTCTTCTCTGCTCCTGTGCTTCTTTCCCTTTTGGACTTATACGAGCATAAGATTTGATCGTGTGCTTTATCTGTAGTCATTGATCTTGTACAAAATGACACATTTCTTTCCTGTCCAGCTGAAAAAATCCTACATCTCTTGCTTGTAATCTTTTCTTGGAGATGGTTTGAAGATATTCCGCTTAGGTGTGTGCAGGAGGCATGTCACACCCCAATTCTTCACCATTCAGAACGGTGTGATGAACCGCTAATAAACCAACGGTTCAACCAGGATCTCTAATAGGCGGTATCCATTAAAAATAAAACCATGCACATCCACAACCATAATCAGAATGAATACACAATAGCGGAAGTCTTATAGTAAATGAACTGAGAACTCTAACTGTAATAATCATAATTAAAATATCAAGTTATTGTTGTATCAACTGAGACATAAATAAATAAAATATCAATTACATCTCTTTATAAATTCAAATAAAATCCTAATAGAATACGCATGAGTTGCACTCGCATGAGGGGTCATGCGTATCCTCTAAGTCTTCAACTTCCATCGCAGCAATACGCACATACATCGGAGCATTCATATAATCTGTAACAGTAGTACCTGCATCATCAACTACAAATATTCGACGTCGAGAGTGTGAGCACACATCATGGCTCAGTGAGTAAACAAAACAATGCAACAAACATATGCATGCATTCAATTCATATATTTGGTCTGGTAAATAAGTTTGCAATGTGCTATAGAAAGGATAGGAGGCTAAAGGTCACGTTTATTGACGCCGCACTTCTATACAAGAGTGTGTGAAGTCGCCCAAAGGTAACATTTATTTTCGTTCCACATGCACCCACCATGGACAACGTACAGGCAAAGGTCACGTTTATTGTTGTACCTATTGCCCATACCAACACGTAAGCCCCTGCTGACGAGGGCTCGTAAACTCGGCTCGCAAATAACCAATCCTAACGCCAATCAGTGTATCCAAGGCCTCACCCCAGCAATACATCCATAGAGATAGGGCTAAGGCCCCCCGGAAGAGTCAGAGACAACACGGTCCGAGACCACCTCCCCTCATACCCTACGATGTAATAGTTCTGCTAAGGTAATAGCGATACGATGATGTCAGTGACAAGACTTGAGTTAGAGATAGAGCTAGAGTGCTGAGGCCCCACCTATGACATCTCCCCCTTATACTCGCTCGCATCAAGCACACCAACCACACACATACATCCACATGCCTATTCCTATCATCATCATCATCATCATGTTATAAACAAAAATTAAATATGCATGAACAGTAATAATAGAAATATTGGATGACATGTTGAATGCACATAACAATCATACACGCATAAAATCAATCATGGCATTGGACTTAAGAGTAAAATAGTTTATTATTAACCAATTAGTTTAGGTCTTGTTCCCTCACCATTGCTTGATCGTGGGTCCTCCTTCAAGCTTTAAGAATCAACTATATATCGATATTATAACACTAGAAGACCTAATAAATTTGATAGAATTTAATTAGAATTAATATTGACTTTGAAAAGCATGCTGTTAACTGGGGGTCGATGCTAAGGTCGGAGGTTCCATCGACCCTGGGTGCTACCACCCAGATTCTGGAATTTCCGAACACTGGGGGTCGATTGTTAGGGTCTGGTAGGGTCGATTGGCCATCGACCCCCCGTGCGACCCCCGTGGGTTTAGTCGATATTCTCATCCTTCAGTCCATTCATCGTGTTTGGGGTTCTATGGTTTGCTTCTACAATCCATTCCAGACATGTTCTATGGTCTAGAACCGTAGTTCATTCACCTATATGGCTTTTATGATTTCTCCCATGGTTTCCCATGAAAACCTAACCATGGATGGATGATTTGGGTTTCTCCTAGATCATATCCTCTTCACTATCTATACTAAGGTCTGTAAAATTACATGGAGATAGTATCCATACCTGAGAATTAGGCTTGGTACTCTGAAGCCTTCTCTTCTCTTTCTCTTCTCTTTCTCTTCTCTTTCTCTCAATCCAATTAGGGTTCTAAAAGGAGTAAAAGAGGCTTAGGGACGTCCTATTTATAGAGTAGAAACTCCCAAAATAAGTCCCAGTGAGATTAGGAAAGAATCCCATTGAAATTAGGAAAGTTCCTAATTCACGGTTTCTATCGGCAGACTGGGGGTCGATGAGGGGGTCAGAGATCCCGTTGATCCCTGGTTCTAAAATGTTCGACCCCCGGTTAAAAACTCAGGGTCTGACTTTCTATCTTGGGGGGTCCGACACTGCCTAGCTGGGTGTCAACCCTCCCCCTATTTTTAGTATTTTTGGGTCAGTTTAATACCTGGGATCGCGATCTCCCTCACGCACTTGATCCATTTGGCTCGACCATGATGGGTAGACCTGGTTCAAGGTGGTAAGACCGGGCTAGTTTGATATGGGTCTTACAACTCCCCCCTACTTATAAAAATTTCGTCCTCGAAATTGTACATACCTTTTGAGTCAAATAAATGAGGGTATTGCTTTCGCATAGCATTCTCTTCTTCCCATGTAATTTCTTCCATATCTCTACTTCTCCAGATGACCTTATCATAATAGATATCACGATTGCGTAGTCGTTGAACCTTTCGACTGATGATTTCAGTTGGTGTTACCTCAAATGTCAAATCATCAGTCAAATTAGGTAGATCTACTGTCAGAACGTGCGTTGGATCCTTGACATACTTCTTCAATAAGGAAATGTGAAATACGTCATGCATACTTGACATTGATGGTGGTAGTGCCAACTGGTAAGCCAGTTTCCCAAGCTTAGCTAAAATCTCATATGGCCCGACATAACTTGGACTTAGTTTCCCTTTCTGTTCGAACCGTTTCAATCCTCGCATAGATGATACTTTTAAGAATACTTTGTCACCCCCGACGAACTCAAGGTCTCGGCGTCGGGTATCGACATATTGCTTCTGACGATTCTGAGCTGTTCTCACTCTTTCCTTGATAATATCGACCACTCGACAAGTCTCTTCAACAAATTTCGGTCCAACAATACTACGTTCCCCAACTTCATTCTAAAACAAGGGCGTTCGACACTTTCTGCCATACAGTGCTTCATAGGGTGACATCTGTATAGTAGCCTGATAGCTATTGTTATAAGAGAACTCAATCAGTGGTAGCTTTTCATCCCATGATCCTTTAAAATCAATTACATATGCTCGAAGCATATCTTCTAGAATCTGAATTTTATGCTCTGACTGTCCATCTGTCTGTGGATGGAATGCAGTACTAAACTTCATTGTTGTACCCATAGCCTTTTGCAATCCTTCCCAAAACTTTGAAGTAAATCGTGGATCTCTATCGGACACAATGCTTTCATGTACACCGTGTAATCGCACAATGTTATCCAGATACAGCTTAGCTAACCTATCCAGTGTATACTGAGGTCGTATAGGTATAAAGCGAGCTATTTTAGTCAGGTGGTCTACAATCACCCAAACTACGTCAACTACTCGAGGAGTCAATGGTAATCCTGTGATGAAGTCCAGAGTGATGCAGTCCCATTTCCATGCTGGTTCCGGTAACGGCTGTAACAGTCCTGCCGATCATTGTCGTTCAGCCTTTACTTTCTGACAATGTAGGCATTGAGACACGAACTTAGCTACATCTGCTTTCATTCATCTCCACCATTATAATTTCTTTAGATCATGATACATTTTTGTACTTCCAGGATGTATCGAATAGATGGTGGTGTGGGCTTCTTTCATCAATCGGTGTCTAATGTCCAAGCTTTCTGTTTCGAGTACACATATTCTTCCTTTGTACTTCAATACCTTTTCTTCGTCTATGGTGAACTCAGGGTTAGTCCTGCCTTTTTCGATGTCCTCTTGTACCGTTCTTAGGTAAGGGTCTGATTTGATAGTTGTCTTTATTTCATCAACTATATCCGGTATAATCTTCAATGCGGCGAACATATTTGAAAACCGATGAATAAACCCTTGGTTGGCTGATCCATCTGGTGCATCTATCACAAACTGCTCGTTACCATGCTTGAATACCTTTCTGGTAGTACACATTGCGGCAGTTGTGCTAACCTCTCCCTGAAATTTTATCATTGCCTTTCTACTCAACGCATCGGCTACTACATTAGCTTTTCCCGGATGATACTGGATATCACAATCATAGTCTTTCAATAGTTCCAGCCATCTTCTTTGTCTCATATTCAGCTCCTTCTGATTAAATAGATAAGTAAGACTTTTATGGTCTGATTTAATCTGAAACTTCTCCCCGTACAGATAATGTCTCCATATTTTAACAACATGTACTACAGCCGCTAGTTCCAAATCATGTGTAGGATAGTTCTTCTCATGTGTCTTCAGTTGTCTTGAGGCATAAGCAATTACTTGTTCTCCTTGCATGAGTACACATCCTAATCCCAGTCCCGACGCATCGGTGTACACGATAAATGGTTGTCCTGGAATCGGGATGGTCAAGATTGGAGCTGATATCAATCTAGCCTTCATGGTTTGGAAACTCTTCTCGCATTTATCCGTCCAAACATACTTCTCGCCCTTCTTAGTCAAACTGGTAAGAGGTATGGCAATTCGGGAATAGTCTTCAACAAATCGTCGATAATACCCAGCTAGACCTAGAAAACTTCTAATTTCTGCAACGCTCTTCGGTGCTTTCCACTTTACAATAGCCTCGATCTTGCTAGGATCCACATTGATTCCTTTAGCGGATACTACATGGCCTAGAAATGCAAGTTTCTTTAGCCAAAACTCACACTTTGTAAATTTGGCGTAGAGCTTTTCCTTCCGTAGTCGCTGCAGAGCGGCGTTTAGATTCTTAACATGAGTTTCCTCATCTTTGGAGTAGACTAGTATATCATCAATGAATACAATAACCGAGGTATCCTACATGTCATGGAAAACCCGGTTCATAAGTTCCATAAAGGTGCTGGTGCGTTCGTCAATCAGAAGGACATGACCAAAAATTCATAATGTCCATATTTGGTCCTGAATGCTGTCTTGGGAATATCACCATCCTTAATCTTCAACTGATGGTATCCTGACTGAAGATCGATCTTGGAGAACACTTTGGCACCTTGCAACTGATCGAATAGGTCATCGATCCGAGGCATTGGATACCGATTCTTGATTGTCAATTTATTCAGTTCTCGGTAGTCTATACACAATCGAACGCTACCGTCCTTCTTTACGAATAATACTGGTGCTCCCCATGGTGATATGCTAGGGCGAATGTAACCCTTGTCCAGCAGTTCTTGTAGTTGTACATTCAATTCCTTCAGTTCAGTAGGAGCCATTCGATAAGGTGCTTTCGATACTGGTGTGGCTCCAGGTATAAGATCTATAACAAACTCTATAGCTCGGTCGAGTGGTAATCCTAGTAAATCTTCAGAAAATACGTCTGGATAGTCCCGCATGACATCAATATCTTCCATTCATGGTGCTTGCTTGATAAGGTCAACCACAAATACTAAATATCCGACTGCTCCTTTCTCAAGGAACTTCTTAGCCTTTAGCGCCGAGAGTTTGAGCTTTCGTTTACGGTGAAGTTTGGTTCCCGAAAAACTGAACTCTGCTTCTTCCTTGTCTTTAAATGTCAGCTTCTTTTCGGCACATAATAAGTTTGTAGAATGCCGAACTAACCACTCCATTCCCAAGATGATGTCAAAGTCTGCCATCTCAAGTTGGATCAAGGTCGCATCCAAGGTCTTTTCACCAATAAGAACTGGACATGGTCCATAACCTTTTTCTAACTCCCCTTCTAATCCCATAGGTGATCGTACAAGCAGTTTGTAGTCTAAGGATTTAAGGGATAGATTTAACTTCTTTCCAAACGTCATAGATATAAAGGAATGAGTAGCTCCTGAATCAAAGAGTACTCTGGCGGGAATGCCATTAATAGGTACGATACTTGTGATTTGTCTTGGTTTAGTCTACATGCTCATACAATGTAATACAACTAACTAAAAATATAAGTCATACCTGTGACCACATCAGGCAAAGCGGCAGCATCCCCAGATGTAACTGCGTAAACTCGTCCTTGATGTAGCTGTTTCTTGGGCTTAGGGCATTCCCTTGCTATATGTCCCACTTGGTTGCAGTTAAAATATTTTTTCCCTTCAGTAATTGGCTTCTGTTGCTGTTGAGCTACGGGAGTAGTCTTGGTTGCAGCGGTAAAGCCTTGAGCACGGAAGGGTTTGAATGTCTTGTTATTCCCTCCATTATAAGAATTTCTAGCTGGCCTATTTATACCTCTGTTTTGGATGAAATAACTCTCCTTCTGGCTCGATTATATAATTCGAGCAATTTATGCCGCTTCATTATAGATTTTCTTTTCATGTCGCAGAACGTGCTCGTGGATGCTTCTCCTAAGTCCCATGATGAACCTTCGGGTCTTTGTGTTTTCCTCTTGCATACTAGTGGGTGCAAAGAAGAGCAACTCTTCATAACGCTGTTGATACGCATCCACGGTCATCTCCCTGATATAAACTCAGGAACTCCCTTTCCATAGAATCTCTGAAACTTCTCACAAAGTACTTCTCAAAGAATGCCTCCTTATAAATATCCCAAGTCAGTTGGACATGCTTTGTTAATAAATAAGTCTTGGTAGACCTCCACCAATGGTGTCCATCTCCTTTCAGCATAAAGGTGGCACCCAACACTTTTTCTTCTTCATTTAACGTCATCATCATAAAGTTTCTTTCCATTTCTTCAACCCAGTGTGCTGGCCATAAAGGATCTGCTGGCTTGCCATTGAATTCTCTGGGCTTTAGTTTCAAAAAATGCTCCACCAGTCTGGAGTGGTCTAGTGGTTGCGGGACATACGCTCCATACATAGGTGGTTGGTATTGATATCCACCTTGAGCTATCTCAGGATTTGGTACTTGAGCCTGCATGATAGGAGTCTGAGGTGCGTGGGGTACTGTGTTACTTCCCCCTGGTGCTGTGCTTGCTTGCCCGACTGGCATTGGAGGTGTTTGTGCAGCTGGAAGAGTTATGCCTATGGCAGCTTGGATAGTAGCTTGTGCCTATTGCATCTGTTGCAGCTGTTGGGCCAAGTTCATTATGACTGTGGCCAAGTCTGTAGGTGGAGCTGGCAGATTGGTATGATTTGCCTGCCCATTTATGATGGATGGTGCCGTGTTCATGTTTCCCTATGTTTCTGGGTGTCTGGTTATCTTCTCCCATAGGTGGTGGTGGTGGGATAGAGTTACGGCTCTGTCTGGTTGCTCTGCGTCCCGCCATTTATTAATCTGATAGTGGGATTACCCGAATCATTGAACACGAGAGACAATCATTAAATACTTCATTCCCATATATTAAAACCACTAACAATTACAAATTTCAAAATTTTCAGATCATTCATCGAAAATCTTTGTGTTTCCACTGCGGGGTCGATGGTCGGGCTCGATGGGTGTCCGACCCTCGGTCTGACCACGGAAATCTCCCATTCTTCCCGAGAGCCAGGGGGTCGATGGGGCGGAAGATGTCCGACCCGGGTGCGACCCCCGGTTCTCTATCGATTCCCAAGAGCCGAGGGTCGATGTGGGGGTCGATGCGGGGGTCGATTGTTTTAATCAAATTTTCTGACCCCCGAACTAAAAATCTAATTTTTAAGTTCCGATTCAAAGTCCATTTCTCATTCTTTCTTCTCCACTTCGACTCAACTCGTCCCTTTGAGTTGCTACATTGACAACTCCGATCTGTTGGTGGTTTGCACTCCTTGTTTCATAGTCTACACCTCCGCTACAGGTATGTGTTCTACCTTTTTATGTTTTTAGATTTCTTTACCTAGGTTTTCGCTCATTTATCTCGTATTTTACAAATTAAACTTTTCTAATCGTAAAAATTTGATTTTTATTGGGGACTTTTGTTGTTGGTGACTCGAGGAACAAAAGCCCTAAAAAATATTCGAGTTTCATCGGTTAGTTATTGAGAAACTCGAAATTTACACCTTTTGCCCTAATTTTGTGGAGATTTTAAATTTCTTGAAATTTCTTGCAATTCAATCTAATTATTTGAATTTCCGACTGTATGAGTCTCACAGGATAGTCTATGATCTATGTAAGTCCTCCTACCCACGTGTATGGGTGGAAAGTGAGGCTTTTGACCAATTTACGTCACTATTATGTCAAAATTTTGGATTTTTACTCTCTACTAATCCATTATTTGTTTTTCTTTCTTATTTGCAGATACTATGGCTCGAACCAAGGTACCCAGAGTTCGCGACCGTCTTCGCTTCCGTTCCAATGAAGCCGAGGCACAGTATGCCCACTACGTTTGCAAGAAGGTAGAGGGCGGCCACAAAGTGGACTTGGCTAGCTTAGCCTTGTTCAATGTGGAGGGGGCCTTTGGTGATATGGGATGGCTTTCCGTCATCACCTATGACGCCTGTACCTGTCCTGACTTGTTACGCCAGTTCTACTATAATCTCCAAGTGGTGGGGATTACAATGATGTTAAGAGAGGTGGTGAGCTTCGGATCACCAGCTACATCAAGGGGGTTGATGTTTCCTTTGATTATCGATAGCTGGCCGACTTGTTGGGCATTTCCTATGCTGGCCCCTTGGTGTTCTGTGCTCCTGGAGAGCCCCAGTTCTTTTCTCTACAGATGAGGGCTGAGATCGATCGTCAGCTCATCAGACCTGATCGCTGGGAGATGAAAGCGAGTTATCTACGTTCAGATCTACGGGTATACTACAAGATCATTCAGTATAATCTGATACCGCAGAGTGGACACTACGAGAGGGTCTCCCAGTTGACCCAGTATCTATTATACTGCATATGCACTAGGCAGCCTGTCTGCCTTCCCTACATCATCATGCGTACGATGATCAGTGCCACGTTCCCAATCACACTGGCAACCTTCCTTATGGACGCATGATCACTACCTTGCTTACCCGCCTGGGGGTTGATTTATTGGATGAGAAGATTCAGGAGAAATCTTTCTCATCGCCTCTAGATTGGGAGGCCGTCTGAAAGATGGGCATGTGGGATGCCCAGGTCAGTGATGAGGAGAGGAACGTGAGGGTGCGCCCTCGCACTCGAGTGGAGATGGCTAATGCTGAGGCAGCAGTAGCAGCCGCTGGAGTAGGGGTTCATGGAGATGATGACGATCGGCCATACATAGATGTAGATGCCATACCTCCTCCATCACCTACTCATGCTACTGGAGCTGGTTCGTCCTTCAGCTGGTCCTTCGCATGCAGCTGGTCCTTCGTATTCTCCATCTGATGACATGATGAGGATATTGCACGAGATAGGAGAGGCTCAGTGTATGTCTGACTTTGGGATGGGAGAGCTTCTAGAGGCTCAGCGCTCGTCCGATCAGTGGGTGGGAGAGCTTCTAGCTGCTCAACACGTATCAGATCAGTGGATGGGAGAGCTAAGGGATGCCCAGCATGTGACTGACCAGCGGGTGGCTGATCTCACAGCTAGTCTCCAGATGACCCAGACTCAGATAGCTTGGTAGACCAGAGTCTACGCTGAGGACTATAATAGAGACCGTGAGGCACTGCCTCCCCCATCACCTCCAGCTTCTTGATGTACTTCTTTTATTTTTCTTTTTGTATTTCAGAGTAACTGTCCGAACTGTGGACTGTACTCTGCTTTAATCATATATATAAACATTTGTTCTTCCTTTTGGTTGTATATAAATTTGTTTCTCATTTAATAGATGCATTATTCTCTTTCAGTTTAGTCTCAAACAACACAGATGCTTATGGTGTGTTATTATTACCTCTTTTAAATTTTTATCCTATCACAGTTCACGACCTTTTGTGGAAGTATACGATTTCACAAATAAAGCCTGAGATGCTCTGATACCAAGTTGTCACACCCCAATTCTGCACCATTCAGAACGGTGTGATGAACCGCTAATAAACCAATGGTTCAACCAGGATCTGTAATAGGCGGTATCCATTAAAAATAAAACCATGCACATCCACAACCATAATCAGAATAAATACACAATAGCGGAAGTCTTATAGTAAATGAACTGAGAACTCTAACTGTAATAATCATAATTAAAATATCAAGTTATTGTTGTATCAACTGAGACATAAATAAATAAAATATCGATTACATCCCTTTATAAATTCAAATAAAATCCTAATTGAATACACATGAGTTGCATTCGCATGAGGGGTCATGCATATCCTCTAAGTCTTCAACTTCCATCGCAGAAACACGCGCATACACCGGAGCATTCAATTAATCTACAACTATAGTACCTGCATCATCAACTAAAAATATTCGACGTCGAGAGGGTGAGCACACATCATGGCTCAGTGAGCAAACAAAACAATACAATAAACATATGCATGCATTCAATTCATATCTTTGATCTGGTAAATAAGTTTGCAATGTGCTATAGAAAGGATAGGTGGTCAAAGGTCATGTTTATTGACGCCGCACCTCTACACACGAATGTGTGAAGCCGCCCAAAGGTAATGTTTATTGTCGTTCCACATGCACCCACCATGGACAATGTACCCGCAAAGGTTACGTTTATTGTTGTACCCGTTGCCCATACCAATACGTAAGCCCCTGCTGGCGAGGGCTCGCAAACTTGGCTCGTAACTTACCAATCCTAATGCCAATCAGTGTATCCATGGCCTCATCCCAGCATCCCTCAATACATCCATAGAGATAGGGCTAAGGCCCCCTGGCAGAGTTAGAAACTATACGGTCCGAGACCACCTCCCCTCATACCCTACGACGTAATAGTTCTGCTAAGGTAATGAAGATACGACGATGTCAGTGGACAAGACTTGAGTTAGAGATAGAGCTAAAGTGCTAAGGCCCCACCTATGACACCTCCCCCTGATACTCGCTCGCATCAAGCACACCAACCACACACATACATCCACATGCCTATTCTTATCATCATCATCATCATCATCATGTTATAAACAATAATTAAATATGCATGAACAGTAATAATAAAAATATTGGATGACATGTTGAATGCACATAACAATCATACACGCATAAAATCAATCATGGCATTGGACTCAAGAGTAAAATAGTTTATTATAAAACAATTAGTTTAGGTCTTGTTCCCTCACCATTGCTTGATCGTGGGTCCTCCTTCAAGCTTTAAGAATCAACTATATATCGATATTATAACACTAGAAGACCTAATAAATTTGATAGAATTTAATTAGAATTAATATTGACTTTGAAAAGCATGCTGTTAACTGGGGGTCGATGCTAGGGTCGGAGGTTCCATCGACCCTGGGTGCTACCACCCAGATTCTAGAATTTTCGAACACTGGGGGTCGATTGTTAGGGTCTGGTAGGGTCGATTGGCCATCGACCCCCGTGCGACCCTCGTGGGTTTAGTCGATATTCTCATCCTTCAGTCCATTCATCGTGTTTGGGGTTCTATGGTTTGCTTCTACAATCCATTCCAGACATGTTCTATGGTCTAGAACCGTAGTTCATTCACCTATATGGCTTTTATGATTTTTCCCATGGTTTCCCATGAAAACCTAACCATGGATGGATGATTTGGGTTTCTCCTAGATCATATCCTCTTCACTATCTATACTAAGGTCTGTAAAATTACATGGAGATAGTATCCATACCTGAGAATTAGGCTTGGTACTCTGAAGCCTTCTCTTCTCTTTCTCTTCTCTTTCTCTTCTCTTTCTCTCAATCCAATTAGGGTTCTAAAAGGAGTGAAAGAGGCTTAGGGACGTCCTATTTATAGAGTAGAAACTCCCAAAATAAGTCCCATTGAGATTAGGAAAGAATCCCATTGAAATTAGGAAAGTTCCTAATTCACGGTTTCTATCGGCAGACTGGGGGTCGATGAGGGGGTCAGAGATCCCGTTGATCCCTGGTTCTAAAATGTTCGACCCCCGGTTAAAAACTCAGGGTCTGACTTTCTATCTTGGGGGGTCCGACACTGCCTAGCTGGGTATCAACCCTCCCCCTATTTTTAGTATTTTTGGGTCAGTTTAATACCTGGGATCGCGATCTCCCTCACGCACTTGATCCATTTGGCTCGACCATGATGGGTAGACCTGGTTCAAGGTGGTAAGACCGGGCTAGTTTGATATGGGTCTTACAACTCCCCCCTACTTATAAAAATTTCGTCCTCGAAATTGTACATACCTTTTGAGTCAAATAAATGAGGGTATTGCTTTCGCATAGCATTCTCTTCTTCCCATGTAATTTCTTCCATATCTCTACTTCTCCAGATGACCTTATCATAATAGATATCACGGTTGCGTAGTCGTTGAACCTTTCAACTAATGATTTCAGTTGGTGTTACCTCAAATGTCAAATCATCAGTCAAATTAGGTAGATTTACTGTCAGAACGTGCGTTGGATCCTTGACATACTTCTTCAATAAGGAAATGTGAAATTCGTCATGCATACTTGACATTGATGGTGGTAGTGCCAACTGGTAAGCCAGTTTCCCACGCTTAGCTAAAATCTCATATGGCCCGACATAACTTGGACTTAGTTTCCCTTTCTGTTCGAACCGTTTCAATCCTCGCATAGACGATACTTTTAAGAATACTTTGTCACCCACGACGAACTCAAGGTCTCGGCGTCGGGTATCGACATATTGCTTCTGACGATTCTGAGCTGTTCTCACTCTTTCCTTGATAATATCGACCACTCGACAAGTCTCTTCAACAAATTTCGGTCCAACAATAGTACGTTCCCCAACTTCATTCTAAAACAAGGGCGTTCGACACTTTCTGCCATACAATGCTTCATAGGGTGACATCTGTATAGTAGCCTGATAGCTATTGTTATAAGGGAACTCAATCAGTGGTAGCTTTTCATCCCATGATCCTTTAAAATCAATTACATATGCTCGAAGCATATCTTCTAGAATCTGAATTTTATGCTCTGACTGTCCATCTGTCTGTGGATGGAATGCAGTACTAAACTTCATTGTTGTACCCATAGCCTTTTGCAATCCTTCCCAAAACTTTGAAGTAAATCGTGGATCTCTAACGGACACAATGCTTTCAGGTACACCGTGTAATCGCACAATGTTATCCAGATACAGCTTAGCTAACCTCTCCAGTATATACTGAGGTCGTATAGGTATAAAGCGAGCTGTTTTAGTCAGGCGGTCTACAATCACCCAAACTACGTCAACTACTCGAGGAGTCAATGGTAATCTTGTGATGAAGTCCATAGTGATGCAGTCCCATTTCCATGCTGGTTCCGGTAACGGCTGTAACAGTCCTGCCGGTCATTGTCGTTCAGCCTTTACTTTTTGACAATTTAGGCATTGAGACACGAACTTAGCTACATCTGCTTTCATTCATCTCCACCAGTATAATTTCTTTAGAACATGATACATTTTTGTACTTCCAGGATGTATCGAATAGATGGTGGTGTGGGCTTCTTTCATCAATCGGTGTCTAAAGTCCAAGCTTTCTGTTTCGGGTACACATATTCTGCCTTTGTACTTCAGTACCTTTTCTTCGTCTAAGGTGAACTCAGGGTTAGTCCTGCCTTTTTCGATGTCCTCTTGTACCGTTCTTAGGTAAGGGTCTGATTTGATAGTTGTCTTTATTTCATCAACTATATCCGGTATAATCTTCAATGCGGTGAACATATTTGAAAACCGATGAATAAACCCTTGGTTGGCTGATCCATCTGGTGCATCTTTCACAAACTTCTCATTACCATGCTTGAATACCTTTCTGGTAGTACACATTGCGGCAGTTGTGCTAACCTCTCCCTGAAATTTTATCATTGCCTTTCTACTCAACGCATCGGCTACTACATTAGCTTTTCCTGGATGATACTGGATATCACAATCATAGTCTTTCAATAGTTCCAGCCATCTTCTTTGTCTCATATTCAGCTCTTTCTGATTAAATAGATAAGTAAGACTTTTATGGTCTGATTTAATCTGAAACTTCTCCCCGTACAGATAATGTCTCCATATTTTCACAGCATGTACTACAGCCGCTAGTTGCAAATCATGTGTAGGATAGTTCTTCTCATGTGTCTTCAGTTGTCTTGAGGCATAAGCAATTACTTGTTCTCCTTGCATGAGTACACATCCTAATCCCAGTCCCGACGCATCGGTGTACACGATAAATGGTTGTCCTAGAATCGGGATGGTCAAGATTGGAGCTGATATCAATCTAGCCTTTATGGTTTGGAAACTCTTCTCGCATTTATCCGTCCAAACATACTTCTCGCCCTTCTTAGTCAAACTGGTAAGAGGTATGGCAATTCGGGAATAGTCTTCAACAAATCGTCGATAATACCCAGCTAGACCTAGAAAACTTCTAATTTCTGCAACGCTCTTCGGTGCTTTCCACTTTACAATAGCCTCGATCTTGCTAGGATCCACATTGATTCCTTTAGCGGATACTACATGGCCTAGAAATGCAAGTTTCTTTAGCCAAAACTCACACTTTGTAAATTTGGCGTAGAGCTTTTCCTTCCGTAGTCGCTGCAGAGCGGCGTTTAGATTCTTAACATGAGTTTCCTCATCTTTGGAGTAGACTAGTATATCATCAATGAATACAATAACCGAGGTATCCTACATGTCATGGAAAACCCGGTTCATAAGTTCCATAAAGGGGCTGGTGCGTTCGTCAATCAGAAGGACATGACCAAAAATTCATAATGTCCATATTTGGTCCTGAAAGCTGTCTTGGGAATATCACCATCCTTAATCTTCAACTGATGGTATCCTGACTAAAGATCAATCTTGGAGAACACTTTGGCACCTTGCAACTGATCGAATAGGTCATCGATCCGAGGCATTGGATACCGATTCTAGATTGTCAGTTTATTCAGTTCTCGGTAGTCTATACATAATCGAACGCTACCGTCCTTCTTTACGAATAATACTGGCGCTCCCCATGGTGATATGCTAGGGCGAATGTAACCCTTGTCCAGCAGTTCTTGTAGTTGTACATTCAATTCCTTCAGTTCAGTAGGAGCCATTCGATAAGGTGCTTTCGATACTGGTGTGGCTACAGGTATAAGATCTATAAAAAACTCTATAGCTCGGTCGAGTGGTAATCCTGGTAATTCTTTAGAAAATACGTCGGATAGTCCCGCACGACATCAATATCTTCCATTCATGGTGCTTCCTTGGTAAGGTCAACCACAGATACTAAATATCCGACTGCTCCTTTCTCAAGGAACTTCTTAGCCTTTAGCGCCGAGAGTATGAGCTTTCGTTTACGGTGAAGTTTGGTTCCCGAAAAACTGAACTCTGCTTCTTCCTTGTCTTTAAATGTCAGTTTCTTTTCGGCACATAATAAGTTTGTAGAATGCCGAACTAACCACTCCATTCCCAAGATGACGTCAAAGTCTGCCATCTCAAGTTGGATCAAGGTCGCATCCAAGGTCTTTTCACCAATAAGAACTGGACATGGTCCATAACCTTTTTCTAACTCCCCTTCTAATCCCGTAGGTGATCGTACAAGCAGTTTGTAGTCTAAGGATTTAAGGGATAGATTTAACTTCTTTCCAAACGTCACAGATATAAAGGAATGAGTAGCTCCTGAATCAAAGAGTACTCTGGCGGGAATGCCATTAATAGGTACGATACTTGTGATTTGTCTTGGTTTAGTCTACATGCTCATACAATGTAATACAACTAACTAAAAATATAAGTCATACCTGTGACCACATCAGGCAAAGCGGCAGCATCCCCAGATGTAACCGCGTAAACTTGTCCTTGATGTAGCTGTTTCTTGGGCTTAGGGCATTCCCTTGCTATATGTCCCACTTGGTTGCAGTTAAAATATTTTATCCCTTTAGTAATTGGCTTCTGTTGCTGTTGAGCTACGGGAGTAGTCTTGGTTGCAGCGGTAAAGCCTTGAGCACGGAAGGGTTTGAATGTCTTGTTATTCCCTCCATTATAAGAATTTCTAGCTGGCCTTTTTATACCTCTGTTTTGCATGAAATAACTCTCCTTCTGGCTCGATTATATAATTCGAGCAATTTATGCCGCTTCATTATAGATTTTCTTTTCATGTCGCAGAACGTGCTCGTGGATGCTTCTCCTAAGTCTGATGATGAACCTTCGGGTCTTTGTGTTTTCCTCTTGCATACTAGTGGGTGCAAAGAAGAGCACCTCTTCATAACGTTGTTGATACGCATCCACGGTCATCTCCCTGATATAAACTCAGGAACTCTCTTTCCATAGAATCTCTGAAACTTCTCACAAAGTACTTCTCAAAGAATGCCTCCTTATAAATATCCCAAGTCAGTTGGACATGCTTTGTTAATAAATAAGTCTTGGTAGACCTCCACCAATGGTGTCCATCTCCTTTCAGCATAAAGGTGGCACCCAACACTTTTTCTTCTTCATTTAACGTCATCATCATAAAGTTTCTTTCCATTTCTTCAACCCAGTGTGCTGGCCATAAAGGATCTGCTGGCTTGCCATTGAATTCTCTGGGCTTTAGTTTCAAAAAATGCTCCACCAGTCTGGAGTGGTCTAGTGGCTGCGGGACATACGCTCCATACATAAGTGGTTGGTATTGATATCCACCTTGAGCTATCTCAGGATTTGGTACTTGAACCTGCATGATAGGAGTCTGAGGTGCGTGGGGTACTGTGTTACTTCCCTCTGGTGCTGTGCTTGCCTGCCCGACTGGCATTGGAGGTGTTTGTGCAGCTGGAAGAGTTATGCCTATGGCAGCTTGGATAGTAGCTTGTGCCTATTGCATCTGTTGCAGCTGTTGGGCCAAGTTCATTATGACTGTGGCCAAGTCTGTAGGTGGAGGTAGCAGATTGGTATGATTTGCTTGCCAATTTATGATGGATGGTGCCGTGTTCATGTTTCCCTATGTTTCTGGGTGTGTCTGGTTATCTTCTCCCATAGGTGGTGGTGGTGGGATAGAGTTACGGCTCTGTCTGGTTGCTCTGCGTCCCGCCATTTATTAATCTGATAGTGGGATTACCTGAAATCATTGAACACGAGAGACAATCATTAAATACTTCATTCCCATATATTAAAACCACTAACAATTACAAATTTCAAAATTTTCAAATCATTCTGTCGAAAATGCTGTGTTTCCACTGTAGGGTCGATGGTGGGGCTCGATGGGTGTCCGACCCTCAGTCTGCGACCCTGGGAAATCTCCCATTCTTCCCGAGAGCCAGGGGTCGATGGGGGGGCGGAAGATGTCCGACCCAGGGTGCGACCCCTGGTTCTCTATCAGATTCCCAAGAGCCGAGGGTCGATGTGGGGGTCGATGCGGGGGTCGATTGTTTTAATCAAATTTTCTGACCCCCGAACTAAAAATCTAATTTTTAAGTTTCGATTCAAAGTCCATTTATCATTCTTTCTTCTCCGCTTCGACTCATCTCGTCCCTTTGAGTTGCTACATTGACAACTCCGATCCGTTGGTGGTTTGCACTCCTTGTTTCATAGTCTACACCTCCGCTACAGGTATGTGTTCTACCTTTTTATGTTTTTAGATTTCTTTACCTAGGTTTTCGCTCATTTATCTCGTATTTTACAAATTAAACTTTTCTAATCGTAAAAATTTGATTTTTATTGGGGACTTTTGTTGTTGGTGACTCGAGGAACAAAAGCCCTAAAAAATATTCGAGTTTCATCGGTTGGTTATCGAGAAACTCAAAATTTACACCTTTTGCCCTAATTTTGTGGAGATTTTAAATTTCTTGAATTTTCTTGCAATTCAATCTAATTAGTTGAATTTCTGACTGTATGAGTCTCACAGGATAGTCTAGGATCTATGTAAGTCCTCCTACCCACGTGTATGGGTGGAAAGTGAGGCTTTTGACCAATTTACGTCGCTATTATGTCAAAATTTTGGATTTTTACTCTCTACTAATCCATTATTTGTTTTTCTTTCTTATTTGCAGATACTATGGCTCGAACCAAGGTACCCAGAGTTCGCGACCGTCTTCGCTTCCGTTCCAATGAAGCCGAGGCACAGTATGCCCACTACGCTCGTAAGAAGGTAGAGGGCGGCCGCAAAGTGGACTTGGCTAGCTTAGCCTTGTTCAATGTGGAGGGGGCCTTTGGTGATATGGGATGGCTTTCTGTCATCACCTATGACGCCTGTACCTGTCCTGACTTGTTACGCCAGTTTTACTATAATCTCCAAGTGGTGGGGACTACAATGATGTTGAGAGAGGTGGTGAACTTCGGATCACCAGCTACGTCAAGGGGGTTGATGTTTCCTTTGATTATCGATAGCTGGCCGACTTGTTGGGCATTTCTTATGCTGGCCCCTTGGTGTTCTATGCTCGTGGAGATCCCCAGTTCTTTTCTCTACGATGAGGGCTGAGATCGATTGTCAGCTCATCAGACCTGATCGCTGGGAGATGAAAGCGAGTTATCTACGTTCAGATCTACGGGTATACTACAAGATCATTCAGCATAATCTGATACCGCATAGTGGACACTACGAGAGGGTCTCCCAGTTGACCCAGTATCTATTATACTGCATATGCACTAGGCAGCCCGTCTGCCTTCCCTACATCATCATGCGTACGATGATCAGTGCCACATTCCCAATCACACTGGCAACCTTCCTTATGGACGCATGATCACTACCTTGCTTACCCGCCTGGGGGTTGATTTATTGGATGAGAAGATTCTGGATAAATCCTTCTCATCGCCTCTAGATTGGGAGGCCATCTGCAAGATGGGCATGCGGGATGCCCAGGTCAGTGATGAGGAGAGGAACGCGATGGTGCGCCCTCGCACTCGAGTGGAGATGGCTAACGCTGAGGCAGCAGTAGCAGCCGCTGGAGTAGGGGTTCATGGGTTAGTTTGATACGGGTCTTACAAGGCAAGCTTTAAATTCTTCCATAGTTGGGCATAACTAGACTTCTCCCATCCTGAAGACATGAACTATTGGAACCCAGCATTGAGCGGCTACTTTCAAAAGATCTGAACATAATTTTATCGTTGTCAATTGAGGATGTGCCTCTAGTTGATGCTTTCACAGGAAAGAGCTATCTTCTGTGAACTCAACACGCCAGCTCCAGTTTTTCAGTGTCTTATCCATCTTTGTAATTCTGTCCGACGGATCGATTGATTGTCAGCCTTCCGAGTGTGACCTGTAGGAATCGTGACATACAAATAGAGGTTAAAATAATTGAATCATTGGAATTATATTAAATTGTTATTGTTTAGATATATTGAAATGCCCTTAGTAGATTAGACATGAAATGTATACATATGACTGACTATGTCTGAGTTTTAAATACTTAAATCTATAGACATGACGAGCGAAAGTGGAGGTCCAAATGGGATTGACAAGAAACTATCCAGGTGGGTCTGCCGCCTAGAAGAGTTTGCGGTTATTTATGTAGAATGGGTTTATCTTACCGAGAAGACCCCATTTATCAGTTTGAGAAAGGAAGGGCCTATTGGAATCTTGGGACGCTGTCGGATGTAATGAACGACAGATAAGAGTTCCAACCAGATTTTTATTTTATAATTTCTCAGATTGATATACTCATGAGAGTTTATATCAAATGATATGAAAGATGGGCTTTGATGTGTAACTCTTAGGAAATCCGTTGGATAGATGGACGGATGAAAGATTTTAGCCAAAAAATAGGAAATTCTTTCTTTGATTATGATGATAGGATGAACCATCCCTTGGTGAAAGGTTATTGTACCCCATCGAAAAATCCAGTCAACCATGTCGGTAAGTTCTTCAAATGATTGATGCCTATTGTTGGTGTTAGCAGGTGGGAGAGAGGCCTTCTACACCCTCCATTTTTTTTGAAGAGTGTAGAGGCTATATATAATATCTCTTCACTTGATCCAAGTTGGTCAAGTATTGTAACTCAATGCCTTCCATGTTGACCAGTTGAACAGCTTTTCCAGGTAAGATCTCTTTTACCATGAACTGTCCACTCCAATTAGGGTGAAACATGCCCCTAGGGTCATGAACAGGTGCTATTTTCTCCTTCAATACCAGGTCCCCGACTGTCAAGTGACGAACATGCACCTTTTTGTTAAAGGTTGCTGCCATTCTTTGTTGGTATTTTCTTACATTATCGACTGCCTTCATTCTTCTTTCATCAACAAAATTCAGTTCATCATATCTGGATTGCAGCCATTCAGCTTTTAGAATCTTGCATTTCATCAAGAGTCTTAGTGATGGCACCTCTATTTCTACTGGGAGGACTTTCCATACCATATACTAGTGAATACGGCGTTGCCCCCGTGGATGTTCAGTATGCCCAGAGTGCATAAGGTAGTTTGTCTGTCCAGTCAACATTAGACTCTACCATCTTCTGGAGGATAACCTTGACATTTTTATTGGCCGCCTCTACTGCCCCTTTTGTCTGTGGACGATAAGGAGAGGACCGGTGCCTTTTGATGTGGAACTTGTCACATAATTCTTGAACTCTCCCTCCGAAATGTTGTCCTTGATCTGAGATTATAGAATGAGGCATTCCATGCCGGCATATGATGTATTATTGTAGCTAGCCACTTTGTTTGCTGTGAGCTTAGTGTATGACTGTGCCTCTACCCACTTTGTGAAATAAGCAATGGTGACCAAAATGAATTCATGCCCATTTGAGGCTTTAGGATAAACCTTTTCAATCACATCTATTCCCCAGGTTGAGAAGGGCCATGGAGAACTAAGAGTATGCAACTCTGCTGGAGGCACGTGTATCAAATTAGTGTAGATTTGGCACTTGTGACATTCCTTACAAACTCTGCACAGTCTGCTTCCATTGTGTTATAGTAATATCCCATTCTAAGAATCTTCTTTGCAAGCATTCTAGCATTCATGTGAGGTCTACATATTCCTTGATCGAATTCTTTGATGATGTTTTGCGCCTGTTCCTCGTCTACACAGACTAACTGGACTCCTTCATGGGATCTTTTGTATAAGATATCTTCGCATAGTATGAACTGAGAGGCATATCGCCTAAGAGATTTCTTTTCACCTATTGTGGCTTCCACTGGATACTTTCCTTCCTTGATGAAATCTATGATGGGAGTAAACCATGGTCGGCCATCGATTGTCAGTGCATTCACTTCTTCCAAGTGGACTGCTTGTACTCTTTTTTCTATGATTAGGGGCTTGATACGTCCCAAAGGATCATTTCCAATCATTGAAGCCAAGGTTGCCAATGCATCGGCATACTTATTGGTATTTCTTGGGGAGTAGTCGAATTCAATTTGCATGAACTCCCAAGCCAAGGTTATTGCACATTGTTGGTAAGGTATCAGCTTCTTATCTTTGGTTTTTCAATCCCCTCTGACTTGGTAGATAACAATTGATGAGTCACCATACACCTTTAATCTGTAGACCCCTATGGCTAAGGCTGCTTTCAGTCCCATGATACATGCTTCGTACTCTGCAATGTTTTTTGTGCAGTCAATGTCTAATCTGAATGAAAATGGCACAAATGCCCCTTTTGGAACTATGAATAAAATGCCAGCCCCGTATCCCATATGATTTGCGACTCCATCAAAGAACATTATCCATGTGTCATTCTTCCCCTCCTCTTGAGTTGTGTACACTTCTTCATCTGGGAATACATCTTCCAGATGTCTGAGGTTATCTTTAACTGGTAGTGCTGATAGATGTTCTACAATTATGCTCCCCTTGATAAACTTTTGGGAAATGTATGTGATGTCAAATTCAGACAACAACAATAGCCACCTAGCCAACCTTGCTGTCAAAGCTGGTTTCTCGAATAGATACTTTAGGGGGTCCATTCGGGAAATGAGTATGACCATGTAGGATAACATATAATGCTTTAATCTCTTTGTTGTCTAGACCAGGGCTGCGCATGTCTTCTCCAGTTGAGTATAATTGGTTTCGTAGCCTGTGAATTTCTTACTCGAGTAGTATACTGCCTTTCTGTCTTTCCATCAGTATCATGCTGGGCTATCATTGATCCCATAGAACCCTCTAGTATTGACAAGTAGAGGAGTAGTGGTCTTCCGGGTACTAGTGGGGCTAAGACTGGTGGGTTCAACAAATAGGTCTTGATTTTGTCGAAAGCCATCTGACATTGAGGGTTCCAATCTTTTGGCTGGTCTTTCCGGAGTAGCTTGAAAATTGGTTCGCATGTTGCAGTGAGATGTGCAATAAACCGGTTGATGTACTGAAGTCTTCCCAAGAAACCTCTTACTTCCTTTTCTGTTTGAGGAGATGGCATTATAGATATGGTATTTATCTTGGCCGGATCAATTTTGATTCCTCTTTGGCTGACCATAAAGCCTAGCATTTTGCCTGCTATTACCCCAAATGCATATTTTTGGGGGTTAAGCCTTAGTTTATATTGCTTGATCCTCTCGAAGAACTTCCTTAGTATTGGGATGTGACCTTCTCTGATGAATGATTTTACAATCATGTCATCTACATACACCTCTACCTCTTTATGGATCAAGTCGTGCAAAATTGTAGTAGCCATTCTTTGATAAGTTGCTCCAGCATTCTTCAACCCAAATGACATCACAGTATAACAATAGGTGCCCCAGTCTGTTATGAAGGCGATATTTTCCTTGTCTTCACGTGCCATCTTTATCTGATTGTACCCTGAGAATCCATCCATGAAGGACAAAAGAGCATGATTTGCAGTGTTATCCACTAGGATGTCTATCTTTGGTAATGGAAAGTCATCTTTGGGACTGGCCTTATTTAGGTTTCTGTAATCAATGCACACACTTAGTTTTCCATCCTTTTTAGGTATGATGACCACATTTTCTAACCACTCTGGGTACTTCGTAACCTCTAGGATTTTGGTGTCAAACTACTTCATGACATCTTCTTTAACCTTAAGGGTCCATTTCTGGCCTTAACTGCCTCAGTTTCTACTTATATGGCCTTGCATCTGAGACCAAAGGTATCTTATGCTGTACAACTTCAGGGTTTATGCCGGGCATATCTTCATAGGACCAGGCAAACACTTCTTGGAACTCCATCAGTTATTCAGTCATTTGTTTGGTTTCTTCTTCCGTTAAGTTAGCATTGATCTTTATTTCTCGAGGTTGCTCTGCTGAACCAAGGTTAATTATCTTGAAGTCTTCGCCAACAGGTTGAGCCTTCTTCTCCTCCAAAGCTTGGATGGATTGTAATATTTCAAGAAATGGTTCATCATTCTCATCATTTTCAAAGTTAGATTTAGAAGGAGAAGAAAAGGAAGAAGTAGACGCAGTGTAATTCAAAATATCATCTTTATTCATATTCAAAAGCAGAGGTACAGAGGAAGTGGTTCCAAGTGGATCGAACTCAAAATTTGAAAATGACTCAATCTTATCTAAAGACCTAAAGACCCTAGGCTCAGACATAGTCATTATATGTGGAATACATGGCAACCCCTTTGGGTAAACAAAATTATCATAACAACTCCAATTGGGGATTATTCCATTGATGTGAAGGGTGAATTGTTGTACATCGGGACTCCTATCTTCATCTTCACCGATGAGCATCATCACTTGATCATCCTCGAACAGGTTGCTGATGTTGATCACCTCTATCTCGGATTTCTGCTCCTTGCTTTCCTCTTGGATCTTGGCTTGCTCGAGCTCTTCCCAGTCAAAAGTACAATCCTAGAATATTTCGAACCCGAGTACTTGCCTTTGGATCTGGGCATTGAACCAAGGTTCTGAAAATCCGCAATAGATGTTATCTTCTCCTTCTTTAAGAAAATACCCATTGAGGGTCCTCGAAAACTGGATGTTTTGTACATTGTACAACCCCTCAGATATTGCTTGATAGACTGCTTCATCCGTCCTTCGGGGTCGCCAGTCCCCACTAGCTCTGTCTGATGCTCTTATTGTGCTGCTACCATACTGACTACTATACTTGTATTTCATCCTCCCGAGCTTTCAAAATCTTTCGTCAGCTCCCCTCTGCTTTTTCTTGATCATTTTTAGATCCCCTTCGGTGGGGGTATACCCCAGTCCAAATCTATACTTATTGACCAATAGAGACAAGAAAGTGACATCACCATGTTGGTGGGAACCAAGGCCCATACCTGGAAAGTAGAGCATGTTAAGTAATTGATGAAATGAAAAAGGGCAGTTGCGTACCTGTAGGATCTGGCTCAGTTGTGGCTAGGATGTTGTCAACCTGGAACCCTCTGAGAGAGAATCTTTCCTAGTATCCCCATGTGATTCTTCACTATTTTGTTGAGTGGCCAATGTGTTCACGGCTGCAGAGTCCACGTGTATCGTCACAGTGGTACCCTTGTGAATGAATTTAACCTTCTAGTAAAAAGTAGATGCCACTGCATTGGCCTGACAGATCCAAGGCCTTTTTAGAAGCATGCTGAATGAGGCAGAAATGTCAATGACTTGGAACTCCATTTCAAACTCAGTCGGTCCTACCTGAATTGGCACTATGAAGACACCCAATATTGCCCTTCTGGTATTGTCATATGCCTTGATGGTCATATCTGAAGGTTTCAACTTTGACTCGCTGAAGCCTAGATGCTTGAAGGTACAAAAAGGGAATACATTTAAAGCTGACCCATTATCAACCAGGACTTGGAAAATGCTCTTTCCTCGATATCCGATGGTAATGTGTAGAGCCTGTACATGATCCTTACCTCCTTGAGGAAGATCGACATCTCCAAAAATGATTGCATTAACAACATATCTGCCTCCTACTAGCATGGCTAGTTCTTCTCCGTCCATTGAAACTGGGACCTGAATGCTTGCTAGAGATTTCAGTACTGCATCCCTGTGGACCTTGGAAGCCATCAGAAGCTCCCAAATGGATATGTTGGCTTAGGTCTTTTGTAATTGTTTCAATACTAGATTTGGAGGTTCTGGTTGGTTGGCAGGTCCTTTACTTTTCTCTTTCACGGGTTGGGCCGGATCATTTACCATTAGGTGAGATGGTTTGTAGTTCTTCCATGTTCTGGTTTCTGCTACTTCTTGCTCATCCTCTTAGGAATATGAACTCCATCTCAAGGAAATGATTGTCAACTTGATTTACTTCTATCTCCTCATCTGAGAGGTAGATGATGAATGGTTTTTCTTCTTCTTCCTGCTGTACTTGTGTTATTGGGTGTGATGAATCTTCCAGGAAATAAAAATCATATTTTTTTCTTCTTCTTATTGGCTACCCAACATGTTTACTTCGTCACCAGATGTGACAGCCATACTGATTACTCTTTCGGGTATTTCCGTGATGGGCATAAGGTCCAAAGGCTCATCTCCCCATTCTATGAAATTGACATTGTGGTGAGGGAGGGGATTATTTTCCACCGACACTTTCCTGGGCTGGACCTTAAATTTACCAGAATCCAATAGATCCTGTGTGGCATGCCATAATGTGTAGCAGTTGTCCGTGTCATTCCCATGTTGATTGTGGTACTTACAGAACAAGTCCATGCAAAAATTCGGTGGAAGAGGACTTGGAGGTGGACGAGGGTCAAGCACCGTCAAATTCTTAGCTTGTATCAATTTATCCAGAGCCTTGGATCGGGTCATCCCCAAATCCGTGAAGTGTCTCCTTGGTCTTGCTTGCGGTGGTGGGGTGTAACTTGAACTTCCCAAGATCAATGGCTCATAAATGGTATTAGCTACTTGCTTTGCTGATTGGTTCCCCGGATTTCTTGGTGGGTATGTTCTTCTATTCAAAGCCCCTTCCAACCATTCTGTCTTTCCTGGTAATATATCTCCCCGAGTTATGGCGTCCTCTACTTATTATCTTGCGACCATAAGCCCTTCAAGTGATAGAATGGCTTGGTCGAAAATGTATGTCTTATATGGCCCACTTAATCCTCTCATCATTATCTGCACCTGATCTCTCTCGGAAGGTCATTCCCAAAGCTTTGCTACTACACTTCTGATCCGAGTTAAATAGGCTGTGAATGTCTCTCCCTGTACTTAGACCATGGTTTTCAATTTCCTACGGTGGGTCTCTATCTCGGTGTTGTAGGAATAGAAACTGATAAATGCTTTAGTGATGTCTGACCACGAATGTATCTGTGATGGGTTCAGATTCATCAACCATCGATGAGCCCCTCCCGTGAGTGAGAATTGGAATGCATGTCCTAATTGCTCATCAGTAAACCCTTCGTCTTGCTTCAATAAGCTCATGAATGATCTTAAGCAGGTCCTGGGGTCTCCTGTCCCATCAAATTTCTCAGGGGTCCATTTAAATTTGGGAGGCAACTTAGTTTTTGAAAAGAAGCATAATCCTTCAGAATCAATGATTTGGCTTTCTACTCCTTTCATGTCCCTTAGTATTTTTTCCACTTGACTCAACCTATTGCCATATGGACTATCTTCTTCCTTCAATTTCTTGGTCACAGGGGTAGCCTGAACGATTGACTGTTTCTAGGGTATGACACCTTCCATATCTTCGAATGCCGGGTTTATGAAGAATTTTGGCACAGCTGGGTTAGGGGTACCCGATCCTTGTGGCGGTGCCATATTTACCCTTTTAGAGGTCAACCCTTGAGCCTACAATTGCAATTTTATATCCCTTACTGTGGTAGCTATCATCCCCATGGTATCCTCCATCTTTTCCATCTTGGCATCCATAGTAATCGGGACTTGGTTTGATCCCATTGATTCAGTTGATGTGGTTGAGGTGAGACTAACTGGCTCTGGTGTATACACCCTGGACAACCTCCTAGTAATGGAATCCCTTATCAAAGAGGTAGAAATGGTTGTGGTTTAGGCTGACTCCTTGGCTTGTACCAGAAAAGAACCCAAAAGTAATAAATATTAGGACTCTAGGATGACGGGAGTGGAAAGAAGTCACATGCACAATTAAGGATGACTCAACCAAACAAGAGTTAGCTCCTTCATAAGGGTAATCGGGTAAATATTATCCAAGTCAATTTAATTGAATTTGATTATGCCATGTGTTCAGTTTTGGGACCTCGTGATTCCAAAAATGGATAATCAGTGGTACCAAGGTCTGGCCACTTGGGTTACCGAATATTAATGAAATTGAAATGGATGTATTAATCCGTTGTCCTTTTTAGGGATGGTTAGCAAAAGTGATTCATAGAGGAACAAACTAGTAAATTTATTCTTGACCATGGTATCGATGTCTTGATAGGGATTTTCTACTAGTTTTTTGAAATTGATGTGTTAACAATGAGAGATTTGACACATCGAGCTTACTTAATGGAGGATGTATAGTGACCATCTACTATGATGTAGAACAGGTGTATAAATACCTCATACTCCTAATGGGTGAGAGTTTAAGATGCTCATCGTGTAGATTCTAACATGTTGACCAATTGAGGACAAAAAAGGGGTAGAATTTCGATGTCTCGAACATGGATGTCGTGGTTAAGTAGATTTTACCGGGTCGGTTCAAGGATGAACCAAAAATAACAAACATTGGGCTACAATCTGGGTTAGGACAGAAAAGGCCACCTTGACAAGGACGGGGTAACCTATCACCGAATGCACGATAAATAATGGGCCCCCAATCCCTTTATATACTATGTTGCAAGAATCAAGCGACGTGGAGTAGCATAACGCATTCCTAGGTGGACCCAAGAAACTCTCGTAAGAGGCTGCTAGTCGGTCGTGATCTCACAAAGTTGGGTGTTTCGCCTAGCGGGCTGCCCCATATGCATGGGACCTGGTACGGCTACTCACACGAATGTATGACTGAACCCATTCCCCCCAAAATAATATTACACAAGCATAAATATAGTATCCTAAGAGCTAGCATCCAATTCACACAAGGAAAGTTTTCATTTAGGAGTCTGACATTTATATCCCTAGCGGAGTCGCCACTGTGAGGACAAAGATCATAATATTTTTTTGGAAGTCGCCACCTAGATTAAGGTCTAGGACCTTAGAAATATGAAATCTCACCCTAAGGTAAAACTTCAATTGAATCATGACCCTTAGATTGGATTTCTGGTCCATTAGAGATTGGGTAAGCGTCAGGTTATGGTTATGGGACACCCAAACTGCCCGATCGAAATTGGTCTCCTATACCTTTCCTATGCTAGACTCTATCTGTTAAACAAAACCAAACCAAGTGGTTTGAAATCATTGAACCGAATCTGTATCCATCAGATTGCCTACGTATCATGGAATTATTTTGAAAATCAGGTTCACCATCGTAGTTCAGGTGTGATTAAAGTTTATTGTTGTGATTTATGCTTGTGCTTGATTAAGTTCATTGTTCAAGTTAAAGTTTATGCTTGAAAGGCTGAGAAATCCTATGGGTTAGGATTTGGATAGTCCATACAAACTGATAGATAGTCCTAGTGATCTAAAAATGGATAATCCTTTATGGATCTAAATGTGGATAACCCTATTTCTGTCAAAATGTGGATAACTCTTTCTGGATTGGAATGTGGATAACCCTATTTGGGTTAAAATGTGGATAACCCTTTATGGGTCAAAATGTGGATGTTATCCTAGTGGATCTATGGATAGTCCGAGTGGACTAAGGTGTGGATCCGAATTTGAGTTTCTCCCAAATAGCCTACGTATCCTAGGGTTTGCCCTAGGAATCAGAATCCACGTAGTTCGGACACTGTAATAACATGTTCTAGGTTAGCATGTGAAAACTTGTTCTAGATTTAGGATTTAGAACCTATTCTAGGTTTAGGATTGAGAACCTATTCTAGGTTTTAGGGTTTATTGAGGGTCAGAATCGTCTTGAATTACCCTTTTTATCCTAAGTTCTAATTTTGGAAGGTTTGGAAAAGCATTCTCATTCTTTATTTAGATTTTTATTATTCCCATTATGCCCTTTCCAAGAATGTGGGTGCCTAAATGCACGTCTCCACGCCTAATATGTTTGCTAGGTGTACCGATATGGTAGCTCGACTAGGGTGTTGCATAAATTAAATTATTACCAAAATAAATTATTCATCTAAATATGGTATATAACACATTTATGGCAAAAAAATTACATATAGTAAGATTATGAAAATCTCCCTAATATGGCATGCATTGCAAATAAGGCAAGAACCTATATAGTAAGATCTAATATGCTATCTTCTAAGCATGACAAGACCTAATATGACAAGATCTAATATGCTAATCTAAGCATGGAAAGACTTAATATGACAAGATCTAATATGCATCTATATATCAATATGGTAAGTACCAATCATAGAATGCCAATATGGCATGAATTTTTCAAAAAAAGCAAGATCTTATATGCTATTTTTCTAAGCATAGTAAGACTTAAAATGGTAATTATCAAGATTTTTCTAAATATAGTAAAAATTTATTTATTTTATTAAATATAGCAACATATGGAATATGAAAAATATGGTATGTACAATCCAAACAAAGTATATGAATGCTCTAAATATAGTCATTTATCCAAATATGGCAGAAATTATTCAAACAATCAATTGCATCTTACAATGAATGAGACATCAATGAAACATTTTTCTGAAAAGTGCAAAATTATCAAAAAACATATGTTCAATGTTCTTTGAAATATTGTGATTTTTATGAAGACATTTGGAAAGATTAATGACTCAAAACTGTTAAAATTATGACACAAGATTTCAGATCATGGACAAAACTATGAACTGCATTCAAATTTTATCACATTACACAAGAATGACCATAAATAAGTCTTTTGTAACTCAAATCAAGCTCAATTGTTTTTCACAGAAAGATGACTTGATATGTTATATTTCAAATGAAGGAGTTAAATCCCAACAGAGAGCAAAAATAGGTCAAAGATATACCCCAAGACCGGATATGTGCACTGGTCATGTCCGTTCCAGATTTTTGACCAGTTGCACCATAAATTCCGAATAAAATCCTATACTTAATGAAAATAAAATCTAGACATTTATCCATGTAGATAACTGTCTGATCTAATATTTCATCAAGAAAAACAAGTAAAAATCGTATATTTTCTTTGTGAAAAATGATCCTTCTCAATCATGCAAATTAGTACATCCTGACAGATTCAAAATCAGAGCACTATGTACTTAAAAATTGATATCAATCCAATAAAAAATAAAAAAAATACGAAACCAATGCCATGTCTGAGAAGACTTTCATATATAAAAAGTTCATGTGAAGTGGATTTCCTGATTATGGCCATAATACCCTTGTCTAGAGACTTTCTGATAGAGGATTTGCATTATATCATAGTAAAACATCAATGTCATTTTTAGAGTAGTCTTCTAACATATCAGACAGACTCCCATAAAAATTTGGGCATCAAAATCAAACAAAAACTACATGTGATGCACGTCCTAACTTTGAATCCAAAATCTAGAAATTTCATATTATTAAACCACTTTATGAAACTTGTCAAAAACATCAAACATCATCATATAACATTTAAAACTTCATCATTGAGTAGTTTAGACAAATTATCATTCATAAAAAATGCTAGACATAGGCATCCTAAAATTAATATGCATGCAATAGATCATTCCTGATCGAGATTTCATGGAAATTAGCCTTTTTCAAGCACAATTGACATTCGTGCATTCTAAAGACCTCTAAATTCAATTAGGGTACTAACCTTGTGCTCGAATGGAGTGAAACCATCAAAGTGGGATGATTGGAGGTCGTATCCTGATCTTTGAAGGTGAACCCTCCTTCTCCTCTCCTCTGCTTCTCTCTCTCTTCTCTTTCTCTCTTTTCTTCTTCTCTTTTTTTTCTTTTCTCTTCTTCTTCTCTCTTTCTTTCTCCCTCTCTCACTTTTTTCTCTCATACCCACATTCTCTCTCTCCTTGTGGTCTCGAAAAGAAGCTCCATCTCTCTTTATTTTGGCCTAATTATGCTTTTCCTCTCCTCTTCTAGAAGATCATTCTTTCCATTTCTTTTTTTTCTAGAAAATCCTATTTTCCCTTTTTTCTTCTTTCTTTTTTTCTCTTTCTTCCCTTTTCTCTTTTATCTTCTTCACGTTTTCTACATGTTTTCTAGAGTAGAAACGTCCCTCTCTCTCTCTCTCCCCTCTTCACTCTTCCTTCCTTTTCTTTTTTTTCTTCTAGAAAATCTTTTCTTTCAATTTTTTTCTTTCCTTTCTTCTCTTTCTTTTCTACGTTTTTTCTCCTTCCTTTCTTTCCTTTTTCTTCTTCTTCTAGATAATCCCTTTTCTCTTTCCTTTCTCTCTTTCCTTCTTCTAGAAAATCCCTTATCTCTTTCCTTTCTTTCTACTTTCCTTTTCTTCTTCCTTCTTTTCCTTCTTTTTTTTTCTTTTTTTTTCTTTTTTTTTCTTTTTTTTTCTTTCCTTCCTTTTTTTTCTTCCTTTTTTTTCCTTCTCTCTCTTTCTTTCACATTTTTTTTTTCTTTTTCTTTTTCTTTTCTTTTTTTCCTTTTCCCTTTCTTTTTCCCACGGCCTCTCTTCCCTCTCTCTTTCCTATAATATATATGTATATATATGTATATATATATATATATATATATATATATATATATATATATATATATATATATATATATATAAAATATATCCATAATATTTATATATATATTATATACAATAATATATTGTACATTATACACATATAAAAGAAATGCATGGATATGGGCTGACATAACTTGGTCTGGATTTGTCTGAGCTGGGTTAGGCTAAGTTAGACTAAGCTGGATTAAGCTGGTTTGGACCAAGATTGACATTTCATAGTCCATTTCTGTCATCCTTCCACATGGAATTTTCTGATAGCACGTATTCTAAATTTTATATGTTCACTTTGTAGAACACTAAAAATGAGGAATATTAAAACTTGAATCACCTCATTTGGAAATAAAATGGCCAACTTATGAAATTCTAAAGTTTAAGCATGTCAATTATCTATAATTTGACTGACCAATCTGCATGGGATCCTTCAGAGACTTCTTTCGGAAATCCTTTACATCCACTTTGTAGAGTACTAAAAATGGAACATAATGAAACTGAAATTGCCTAATTTGGATATGGGGTGACCAAAATATGAATTTTCAAAGGTTAAATGACCATTTTCATGTGTAATTTTGCATGGGACCCTTCAGAGACTTCTACCTGAGATTTTTTATGTCCACTTTGTAGAACATCACAAATGAAGAATAATGGCCTTGGAATCATCTGAATCCGACGTAGAACGACAAAGATATGAAGCTTTGAAGTTCTAACGATAATTTTGCATGAAAGCTTGCATGGGGCCCACTGGCGACTTCTACCTGAGATTTTTCACGTCCACTTTGAAGAGGACTAAAAATAAGGAATATTGGCCTTTGAATTATCTGATTTCGATATCAGATGACCATGATATGATGTCTTCTAGTTTAAATGATAATGCATGCATCATACGATAATTACGTAAATGCCCTTATACTTTCAAACTGTGATATCATCCTTGTTTGACGTCAGAATTTGATGATTCCGGTCTCATTTTGAAGATAATTTCGACCTGTACATCCAAGTAAGTAATAGCCAATGACCCTGCTGTGGGGTTCATTAGAATATCAGAAACCCTTGGGTTAAAAGTTAAAAACCTGCCATATTGGTTCACTTATGCTGAGGGTGGCAAAAATGGGGTGCTTACAGATGCCCCTCTTTAGCCAAGATTGTTACCAATTGAAGGCTAAAGATAAAAAGAATCACATTTTTGGGATATGAGTGAGATTGCTTATTGGGCTGCACTTAAGGTAATTTGTTCTAAGCTGCCTACGTATTCTAAGGGTGTCCTATAAATCAAGCCCAGAACGTAGTTCGACTTGCAAGAAGGTTTGTTCTTCTTGGAAAATTGATGATTGTTCTTCTTGTATGAAGCTAAACTATGAATACAAGGCTCATTTGTAGGCTGGGAACCTCTTCTTGCGGAGGTGAGACTCATGATGCAAGGTACGCATGGGCTTGAACCCGACTTGATCCAATTGTAGGCTGATAAACCTCTTCTTGTACGAACCTAGGTTGTGAATACAAGGCTCATTTGTAGGCTGGGAACCTCTTCTGGCTGAGGTGGAACTCATGATGTAAGGTACTCGCGGGCTTGAACCCAGCTTGATCCATTTGTAGGTTGATAAACCTCTTCTTGTACAAAGCTAGGCTGTGAATATAAGGCTCATTTGTAGGCTGGAACCTCTTCTTGCTGAGGTGGAACTCATGATGCAAGGTACTCGCGGGCTTGAACCTGGCTTGATCCATTTGTAGGTTGATAAACCTCTTCTTGTACGAAGCTAGGCTGTGAATACAATGCTGATTTGTAGGTTTGGAACCTCTTCTTGTATGAAGGTAGGCTGTGAATACAAGGCTGGTTGCACGGGCTTGGGCTCGGCTTTAATTTGTTTGGATGGAGGACTTCTGTCTTCTCTTTTACTGAGATTCTGGTTTGAGTACTTGCACTTGTCAGAACATTGAAAATTTCATAGAGCATATGAATGATTACGGTGAATCAAATGTTTCTTTGTTGAATCTAAGAGACATAGTTCATGAAACACACTGGAATTCAAAAAAACCTAAAATGCTATTGGTTTCTTGATTGGTGCAACTCTAGGGAGTGTCAAACATTTTGATTGTTCCATTCATGCACAATGGTTTCAACTAGATCTAATGTAAACTTTCTAAGAAGTTCACATTCTGTCACTTCTCTACTGGTGCTTACTGGGATATTGAATTGCTGAGGTAGCCTTGTTGGGGAATAGAATGAGGTATGAGTCAACCCCATGAACCGGACATGCAAACTATTCTCTGTATTTGTGACAACCCGCTCTTGCTTCCACCAAATGCATTTCCATCTGATGTCTGCTGTGGTTATTTCTTTGAGGCAACTGAACCAATCTTTGTCCATCTGATAGGCCATAGGATCTGCACTTTTTGCCAATTGAAAGGAGTTGAGGGTTGTTGCTTCAGATTTCTCAAATAATCCTAACCTCTCTGTTAACCAAATTTGTAGAAGATATGGTGATCCGCTAAAATTGTCCAACTCAAACTGATCTTGGTGAGTTGCCATGAAGTCAAGGCCCTTTAATGTCTCGGCCAACACTGTAGGGATGATGTCAAAACCTTGTCTCGCATGCTTGATGAGATCTATTATGACTGGAGATTCTGTATCTGTGCAACTTCATAGCAATAGTCAGGCTATGCCACAATATAGGTAAACATGTGTTCTCTGATCCTGTGCTTTTTTCCTGTTGGACTTGTATGAGCATATGACTTGATCATGCGCTTTATCTGTAGTCGTTGATCTTGTACAAAACAACACATTTCTTTCTTGTCCCAGCTGAAAAAATTTTGTATCTCTTGCTTGTAATATTTTCTTGGAGATGGCTTGAAGATCTTTCGCTTAGGTGTGAGTAGGAGGCAACCACCATCAATGAAGTTCAGCTCATCATATCTGGATTGCAACCATTCAGCTTCTAGAATCTTGCATTCCATCAAGACTCTCAATGATGGCACCTCTATTTCTACTGGGAGGACTGCTTCCATACCATATACTAGTGAATACGGCGTTGCCCCAGTGGTTGTTCTTATGGATGTTCAGTATGCCCAGAGTGCATAAGGTAGTTTGTCCGTCCAATCAACATTAGATTATGCCATGTTCTGGAGGACAACCTTGACATTTTTATTGGCTGCCTCTACTGCCCCATTTTTCTGTGGACGATAACGAGAGGACTGGTGCCTTTTGATGTGGAACTTGTCACACAATTCTTGGACTCTCCCTCTGAAGTGTTGTCCTTGATTTGAGATTATAGAATGAGGCATTCCATGCCTGCATATGATATACTCTTGTAGAAATTTAGCCACTTTGTTTGCTGTGAGCTTGGCATATGACTGTGCCTCTACCCATTTTGTGAAGTAATCGATGGCGACCAAGATGAATTCATGCCCATTTGAAGCTTTAAGCTGAACTTTTCCAATCACATCTATGCCTTCATGGGATCTTTTGTACAGGATGTCTTCGCAAGTATGAATTGGGAGGCATATCGCCTAAGAGACTTCTTCTCACCTGTTGTGGCTTTCATTGGATATTTTCCTTCCTTGATGAAATCTATGATGGGAGCAAACCATGGTCGGCCATCGACTGTCAACGCATTCACTTCTTCCAAGTGGATTGGCCGTACTCTTTTCTCTATGATTTAGGGTTTGGTACATCCCAAAGGATCATTTCCAATCATTGAATCCAAGGTGGCCAATGCATCAGCATACTTATTGGTATCTCTTGGGGAGTAGTCAAATTCAATTTGCATGAACTTCCGAACCAAGGTTCTTACACATTGTTGATAAGGTACCGACTTCTCATCCTTGGATTTCCAGTCCCCTCTGACTTGGTAGATAACAATTGATGGGTCACCATAGACCTTTAATCTGCAGACCCCTATGGCCAAAGCTACTTTCAATCCCATGATACATGCTTCGTACTCCGCAATGTTGTTTGTGTAGTCAAAGTCTAATCTGAATGAAAATGGCACAAATGCCCCTTCTGGATCTATGAATAAGACGCCGGCCCCGTATCCCATATGATTTGCGGTTCCATCGAAGAACATTATCCATATGTCATTCTTCCCCTCCTCTTGAGTTGTGTAGACTTCTTCATATAGGAATACATCTTCCAAATGTCTGAGGTTATCTTCAACCGGTAGAGCTGACAGAAGTTTTGCAATTACGCTCCTCTTGATAGACTTCTGAGTAGTGTATGTGATGTCGAATTCGGACAACAACAATAGCTACCTAGCCAACCTTCCTGTTAAAGACGGTTTTTCAAATAGATACTTCAAGGGGTCCATTCTGGAAATAAGTATGACCTTGTAGGATAACATATAATGTCTCAATCTCTTTGTTATCCAGACTAGGGCTGTGCATGTTTTCTCCAGCTGTGTATAATTGGCTTCGTATCCTGTGAATTTCTTACTCAAATAGTATACTACCTTTTTTATTTTTTCATCTGTATCATGTTGGGCTATCATTGATCCCATATAACCCTCTAGTACTGACAAGTAGAGGAGTAGTGGACTTCCCGGTACTGGTGGGTTCAATAGATATGTCTTGATTTTGTCAAAAGCCATCTGACATTGAGGGTTCCAATCCTTTGGCTGGTCTTTCCTGAGTAGCTTGAAAATCGATTCGCATGTTGCAGTGAGATGTGCAATAAACCGGTTGATGTATTGAAGTCTTCCCAAGAAACCTCTTACTTCTTTTTCTGTTTGAGGAGATGGCATTTCAGAGATGGCTTTTATCTTAGCCGGATCAATTTCGATTCCTCTTTGACTGGCCATAAAACTTAGCATTTTGTCTGCTATTACCCCGAATGCACATTTTTGGTGGTTAAGCCTTAGTTTGTATTGCTTGATCCTCTCAAAGAACTTCCTTAATGACGGGATGTGACCTTCTCTGGTGAATGATTTTATGATCATAGCATCTACATACACCTCTACCTCCTTATTGATTTGGTCGTGCAAGATTATAGTAACCATTCTTTGATAAGTTGCCCCAGCATTCTTCAACCCAAATGGCATCACAGTGTAACAGTAAGTGCCCCAGTCTGTTATGAAGGTGGTTTTCTCCTTGTCTTCAGGTACCATCTTTATCTAATTGTACCCTGAGAATCCATCCATGAAGGACAAAAGAGCATGATTTGCGGTGTTATCCACTAAGATGTCTATCTTTGTTAATGGAAAGTCGTCTTTGGGACTGGCCTTATTCAGGTTTTTGTAATCAATGCATACCCTTAGTCTTCCATCCTTTTTAGGTACGGGACCACATTTTCTAACCACTCTGGGTACTTCGTAACCTCTAGGATTCTGGTGTCAAACTGCTTCATGACATCTTCTTTAACCTTGAGGGTCCATTCAGGCCTTAACTGCCTCAGTTTCTGCTTATATGGCCTTGCATCTGAGACCAAAGGTATCTTATGTTGTACAACTTCAGGGTTTATGCCGGGCATATCTTCATAGGACCAGGCAAACACTTCTTGGAACTCCATCAGTTATTCCGTCATTTGTTTGGTTTCTTCTTCCGTTAAGGTAGCATTCATCTTTATTTCTCGAGGTTGCTCTGTCACACCCTAATTCCGTATTATTCAGAATGGTGGGATGAACCGCTAGCAAACCAACGGTTCAATCAGGATCTTGAGTAGGCTATATCCATTTTATCTAAACCTCATACATACACATTCATAACCAGAATAAATACACAATAGCGGAAGTCTTATAGTAAAATGAACTGAGAAATCTAGATGTGATAATCATATTTAAGTAGCAAATTATTCTGTATCAACTAGGACATAAATAAATATCAATTACATGTCTTTACTAAATCCAAAATAATTAAAATAAAATCTAATCGAATACGCAAGAGTTGCACTCGCAAGAGGAGTCATGCGTATCCACTTCGTCTTCAACTTCCATTGTCGCCATGTGCCCGTACACTGGAGCGTTGACATATTCTACGATGATAGTACCAGCACCATCAACTAAAAAGATTCGACGTCGAGAGGGTGAGCACACATCATGGCTCAGTGAGCAAACAAAACAATGCAACAATACAGATGCATGCATACAATTCATATCTTTGTTCTGGTTTAAAATTTGCAATGCGCAATAGAAAGGTTCGGTGGCCAAAGGTTAACGTTTATTGACCACTCCTCTATACACATGGTGTGGAAGTCCACCCAAAGGTTAACGTTTATTGTCGTCCCCATCCACCCAACCATAAACATTGTACAACAAAGGTTAATGTTTATTGTTGTACAGTGCCATACCAACACGTAAGCCCCTGCTGGTGAGGGCTTGCAAACTGGCCTCGCAACTAACCAATCCTAATGCCAAATAATGTATCCAAGGCCTCACCCCAGCATCCCTCAGAATGCCCATAGAGATAGAGCTAAGGCCCCCTGGTAGAGTCAGAGACTACAAGGACCAAGACCACCTCCCCTGATACTCTACGACGTAATAGTTTTGCTAAAGTAATGGCGATACAACGATGCTAATGCACAAGACTTAAGTTAGAGATAGAGCTAGGGTGCTGAGGCCTGGCCTATGACACCCCACCTGATACTCGCTCACATCAAGTACACCAACCACACACATACATCCACATGCCTATTCCTATCATAATCATCATCATCATGTTATAAACAATAAAGTAAATATGCATGAAACAATTAATATAAATATTGGATGACATGTTGAGTGCACATTACAAGCATATTCGCATAGAATCAAGCATAGCATTGGACTCAAGAAATAAAAATAGTTTGTTATTAACCAATTAGTTTAGATCTTGTTTCCTCACCTTTACTTGATCGTAGGTCCTCTTTCAAGCTTTAAGAATCAACTATATATCGATATTATATCTGTAGAAAACCTAACCAAGTCAATAAAATTTAATTAGAATTAATTCAGACTTTAAAAAGCATGCTGCTAACTGGGGGTCGATGCTAGGGTCGGAGTCTTGATCGACCCTGGGTGCGACCACCCCTATTCTGGGCTTCCCGAATACTAGGGGTCGATGCTCAGGGTCTGTTTGGGTCGATTGGCCATCGACCCCCCATGCGACCCCTTGTGGTTTTTTGTCAATTTTTCTTCCTTCAGTCCATTCTTCGTGTTTGGGGTCCTATGGCTTGCTCCTACAGTCCATTCCACACATGTTCTATGGCCTAGAACCGTGGTTTATTCACCTATATGGCTTTCATGATTTCCCCCATGGTTTTTCATGAAAACCTAACCATGGGTGGATGATTTGGGTTCTTCTAATTAATCTCCTTTTCATTATCTACTCTAAGGTCTTAAGAAATTCATGGAGATAATATCCATACCTAAAAAGTATGCTTCTTCCTCTGAATCCCTTCCCCTTGGTCTTCTTCTCCACTTTCCTTCTCTTCTCCTTCTCTTCCTTCTCTTCTCTTTCTCTCAATCCAATTAGGGTTGTAAAAGGAGTGAAAGAGGCTTAGGTACATCCTATTTATAGAGTAGAAACTCCTAAAATAAGTCCCATTGAGATTAGGAAGGAATCCCATTGAAATTAGGAAGGTTTCCTAATTTAAGTTTTGAACTGTTTTTACCGACTACTGGGGGTCGATAGGGGGGTCGGAGATCCCGTCAACCCCTGGTCCTTAAAGTGTCTGACCCCCATGTAAAACTGGGGGTCTGACTTTTATACTGGGGGGGTCCGACCCTCCCTTGCTGGGTATGCGACCCTCCCCTTATTTTGAGTTTTTTGGGTCAGTTTAATACCTGGGATCGATCTCCTTTACGCACGTGATCCATTTGGTTCGACCATGATGGGTAGACCAGGTTCAAGGTGGTAAGACCGGGTTAGTTTGATACGGGTCTTACAACTCCCCCCTACTTATAAAAATTTTGTCCCCAAAATTGTTCATACCTTCTAAGTCGAATAAATGAGGGTATTGTTTTTGCATAGCATTCTCCTCTTCCCATGTAATTTCTTCCATGTCTCTACTTCTCCAACTGACCTTGACATAATAGATATCTTGATTGCGTAGTCGTTGAACCTTTCGACTGGTGATTTTAGTTGGTGTTACTTCAAATGTCAAATCATCAGTCAAATCAGGCAGATCTACTGTCAGAACGTGCGTTGGATCTTTGACATACTTCTTCAATAAGAAAATATGAAATACGTCATGCACACTTGACATAGATGGTGGTAGTGCTAATTGGTAAGCCACTTTCCCACGCTTAGCTAGAATCTCATATGGCCTGACATATCTTGGACTTAGTTTCCCTTTCTGTCCGAACAGTTTCAATCCTCGCATAGGCGATACTTTTAAGAATACTTTATCACCCACGACGAACTCAAGATCTCTGCGTCGAGTATCTGTATATTGCTTCTGACGATTCTGAGCTGTTCTCACTCTTTCTTTGATAACGTCGACCACTCGACAAGTCTCTTCAACAAACTCTGGTCCAACAATACTACGTTCCCCAACTTCATTCCAAAACAACGGAGTTCGACACTTTCTGCCATACAGTGCTTCATAGGGTGACATCTGTATACTAGCCTGATAGCTATTGTTATACGTGAACTCGATCAGTGGTAACTTTTCATTCCATGATCCTTTAAAATCAATTACACATGCTCGTAGCATATCTTCTAAAATCTGAATTGTACACTCTGACTGTCCATCTGTCTATGGATGAAATGCAGTACTAAACTTCAATGTTGTACCCATAGCCTTTTGCAATCCTTCCCAAAACATGGAAGTAAATCATGGATCTCTATCGGACACAATACTCTCTGGTACACCGTGTAATCAAACAATATTATCCACATACAGCTTTGCTAACCTCTCTAGTGTATACTGAGGTCGTATCGATATAAAGCGAGCTATTTTAGTCAGGCGGTCTACAGTCACCCAAACTGCGTCAACAACTCGAGGAGTCAATGGTAACCCTGTGACGAAGTCCATAGTGATGCAGTTCCATTTCCATGCTGGTTCCGGTAACGGCTGTAACAGTCCTGCGGGTCTTTGTCGTTCAGCCTTTACTTTCTGACAATTTAGGCATTGAGACACGAACTTAGCTACATCTGCTTTCATTCATCTCCACCAGTATAATTTCTTTAGATCATGATACATTTTCGTACTTCCTAGGTGTATCGAATAGATGGTGGTATGGGCTTCTTTCATCAATCGGTGTCTAATGTTCACACTTTCTGTTTCGGGTACACATATTCTTCCTTTGTACTTCAATACCTTCTCTTCGTCCAAGGTGAACTCAGGGTTAGTTCTACCTTTTTCGATGTCTTCTTGTACCGTTCTCAGGTAAGGGTCTGATTTGATAGTTGTCTTCACTTCATCTATTATATCTGGTATAATCTTCAATGCAGTGAACATATTGGAAAACCGATGAATGAACCCTTGGTTGGCTGATCCATCCGTTGTATTTATCACATACTACTCATTGCCGTGATTGAATACCCTTCCAGTAGTACACATTGCTGCAGTTGTGCTAACCTCTCCTTGAGATTTTATCATTGCCTTTCTGCTCAACGCATCCGCTACTACATTATCTTTCCCCGGATGATACTGGATATCACAATCATAGTCTTTTAATAGTTCCAGCCATCTTCTTTGTCTCATATTCAACTCCTTTTGATTAAATAGATAAGTAAGACTTTTGTGGTCCGATTTAATCTGGAACTTCTCTCCGTATAGGTAATGTCTCCATATCTTGACAGCATGTACCACTGTCGCTAAGTCCAAATCATGAGTGGGATAATTTTTCTCATGTGTCTTTAACTTTCTTGAGGCATAAGCAATTACTTGTTCTCCTTGCATAAGCACACATCCTAATCCCAGTCCTGATGCATCAGTGTACAAGACAAATGGCTATCCTAGAACCGGAATAGTCAAAATCGGAGCAGATATCAATCTGGTCTTCAAGGTTTGAAAGCTCTTCTCGCATTTATCCATCCACACAAACTTTTCACCTTTCTTAGTCAGACTGATGAGAGGTACGGCAATCCAAGAATAGTCTTCCAAAAATCGCCGATAATAACCAGCTAGACCCAGAAAACTTCTAATTTCTGCAACGCTCTTTGGTGCTTCCCACTTTACAATAGCCTCGATCTTGCTGGGATCCACTTTGATTCCTTCAACGGATACTACATGGCCTAAGAAGGCGACTTCACTTAGCCAAAACTCACACTTGGTAAATTTGGCATACAGCTTCTCTTTCCTTAAATGTTGTAGAGTGGCGTTTAGATTCTTTATATGGGTTTTCTTGTCCTTGGAATATACCAATATATCATCAATAAATACAATAACCGATGTATCCAACATATCGTGGAAAACCCGGCTCATAAGTTCCATGAAAGTTTCTGGTGCGTTTGTTAATCCAAAAGACATGACCAAGAATTCATAATGTCCATATTTGGTCCTGAAAGCTATCTTAGGAATATCACCATCTTTAATCTTCAACTGATGGTAGCCTGACCGAAGATTGATCTTAGAAAATACTTTTGCTCCTTGCAACTGATCGAACAAGTCATCGATCCAAGGTAGTGGATATCGATTCTTGATTGTCAGTTTGTTCAACTCCCGGTAGTCAATACATAATCGAACGCTACCGTCCTTCTTCTTTACGAACAATACTGGTGCTCCCCATGGTGATATACTGGGTCGAATATAACCCTTGTCCAGTAGTTCTTGTAGTTGTACTTTCAGTTCCTTTAGTTCAGTAGGAGCCATTCGATAAGGTGCTTTTGATACTGGTGCGGCTCTAGGTATAAGATCTATCACAAACTCTGTGGCTCGGTCGGGTGGTAATCCTGATAGTTCCTTAGGAAATACGTCGGGGTAGTCCCACATGACATCAATATCTTCCATCCGTGGTGCTTCTTTGGTGAGGTCGACCACTGACACTAGATACCCGACTGCTCCTTTCTCAAGGCATTTCTTGGCCTTTAGTGCTGAGAGTATGAGCTTGCGTTTACGGAGAAGTTTGGTTCCCAAAAAATTGAATTCTTCTCCTTCTTTGTCTTTAAATGTTAGCTTCTTTTCGGCGCATAATAGGTTCACAGAATGCCGAGCTAACCAGTCCATTCCCAAGATGACGTCAAAGTCTGCCATCCCAAGTTGGATCAAGGTTGCATCTAAGGTTTTCTTGGCAATGAGAACTGGACATGGCCCATAACCTTTTTCTAACTCTACTTCTAACCCCATCGGTGACCATACAAGTAGTTTGTAGTCTAATGTTTTGATGGGTAAATTCAGCTTCTTTCCAAATGACACAGATATAAAACAATGAGTAGCTCCTGAGTTAAAGAGTGGGCGGGTATGTCATTTATAGATACGATACCTGTGATTTATTTTAACTTAGTCTACATGCTCACACAATGTAATACAACTTAAAAGGTTTCAGTTATACCTGTGACCACATCGGGTGATGCGGCAGCATCCTCAGATGTAACAGCATAAACTCGTCCTTGATGTAGCTGCTTCCTGGGCTTAGGACACTCCCTTGCCATATGCCCTGCTTGATTGCTGTTATAACATTTTGGATCTTTAGTATTTAGCTTTGGCTGTTGTTGAGCTACTGGGGTAGTCTTGGGTGCAGCAGTAAAGCCTTGAGCACAGAAGGGTTTGAATGTCTTGTTATTCCCTCCGTTATAAGCATTTCCAACTGGCCTTTTTATACCTTTGTTTTGCATGAAATAACTCTCCTTTTGGCTCGATTCTATAACTCGAGCAATTTGCACAGCTTCATTATATATTTTCTTCTCCAAACCTAGAACATGCTCTCTGATGCTTCCTCTAAGTCCCGTGACAAACCTACGGGTCTTAGTGTCTTCTTCTTGCATGTTGAGTGGTGCAAAGAAAAACAGCTCCTCATAACGCTGTTGATATGCATCCACGAACATTTGTCCCTGATATTAACTCAGGAACTCCTTCTCCATAGAATCTTTGAAGCTTCGGGGAAAGTACTTCTCAAAGAAAGCTTCTTTATATATAGCCCAGGTCAATAGGGCGTGCTTGGTTAATAGGTAGGCCCTAGTAGATTTCCACCAATGATGTGCATCACCTTTTAGCATGAAGGTGGCACATAATACCTTCTCTTCTTCTGTAATAGTCATCATCAGAAAATTCCTCTCCATCTCATCGATCCAATGTGCTGGCCGTAAAGGATCGGACGATTTATCGTTAAACTCCTTGGGTTTCATCTTTAAGAATCGATCGACCAGTCGGGAGTGGTCCATTTGATTTTGAGGGTATGCCCCAAACATAGGTTGTGGATACTGGTAATTAACCTGAACCGCTTCAGGACCTGGTACTAGAATCTGTGTAGCTGGTGGTTGAGGTGTTTGAGGTGCAGGGTGGTTACCCACCGGTGCTGCACTTGTTTGTCCAGTCGGCATTGGTGTAGCATGTGCTGCCTGGAACATTATTCCCATTTATGCTTGCGTTTGAGCCTGTGTTTGTTTCATTTGTTGCAGCCGTTGCGCTAGGTTCATAACCATGGTTGCCAGCTCCGGTGGTGGAGGTGGCATGTTTGTAGGATTTGCCTGACCCTGGTTTACTAGTGGTGCCACCTGTGGATTACCCTGTGCATAAATATTTTCTTGACTGGCTTCCTCCACGGGTGGTGGTGGTGGAACTGCGTTTCGGCTCTGCCTGGTTACTCTACGCCCAGCCATATTTTCCCTCTGATAATGGTGATGCCTGAGAATCATTAAAATACATAAGGCAATCATGTATACTTCATGTAGATACGCTAACCGATGTTATTTTCAAATTTTTCAGATCATTCTGTGAAAAATACTATCTTTTCTATGCAGGGTCGATGGTGGGGGTCGATGGTATGTCCGACCCTAGGATCCGACCCTGGGAAATCATCCATTTTTCCCGAGAGCCGGGGGTCAGTGGGGGGGTCGATGTGTATCCGACCCTCAGTGTGATCCCTGGTTCTCTGTCAGGCATCCGAGAGCCGAGGGTCGATGCGAGGGTCGATATGGGGGTCGATTGTTCTAATCGAAATCTCCGACCCCCGGACCAAAAATCAGATTTTTAAGGTCCAATTATGAGTTCATTTTCCATTCTTCCTCCTCCGTTTCGGCTCGTCTCCTTCCTCTGAGTTGCTGCAATGCCAACTCTGCTACACTGGTCATTTGGGTTCCTTGTTTCGACGTCTACACCTTCCCTACAGGTATGTATCTTACCTTTACATGTTTTTAGGTTTTCTTTTCTAGGTTTTCACCCGTATATCTCATTTTCTTCAAATTAAATTTTTTCCAGCCGTAAAAATTCGATTTTTATTAGGGGCTTTTGTTGTTGGTGAGTCAATGGATGAAAGCCCCAAAAAATATTCGAGTTTCATCAGTTGGTTATCGAGAAACTCAAAATTTTCACTTTTTACCCTAATTTTGGTGAAATTTTGAATTTCTTGAAATTTTTATGCAATTCAATCTAATTAGTTGCAATTTCCGCCTGTTTAAGTCTCACAAGTTAGTTTAGGATCTATGTAAATCCTCCTGCCCACGTGTATGGGTGAAAAGTGAGGCTTTTATCTAATTTACATCGTTATTATGTCAAAATTTTGAATTTTTACTCTTTACTAACCCATATTTGTTTTTCTTTCTTATTTGCAGATACTATGGTTCGTACCAAGGTACCCAGAGTTCACAACCGTCTTTGTTTCCGTTCCAATGAAGCCAAGGTACAGTATGCCCACTACGCTCGCAAGAAGGTAGAGGGAGGTCGCAAGGTGAACTTGGCTGAGTTAGCCTTGTTCAATGTGGAGAGAGCATTTGGTGATATGGGATGTCATCACTTATGACTCCTGTACCTGCCCTGACTTGGTACGCCAGTTCTATTGTAACCTCCAGGTAGTGGGGTATTACAATGATGTGGAGAGGGGTGATGAGCTGCGCATCACGAGCTACGTCAAGGGAGTTGACATCTCATTTGATTATCGGCAACTGGCCGACCTACTGGGCATTTCCTATGCTGGCCCCATGGTTTTCTATGCTCCTGGAGAGCCCTAGTTCTTCTCTCTACAGATGAGGGCTGAGATCGATAGTTAGCTCATTCGACCTGATCGCTGGCAGATGAGGGCGTGTTATCTGCGTTCTGATCCATGGGTATACTGCAAGATCATTCAGCATAACCTGATACCGTAGAGTGGTCATTACAAGAGGGTCTCCCAGCTGAGCAAATATCTCCTATACTGTATATGCACTAGGCAGCCTGTCTGCCTTCCATACATCATCATGCGTACCATGATCAATGCTACGTTGCCTAGTCACACGGGCAACCTTCCTTACGGACGCATGATCACTACCTTGCTTACCTGCCTGGGGGTTGACTTATTGGATGAGAAGATTCAGGAGAAATCCTTCTCATCGCCTCTGGATTGGGAGGTTATTTGCAAGATGGGCATGCGGGATGCCCAGGTAAGTGATGAGGAGAGGAACGCGATGGTGTGCTCTCACACTCACGTAGAAATGGCTGACGCTGAGGCAGCAGCAGCAGCCGCTGGAGTTCATGGGGAGCCTGCTGGTGATGATGACCATCTGTACATGGATGTGGACTCCATACCACCTCCTTCACCTACCCATGCTGTTGGAGCTAGTACTTCTTATGCGGCTGGTCCTTCTCATGCGGCTGGTCCTTTACACCCACCTTCTGATATGATGGGGATATTGCATGAGATCAGAGAGGCTCAGCATAGATCTGATCTGAGGATGGGGGAGCTACTAGACGCTCAGCGTGTGAGAGTGGATGAGCTACTAGACGCCCAGCGCATATCGAACATGAGGATGGGAGAGCTCATAGATGCTCAGCGCCGGTCAGATATGCGTATGGAGGAGCTTTTGGGTGCTCAACGCGTGACTGATCAGCGGTTGGCTGGTCTCACAGCTAGTCTTTAGACGACCCAGACTCAGGCAGCCTAGTTGACTAGAGTCTACGCTGAGGATTATGACAGAGACCGTGAGGTACCTCCTACTCCTTCACCTCCAGCTTCATGATTGTATTTATTTTCTTTCTTTGTACAACAAAGTAACTGTCTAGGTTGTGGACTATACTCTGCTTTAGCTATTTAAATACGTTTTTTTCTCTCTCATTGTATTTAAAATTATTCTCCCTTTAATAGATGCATTATTCTCTTTTTAAGTTTGGTCTCAAACATCACTTGTGCTTATAGTGTGTTAATATTATAGTTTTTACTTTTATCCTATCTCAGTTCACAATTCGTCGTGAAGGTATGCTAGTTTAGCGGACAATGCCTGAGATGCTCTGATACCAAGTTGTCACACCCCAGTTCCACACTATTCAGAATGGTGTGATGAACCACTAGCAAACCAATGGTTCAACCAGGATCTCGAGTAGGCTATATCCGTTTTATCTAAACCTCATACATCCACATTCATAATTAGAGTAAATACACAATAGCGGAAGTCTTATAGTAAAATGAACTGAAAAATCTAGATGTTATAATCATATTTAAGTAGCAAATTATTCTGTATCAACTAAGACATAAATAAATATCAATTACATGTCTTTACTAAATCCAAAATAATTAAAATAAAATCTAATCGAATACATAGGAGTTGCACTCGCAAGAGGAGTCATGCGAATCCACTTCGTCTTCAACTTCTATCGCCGCCATGTGCCCGTACACTGGAGCGTTGACATAATCTTCGATGGTAGTACCTGCATCATCAACTAAAAAGATTCGATGTCGAGAGGGTGAGCACACATCATGGCTCAGTGAGCAAACAAAACAATGCAACAAAACATATGCATGCATTCAATTCATATCTTTGGTCTGGTTTAAAGTTTTCAATGTACAATAGAAAGCTTTGGTGGTCAATGGTTAACGTCTATTGACCCCTCCTCTATACACAGGGTGTGGAAGTCCGCCCAAAGGTTAACGTTTATTGTCGTCCCCATCCACCCTACCATGACATTGTACAACAAAGGTTAACGTTTATTGTTGTACAGTGCCATACCAACACATAAGCCCCTGCTGGCAAGGACTTGCAAATTGGGCGCAACTAACCAATCCTAATGCCAAACAGTGTATCCAAGGCCTCACCTCAGCATCCCACAGAATGCCCATAGAGATAGAGCTAAGGCCCCCCGGTAGAGTCAGAGACTACTAAGACCGAGACCACCTCCCCTGATACTCTACGACGTAATAGTTCTGCTAAAGTAATGGCGATACGACGATGCTAATGCACAAGACTTGAGTTAGAGATAGAGCTAGAGTGCTGAGGCCCGGCCTATGACACCTCCCCTTGATACTCGCTCGCATCAAGTACACCAACCACACACATACATCCACATGCCTATTCCTATCATCATCATCATCATCATGTTATAAATAATAAAGTAAATATGCATGAAATAATTAATAGAAATATTAGATGACATGTTGAATGCACATTACAAGCATATTCGCATAGAATCAAGCATAGCATTGGACTCAAGAAATAAAAATAGTTTGTTATTAACCAATTAGTTTAGATATTGTTTCCTCACCTTTACTTGATCGTAAGTCCTCTTTCAAACTTTAAGAATCAACTATATATCGATATTATATCTCTAGAAAACCTAACCAAGTCGATAGAATTTAATTTGAATTAATTCAGACTTTAAAAAGCATGCTGCTAACTGGGGGTCGATGCTAGGGTCAGAGTCTTGATCGTCCCTGGGTTCGACCACCCCTATTCTAGACTTCTCGAACACTGGAGGTCGATGCTCAGGGTCTGGTAGGGTCGATTGGCCATCGACCCCCCATGCGACCCCCCTGTGGGTTTTTGTCAATTTTTCTTTCTTCAGTCCATTCTTCGTGTTTGGGGTCCTATGGCTTGCTCCTACAGTCCATTCCACACATGTTCTATGTCCTAGAACCGTGGTTTATTTACCTATATGGCTTTCATGATTTCCCTCATGGTTTTTCATGAAAACCTAACAATGGGTGGATGATTTGGGTTCTTCTAGATAATCCTCTCTTCATTATCTACTCTAAGGTCTTAAGAAATTCATGGAGATAGTATCCATACCTGAGAAGTATGCTTCTTCCTCTGAATCCCTTCCCTTGGTCTTCTTCTCCACTTTCCTTCTCTTCTCCTTCTCTTCCTTCTCTTCTCTTTCTCTCAATCTAATTAGGGTTGTAAAAGGAGTGAAAGAGGCTTAGGGACATCCTATTTATAGAGTAGAAACTCCTAAAATAAGTCTCATTGAGATTAGGAAGGAATCCCATTGAAATTAGGAAGGTTTCCTAATTTAAGTTTCGAACTATTTTTATCGACTACTGGGGGTCGATAGGGGGGGTCAGAGATCCCGTCGACCCCTGGTCCTTAAAGTGTCCGACCCCCCATGTAAAACTGGGGGTCTGACTTTTATACTGGGGGGGTCCGACCCTCCCTTGCTGGGTATGCGACCCTCCCCTTATTTTGAGTGTTTTTGGGTCAGTTTAATACCTGGGATCGTGATCTCCTTCACGCGCGTTTGGTTCGACCATGATGGGTAGACCTGGTTCAAGGTGGTAAGACCGGGTTAGTTTGATACGGGTCATACATGCTCTGCTGAACCGAGGTTAATTATCTTGAAGTCTTCGCCAATAGGTTGAGCCTTCTTCTCCTCCAAAGTTTGGATGGATTGTAATATTTCAGGAAATGGTTCATCATTCTCATCAATTTCAAAGTTAGAGTTAGAAGGAGAAGGAAAGGAAGAAGTAGATGCATTGTAATTCAAAATATCATCTTTATTCATATTCAAAAGCAGAGGTACAGAGGAAGTGATTCCAAGTGGATCGAACCAAAATTTGAAAATGACTCAATCTTATCTAAAGACCTAAGGACCCTAGGCTCAAACATAGTCATTATATGTGGATTACATGGAAACCTCTTTGGGTAAACAAAATTATCATAACAACTCCAATTGGGGATTATTCCATTGATGTGAAGGGTGAATTGTTGTACATCAGGACTCCTATCTTCATCTTCACTGGTGAACGTCATCACTTGATCGTCATCGAACAGTTTACTGATGTTGATCACTTCTGTCTCAGATTTCTGCCCCTTGATCTGTTCTTGGATCATGACTTGCTCGAGCTTTTCCCAGTCAAGGGTACAATCATGGAATATTTTGAACCCGGGTACTTGTTTTTGAAGGTGAGTACTGAACCAAGGTTCTGAAAATCCACAATAGATGTTGTCCCCTCCTTCTTTGACAGAATACCCATTGAGGGTCTTTAAAAATTGATTGTCCTGCACATTGTACAACCCCTCAGCTATTGCTTGATAGACTGCTTCATTCGTCCTTTGGGGTTACCAGTTCCTACTAGCTCTGCTTGATGCTCCTATTGTACTGCTACCATACTGACTACTGTGCTTGTATTTTATCCTCTCGAGCTTCTGAAATCTTTCATCAGCTCTCCTCTGCTTTTGCTTGATTACATTCAAACCCCCTTCTGTGGGGGTATACCCTAGTCCAAATCTATACTCATTGACCAATAGAGATAAGAAAGTGACATCACCATGTTGGTGGGAACCAAGGCCCATACCTGGAAAGTAGAGCATGTTAAGTAATTGATGAAATGAAAAGGACAGATGCATACCTGTAGGATCTGGCTCAGTTGTGGCTAAGATGTTTTTAACCTGGAACCCTACGAGAGAGAAATCCTACCTTATATCTTCTTATGACTCTTCATTATTCTGTCCAGTGGCCAATGTGTTCACGGCTGCAGAGTCCGCGTGTATTGTCACCGTGGTACCCTTGTGGATGAATTTAATCTTCTGGTTCAAAGTAGATGGCACCGCATTGGCCTGATGGATCCACGGCCTACCCAGAAACATGCTGAATGAGGCAAAAATATCAATGACTTGGAACTCTATTTCAAACTCAGCCGGTCCTACTTGAATTGGTACTGTGAAGACACCCAATATAGGCCTTCTGGTATTGTCATACACTTTGATGGTCATATCTGAAGGTTTCAACTCTGACTTGCTGAAGCCTAGATGATTGAAGGTCTGAAAAGGAAATACATTTAAAGCTGACCCATCATCAACCAAAACTTGAAAAATGCTCTTGCCCCGGCATCCGATGGTAATATGCAAAGCTTCTATATGATCCTTACTTCCTTGGGGAAGATCTGCATCTCCAAAGACAATTGCATTAAGGGCATATCTGCCCCCTACTAGCATGGCTAGTTCCTCTCCATCCATTGAAACTGGGACCTGAATGCTTGCTAGGGATTTCAGTACTGCATCCCTGTGGACCTTGGAAGCCATTAGAAGCTCCCGAATGGACACGTTGGCTTGGGTCTTTTGTAATTGTTTCAATACCGGGTTTGGAGGTTCTATTTGGTTGGTAGGTCCTTTACCTTTCTTTCTCACAGCTTAGGCCGGATCATTTACCATCAGGTGAGATGGTTTGTAGTTCTTCCCTGTTCTGATTTCTACTACTTCTTGCTCATCCTCCGGGAATATGAACTCCATCTCAAGGAAATGATTGTCAACTTGATTTACTTCTATCTCCTCATCTGAGAGGTAGATGATGAATGGTTCTTCTTCTTCTTCTTGCTGTACTTGTGTTATTGGGTGTGATGAATCTTTTGGGAAATAAAAATCATATTCCTCTTCTACTTGTTGATGGTTACCCAACACATTTACTTCGTCACCAATTGTGACAACTATATTGCTTACTCCTTCTATGATGGGCATAAGGTCCGAGGGCTCATCTCCCCATTCTATGAATAGATGCTATGGTGAGGGAGGGGATTATTCGCCACTGACACTTGTGGGGCTGGACCTTAAATTTATCGAAATCCAATAGATCCTGTATGGCATGCCTTAATGTGTAGCTGTTGTCTGTGTCATGCCCATGCTGATTGTGGTACTTATAGAACAGGTCCATACGAAAATTCGATGGAAGAGGACTTGGAGGTGGACGAGGGTCAAGCACTGTCAACTTCTTAGCTTGTATCAACTTGTCCAGAGCCTTGGATCGGGTCATGCCCAAATCGGTGAACTGCCTCCTTGGTCTTGCTTGTTGTGGTGGGGTGTAACTTGAACTTCCCAAGATCAATGGCTCATAATTGGTATTAGCTATTTGCTTTACAGATTGATTCCCTGGATTTCTTGATGGGTATGCCCTTCTATTCGACGCCCCTTCTAACCTTTCTGACTTTCTCGGTAATATATCTCCCCGGGTTATGGCGTCCTTTACTTGTTGTCCTGCAACCACAAGCCCTTCGAATGATAGGATGGCCTGACCAAAAATGTATGTTTTATATGACCCACTTAAACCTCTCATCATTATCTGCACTTGATCTCTTTTAGAAGGTCGATCCCAAAGCTTTGCTGCTACACTTCTGAACCGGGTTAAATAGGCCGTGAATGTCTCTCCTTGTACTTGGACCATGGTTTCCAATTGCCTACGGTGGGTCTCTATCTCTGTGTTGTAGGAATAGAAACTGATAAATGCTTTGGTGATATCTGAACACGAATGTATCTATGATGGGTTAAGATTCATCAACCATCGATGAGCCCCGCCCGTGAGTGAGAATTTGAATACTTGTCCTAACTGCTCATCGGTAAATCCTTCGCCTTGCTTCAGTAGGCCCGTGAATGATATTAAATGGGTCTTGGGGTCTCCTGTCCCATCAAATTTCTCAGTGGTCCATTTGAACTTGGGAGTCAACTTAGTTTCTGGAAAGAAGCATAATCCTTTGGCATTAATGATTTGACTTTCTACTCCTTTCATGCCCCTCAGTATTTTTTCCACTTGACTCAGTCTACCACTGTATGGGCCATCTTCTTCCTTAAATTTCTTGGTTGTAGGGGTACCCTGAATGATTGACTGTTTCTGGGGTATGACACCCTCCATATCTTCAAATGCTGGGTTTATGAAAAATTTTGACACAGCTGGGTTAGGGGTACCTAGTCCTTGTGGTGGTGCCATATTTACCCTTTCAGAGGTCGACCCTTGAGCCTGCAATTGCAATTGGATATCCCTTACTGAGGCAGCTATCATCTCCATGGTATCCTCCATCTTTTCCATCCTGGCATCCATAGAGCTTTGGACTTGGTTTGATCCTTCAGCCATTGATTCAGTTGATGTGGTTGAGGTGGGACTAACTGGATCTCGTGTGTACACCCTAGACAACTTCCCGATAATGAGATCCCTTATCCAAGAGGTAGAAATGGTTGTGGTTTAGGCTGACTTGTTGGCTTGTACCCTAAAAGAACCCAAAAGTGATAAATATTAGGATTCTAGAATAACGGGAGTGGAAAGAAGTCACATACACAATCAAGGATGACTCAACCAAACAAGAGTTAGCTCCTTCATAAGGGTGATTGGGTAAACATTATCCAAGTCAATTTAATTGAATTTTAATTGAATTTGATTAAGCCATGTGTTCAGTCTTGGGACCTCGTGATTCCAAAATTGATAATCAGTGGTACCAAGGTCTGGCCAATTGGATTACCGAATTCAATGAAATTAAAATGGATATATTAATCCGTTGTCCTTATTAAGGATGGTTAGCAAAAGCGGTTCATAGATGAACAAACTAGTAAATTTCTTTTTGACCATGGTATCTATGTCTTGACAGGGATTTTCTGCTCGTTTTTCAAAATCGACGTGTTAACAATGAGAGATTCGACACATCAAGCTTACTTAAAGGAGGGTGTATAGTAACCGTCTACTATGACGTAGAACAGGTGTATACATACCTCATACTCCCAATGGGTGAGAGTTCAAGATGTTCATCGTGTAGATTCTAACATATTGACCAATTGAGGATAAAAAGGGGTAAAAATTCGACGTTTCGATCATGGATGTCATGGTTAAGCAGATTTTATTGGGTCGGCTCAAGGATGAACCAAAAATAACAAACAATGGGCTACAATCTGGGTTAGGACAGAAAATGCTACCTTGACAAGGACGGGGTAACCTATCACCAAATGCATGATGAATAATGAGCCCCCAATCCCTTTATATACTATGTTGCAAGAATCAAGCGACATGGAGTAGCATAATGCATTCCTGGGTGGACCCAAGAAACGCTCATTAGAGGCTGCTCGCCGATCGTGGTCTCACAAAGTACAGGCCAAGGTTGTGTGTTTAGCCTATCGGGCTGCCCCATATGCATGGCACCCGATTCGGCTACTCGCACAAATGTGTGACTGAACCCAATCCCCCCAAAACAATATTATACAATCATAAATATAGTATCCTAAAAGCTAGCATCCAATTCACACAAGGAAAGTTTTCATTTAAGAGTTTGACGTTTATATCCCCAGCGGAGTCGCCACTGTGAGGACAAAGATTGTAATCTTTTTTTTTTTGAAAGTCGCCACCTAGATTAAGGTCTAGGACCTTTGAAATGTGAAATCTCATCCTAAGGTAAAAATTTTAATGACTCATGACCCTTAGATTGGATTTCTAGTCCATCAGAGATTGGGTAAGCATTAGGTTACGGTTATTGGAAGGGGTTAGGCACCCAAACCTCCCGATCAAAATCGGTCTCCTATACCTTTCCTATGATAGACTCTATCTGTTAAACCGAACCAAACCAAGTGGTTTGATATCTATGAACCAAATTTGTATCCAATAGATTGCCTACGTATCACGGAATTATTCTGAAAATTAGGTTCACCATCGTAGTTCAGGTGTGATTAAAGTTTATGGTTGTGATTTATGCTTATGCTTGATTAAGTTCATTGTTCAAGTTAAAGTTTATGCTTGAAAGGCTGAGAAACCCTATGGGTTAGGATCTGGATAGTCCATACGAACTGATAGATAGTCCTAGTGGATCTAAAAATGGATAACCTTTTCTGGGTCTGAATGTAGATAACCTTATTTGGGTCAAAATGTGGATAACCCTTTCTGGATTAGAATGTAGATAACCCTATTTGGGTCAAAATGTGGATAACCCTTTATGGGTCAAAATGTGGATGTTATCCTAGTGGATCTATGGATAGTTCGATTGGACTAAGGTGTGGATCCGAATTTAGGTTTCTCCCAAATAGCCTACCTATCCTAGGGTTTGCCCTAGGAATCAGAATCCGCATAGTTCGGACGTTGGAATAACCTGTTCTAGGTTAGCATGTGATAACCTATTCTAGGTTTAGGATTTAGAACCTATTCTAGGTTTAGGATTGAGAACCTATTATAGGTTTAGGGTTTATTGAGGGTCAGAATCGTCCTGAATTACCCTTTTCATCCTAAGTTTTAATTTTGGAAGGTTTGACAAAGCATTCTCTTTCTTTATTAAGATTTTTATTATTTTCATTATACCCTTCCTAAGAATGTGGGTGCCTAAATGCACATCCCCACGCCTAATATATTTGCTAGGTGTACCGATATGGCAGTTCGACTAGGGTGTTGCATAAATTCAATTATTGCCAAAATAAATTATTCATCTAAATATGGCATGTTGCACATTTATGGTAAAAAATTCACATATAGTAAGATTATGAGAATCTCCCTAATATGGCATGCATTGCAAATAAGGCAAGAACCTATATGCTAAGATCTAATATACTATCTTTTAAGCATGGCAAGACCTAATATAGCAAGATCTAATATGCTAATCTAAGCATGGAAAGCCTTAATACGGCACGATCTAATATGCATCTATATATCAATATGGTAAGTACCAATCATAGAATGCAAATATGACATGAATTTTTCAAAAAAATCAAGATCTTATATGCTATTTTCTAAGCATAGTAAGACTTAAAATGGTAATTATCAAGATTTTACTAAATATGGTAAAAATCTATTTATTCAAACAAATATAGCAACACATGGAATATGGTAAATATGGTATGTACAATCCAAAGAAAGCATATGAATGCTCTAATTATAGCCATTTATCCAAATATGACATAATTTATTCAAACAATCAATTGCATGCTACAATGAATGAGACATCAATGAATCCTTTTTTTGAAAAGTGTAAAATTATAAATGAAAAAAACATATATTCAATGTTCTTTGAAAAATTGTAATTTTTATGAAGACATTTGGAAAGATTAATGACTCAAAACTGTCGAAATTTTGACACAAGGTTTCAAATAATGGACAAAACTATGAACTGCATTCAGATTTTATCACATTACACAAGAATGACCATATATAGGTCTTCTGTAACTCAAATCATGCTCAATTTTTTTCACATAAAGATGACTTGATATTTTATATTTCATATAAAGGAGTCAAATCTCAATAGAGAGCATATATAGGTCAAAGATATGCCCCAAGACAGGATATGTGCACTGGTCAAGTCCATTCCAGATTTTTGACCAGTTGCATCATAAATTCCGAATAAAATCCTATACTTAATGAAAATTAAATCCGGACATATGTCCATGTAGATAATTGTCTGATCTAAAATTTTATCAAGAAAAAGAAGTAAAAATAGTATATTTTCTTTGTGAAAAATGATCCTTTTCAATCATGCAAATCAGTACATCCTGACAGATTCAAAATCAGAGCACTATGCACTTAAAAATTGATATCAATTCAATAAAAAATCTAAAAAATATAAAACTAATTCCATTTTTGAGAAGACATATCTAAAATGTTCATATGAAGTAGATTTCCTGATTATGGCCATAAGACCCTTGTCGAGAGACTTTCTGATAGAGGTTTTGCATTATATTCGAGTAAAACAGTAATGTCAAAGATGAATTTTTTGATATATTTTCCCAATTCTAAATGGAACCAAATTTTTAGGATAGTCTTATAACATATCAGAGTGACTCTCATAAAAATTTGGGCTTCAAAATCTAAGAAACAATACATGGAATGCACGTCCTAAGTTTGAATCCTAAATCTAGAAATTTCAGATTATTAAACCACTTTATGAAACTTGTCAAAAACATCAAACATCATCATATAACATTTAAAACTTCATCATTGAGTAGCTTAGACAAATTATCATTCATAAAAAATGCTAGACATAGGCATCCTAAAATTAATATGCATGCAATAGATCATTCCTGATCGAGATTTCATGGAAATTAGCCTTTTTTCAAGCACAATTGACATTCGTGCATTCTAAAGACCTCTAAATTCATTTAGGGTACTAACCTTGTGCTCGAATGGAGTGAAACCATCAATGTGGGATGATTGGAGGTCGTATCATGCTCTTTGAAGGCGAACCCTCCTTCTCCTCTCCTTTGCTTCTCTCTCTCTTCTCTTTCTCTCTTTTCTTTTTCTCTCTCTTTCTTTTCTCTTCTTTTTCTCTCTTTCTTTCTGCCTCTCACATTTTTCTCTCTTACCCACGTTCTCTCTCTCCTTATGGTCTCGAAAAAAAGCTCCATCTCTCTTTCTTTTGGCCTATTTATGCTTTTCCTCTCCTCTTCTAGAAGATCCTTCTTTCCTTTTCTTCTTTTTCTAGAAAATCCTTTTTTCCTTTTTTTCTTCTTTCCTTTCTTCTCTTCCTTCCCTTTTCTCTTCTCTATTATCTCTTCTCCATGTTTTCTACATGTTTTTTAGAGTATAAACGTTCCTCTCTCTTTCTCTCCTCTTCACTCTTCCTTCCTTTTCTTCTTTTTCTTCTAGAAAATCATTTCTTTTCATTTTTTTTCTTTTCTTTCTTCTCTTTATTCTCCACATTTTTTCTCCTTCCTTTCTTTCCTTTTTTCCCTTCTTCTTCTAGAAAATCCCTTCGCTCTTTCCTTCCTCTCTTTCCTTCTTCTAGAAAATCCATTCTCTCTTTCCTTTCTTTCTTCTTTCCTTTTCTTCTTCCTTTATTTCCTTCCTTTTTTTCCTTTCTCCCTCTCTTTTCACGTTTTCTTTCTAGAAAATGTTTTTTTTTTCTTTTTTTTCTTTCCTTCCTTTTTTTTTCTTCCTTTTTTTTTCCTTCTCTCTCTCTCTTTCACGTGTTCTTTCTAGAAAACGTTTTATTTATTTTTCTTTTTCTTTTTCTTTTTTTCCTTTTCCCTTTCTCTTTCCCCCTGCCTCTCTTTCCTCTCTCTTTCCACGGCCTCATTTTCCTTTTTCTTTCCTATAATATATATGTATATATATATATATATATATATATATATATATATATATATATATATATATATATATATATATATAATATATTATACATTATACACATATAAAAGGAATACATGCATATAAGCTAACATAACTTGGTCTGGATTGGTCTGAGCTGGGCCGGGCTAAGTTAGACTAAACTGGATTAAGCTGGTTTCGACCAAGGTTGACATTTCATAGTCCATTTCTGTCACCCTTCCACATGAAATTTTTTGATAGCACCTATCTACATTTACTTTGTAGAACACTAAAAATGAGGAATATTAGAACTTGAATCACCTCATTTGGAAATAAAATGGTCAACTTATAAATTTCTGAAGTTTAAGCAGGCCAATTATTGATAATTTGGCTGACCATTCTACATGGGATCCTTCGGAGACTTCTACCGGAAATCCTTTACGTTGACTTTATAAAGTACTAAAAATGAAACATAATGAAACTTAAATTACCTGATTTGGATATGGGGTGACCAAAATATGATTTTTCAAAGGTTAAATGATCATTTCCATGTGTAATTTTGCATGGGACCCTTCAGAGACTTCTACCCAAGATTTTTTACTTCCACTTTGTATAACATCACAAATTAAGAATAATGGGCTTGGAATCATCTGAATCCAACGTAGAACGACAAAAATATGAAGCTTTGAAGTTCTAACGATAATTTTGCATGAGAGCATGCATAGGGCCCACTGGTGACTTCTACCCGAGATTTTTCATGTCCACTTTGAAGAGGACTGAAAAGGAATATTGGCCTTCGAATCATCTGATTCTGATATCAGATGACCAAGATATGATGTCTTGAAGTTTGAATGATAATGCATGCATCATACGATAATTACGTAAGTGCCCTTGCACTTTCAAACTGTGATATCTTCCTTGTTTAACGTCAGAATTTGATGATTTCAGTCTCATTTCGAAGATAATTTCATGACCTGTACATCCAAGTAAGTAATAGCCCATGACCCTGCTGTGGGATTTATTAGAGAATCACAAACCCTTGGGTTTAAAGTCGAAAACCTGTCATATTGGTTCACTTATGCTGAGGGTGGCAAAAATGGGGTACTTATATGTGGATGACCCTATTTGGGTCAAAATGTGGATAACTCTTTCTGGGTTGAATGTGGATAATCCTATTTGGGTAAAAAATAGATGGATATCCTAGTGGATCTATGGATAGTCCGAGTGGACTAAGGTGTGATACAAATTTAGGATTCTCCCAAATGGCCTATGTATTCTAGGGTTTGCCCTAGGAATCAAAATCCGCATAGTTCGAAATGATGGAATAACCTGTTTTAGGTTAAGGATTGAGAACCTATTCTAGGTTTAGGATTTAAAACCTATTTTAGGCTTAGGGTTGAGAACATATTCTAGGTTTAGGATTTACTGAGGAGCAGAAATCATCCTGAGCTACCCTTTTCATCTTAAGCTCTAATTTTGGAAGGTTTGGCAAAGCATTCTCTTTCTTTATTAAGATTTTTATTATTTTTTATTATGCCCTTCCCAAGAATGTGGGTGCCTAAATGCATGTCCCCATGCCTAGATTGTCTTCTAGAAGTGTGCATACATGGCAGTTCAACTAGGGTGTTGTAAAAAATGAAATTATTGCCACAAATAGAATATTCTGTCTAAGCATGGCATGTATGATGTTTATGGTAACTACACAACATATAGTAAGATTATAAAAATCTCCCTAACATGGCATATGATACCATAAAAATTTATTTAAACATGGTAAAACTTAATATGCTATATTCTAAGTATGGCAAGTCAACACATGGCATGTCTAAATATGGTAATTATCAAGATATTGTTAAATTTGGCAAAAAAATCTATTTATTCTACCAAATATAGCAACACATGGATATGGCAAACATGGTATGTGCATAATCCAAACAAAGCATGTGAATACTCTAAATGTGGTCATTTGTCCAAACATGGCATGTGGATACTCTAAATGTAGCAAGTATACAATCAAATATGGTAAAATTCATCAAATCACTCAAGCAATCAATTGCATGTTACAATGAATGAGACATCAATGAAACATTTCTGAAAAATACAAAATTATCAAAAACATATGTTCAAGAAGTTCTTTGAAAATATTGTAACTTTTATGAAGACATTTGGAATGAATAATGACTCAAAAATGTCAAAATTGTGACACAAAGTTTCAAGTATTGCACAAACTAGGAATTGTTTTCAAATTCTATCACATTACACCAAAATGACCATAAGTAGGTCTTCTGTAACTCAAATTAAGCCCTATGTTTTTTCATAGAAAGATGACTTGACATGCTACATTTCATCTGAAGGGGTCAAATCCCAACAGTGAATTAAACTAGGTCAAATGAATGCCACTAGACCAGATACGTGCACTGGTCAAGTCTGTTCCAGATTTTTGACCAGTTGCACCATAAATTTCGTATAAAATCCCATACTTAATGAAAATTAAATCCAAACATATGTCCATGTATATAATTGACAGATATAAAATTTCATCAAGAAAAATAAGTGAAAACAGAACATTCTCATTGTGAAAAAGATATAACTGGTTTAATATTTATTTATCACATTAGATACTCAATTCATTATTAATAAAGACTTCCACTATTTACTTTTGTTATCTTCGATTGTGTGGGATGTATATGGTTTGGATTGTTGACACGGTTTTATGAGATCCTATCTTGAATCATGGTTCTTATGACTATTCATCATACTTTTTGTTTGTGCAGAATTGGGGTATGATAGTTTTGTTATTAAATAAGGATATGTGTAACCATGTGTGATGGTATGTGTGACGCGTAAGAGCATGGGTGCACGGGTCAGGTTGGATTGCAATCATGCATGATGGTTCGTGTGGCACATTAGAGCATTGGCATATGGAACATGTTGGATTGTAATTACACTAGTAGGGGTACAGTGATCCATGGTAGTGGTGATTTAGGGATCTTTACTGGTGTAGATCATGATGGTTTTATCGACATGCTAGTGGGGGCAAGGTGATCCATGGGAGGGGTAATCTGGAAACTTCTGCTGGTAGGTAGCCAAAATGAAATGAATGTACATAATAGATATAGGTGGTGCCATTCCCTGTTTTCTACGCCTTTCTAGTAGGGGCTAAGATACTGGCATAGGTTCATACTTCTAAAGGTTGAAAGACCCAAGGGGGAGTCAGTGATGTGTGGGAGCATGGTAGCTAGCGTGAGATGGAGTCTATGATGGAAACTAACGAGCCTGAAAGGATTATAGTCCCTGATGAGGGTTTGCTTGTAGAAGTTGTTTAATGGCCTGGGGTAGTCTATTCAACTTTTATCTTTGCCCAGTATATGAGGGTTAGAGGTTTGGTAGCCATAGACAGGACCGAAAGTGCCAAATTGAATCTCAATATGATACCATGTAGTAGTATAAACCTGAGACCTAATATAAAATAAATTGCATTTCATATCATTGTATGTTGCACGCATGTGATACTAGATTTCTCACTGAGCTATAATGGGAGCTCACCCTCGTATCAATACTCTTTTTTATATTATTCTATATCATGACATAGCCCTCCCCTTACTCTTTCCCTTCCCTAGTACATTGTTAGTCTTTTTGTTTGTAGATGAAGATGTCTATCTAAACACTTGTCTTAGATCTATTCTTTTGATTTGGCTACATGTATATTTGATATAGATGTATTTTATGGATAATAGTGGTTTGTATTAATAACTGATACATATTATGGGGTATGATATCATAGTAGTTGCATCTGTTAGTATAAATGCTTTCACTCATATTATTATTGTTTCTTGATTATTTATGACAATTGCATGTGTAGAACTATGAGATTTATTTTATAATATTTGTGGTTAGTGATCTTGGATGTATTCAGGTTGCCACAGGGGTTGACCCAGATATTATGCCAAATTTACTAGAATGGGCTGTGACAACACTGGTATTAGAGCGAAACCACTTTATAATTACTTATAAATCTCCCCTGCATACGTATTTCTATATGTCAGTGACAGATGCATAGGTAAACTAAAAGATATGTACAAACCAACAATAGTAAATAGGGACAACTATAATTTAGTCATCAAGTTCAAAAACTGAACAAGAAGAATAATTCACAGTTATAAGTAAGAACAACATATATATAGATATGTCGTTGGCATGTACAAAATGGGGTACAGTCCATACACCAGACAGTTACCCTGTATGCATGAAAGTACAAGTAAAAAGTAAAAGTAAACGGAAAGTGATAGCTGATCACTGAGGATCAATAGTAGGGGGTAGATCTAAACCACTTTGTTGAGCTACTAGTGGAGTGGGGAAGTGCCGACGGTATCCCCCTATCGGACCTTGGTGGTATAATTGGGGAATCACCCCAGTAGACACCATGGAGGCTCAAACCTGGCAATGTTCCTTATCAAAGTCATCCTGGCACCTCACGATGGCTTGCTGATCATGCCACATGCTAGCCAATTCCTCTATTATCTTCTGCTGACCCTTCTAGGAAGACATGTTACAAGCCCAAAATTTTCTCATCGAGACGAAATTTGGGCATAGGTCTTACAAAAGTAGTGACCTGTATATAATTACACTTGACGTTGAGCGATAATTTCGATTAGTAACATGTACAACAACAAACCAGGTACGATTTCCATCACTAACAAAAGCGAACCACAGACGGGGAAAAATGAACCTGTTCAGTCGTAGATGTAGGGCCGTGGTCTGCTACCAGAGTTGCAATCGGAATGAGTACAGTTTCAACGTTACCAGGTCGGGCACTCCGAACTGAGCCAAAGAAGGAAGGAAATAATATTACTTTCCTACCCCATTAGTGACCACGTGGGATAATGTAAAACCCCTGCCCATATTTCTGTCCTGATTTGGAAATTTTGGTCTATAACAAGTTTTCCCACAGTAAAAGTATCGGACCGACATGACCATGTCAAATAAAATCCTATGGAGGTAACATAATCACAACCTTGAACCTCCTATGTAGTTTAAATATGGGACTTTTCATTAAGGATGGTGCGGATGGACGAAATAGTCTGGAGGGTAGACCACTAACCGCACCTACAAGTCAGCCAAACATAGGAAAGAAGGGTAGTAAGGTCCTGTTGGACTAGTGGTCAAGCTGCGACCATCAGCCTCTCGCAAGCACATACTGAGTTAATGTCAACTGTTGCAGGACCCACCAAACGGATTTGAATTTTCTCAAAAATGGAAAGCTGACTATGTGAGGCCTAAATATGGTAGGAGGAGGAAGGAAATCTTCCCAATTTTCATTGTGGGATCCTAGAGATCCCATACTTATTGTTTCTCTATAAGAGATGATTCTCCTTTACATCTAACCTGTTCATCAATACCAGAGAAGCAGCAAAGGAGAACCTCTGATGCACGCCTAAGAAAGGGAAGAGAGAAAGAGAGAAGAAGGCTTTGAGAGGAAGGAAGGAGAAGGAAGAGGAATGTATCTTTGGTGGATGTCCTTGTGAAAAGCTTTGAAGTTGGACGATCATCGAAGGTAACTCTGTTCCTCTACTACGTTTTAGAATGATCTAGGATGTGGTATTTGTTCTTACTCGGTTGCATCAAAGGACTGCCTCCAATCACAATTAATGGTGTAGCCATAGGCGTAGGGTGTGAAACCCACATCCAAAAATATGGGCTAATTTGAATTTTTCTCACGTAGCAGGTTCTCCTATTGATACTAGCTTAGCCTCCATATCTAAAATGGAATGTATTCAACTCAAGCTAAAAGTAAAAGCTTTATTTGAGGAGAATTAGTTGAACCAACCTTGACTTGGCGATCTTAAACCAATTCGGGATTGACAGTCGACCAAGGTGGTTGATGAAATGAGCCTATCGACCACCCCTACTGTCATCGACCGCCTACTCTTAAAAGTGGGCCAACTCGAGTCTAATTTATTGGACTTGGTTTCAACTAGTTCCCAAGTTCCCATAATCGTCCCAAATCATGTAGGACCCATCTTTCAATGTGTTGGAGTGTTAGTTGACAACTTTTATGTGAGACCCGCACCCTGAATCCTCTACTAACTTGGATTCCTCATGTGCCAAGTCTCAACACTTAGACTGGCGAGGCACCCAACACAGATCAAATGGATACATCCAAACCTTAGGTGAGTCCTTCTATCCATTCATGATGACATAGACGCATTAGGATGGACCTAGAGTGGCCCCACGTACATTCCAATGCATGGGTGCCATGATGTTGATCAGGGGGTTATAAAATAGCTTATCAGGAGGCATTACCTGATTGAACATCACCCGACAGCTTCCCCTCGCTTTGTATGTGAGAACCACATATGTGGGATACTCTCTCCCCTCAAGATTCTATAAATAGGGGATCCTAGTCTCTCATTTCACTCTCTTGACCTTGGGCTTATGGAGAGGGCTTTGGGATTAGTAAAGGAGCTCAACTTATGTCCTAATCTCTCTCTTGTGAGGTAAGTCTACCTCACTCTCCTTTCTCTCTCCTTCAGCACTAATGGTTAGTCAATGGGGTTACTCCTCTATTAGTAACTACCATTAATAGGGGTAAGCCCAAACCCCAGTGGTCTAGGTAATTCACCCATGGAAGAGGGTTTATGTCACTCTCTCTCTTCCAGCATCCATGATTGGTTGATGGTGGAACACTCCACCATTAATGGCAACCATTAATGGATGACCAAAAAGCATGAACCCCAGAATAGGATGTTCACCCACCTTGCAATTGTGAATGAAATGAGTTATTCATGACTCTAACCTCTTCCCTAGCTTGGGAAGATGATTTCCCACCTACTGAAAACCATAGTAGGGTTGTTGGGATGAAATGCCCCAAGGAATAAAGACCAGAACTCTAGTTCGAGTGACTTCTATATGCGCTTCGAAAGATACACCATGGGTAAATCTTTTGAAAACACCGTAGCCTTAGCCTCCGAAATCCATTAGAGTCTTCGAACATATATACCTTGTGAGTATCATGCTATTCAGAGGATCTACCAGAAGGAATATCACCCGGCAATGCCTCCAGAATGCATGCCATATGTTCTCGGTAACCAATAGAAGGATATCCAGAGGATGTGCTAGATGACACACCATCCGTCTATCCCTTTGGTATATTAGAAGAACTGAACCATTCTTCTAAGTGTTGTGGCGAAGGCAGAACTAGTGGATATACCACCCATATCCTCCATTGTCCTCTGGTTCTGAAGGCCAGTTTGCCTTAGGAATCGTGGGACCAACTATTGGGTTCCTAGTATGTCTTGGGACCCATGTACAGACCTAAATGACTTGACCATATGGATAACTAATGAATAATTATCCAATAAAATAGGCTATGGACTTGGACAAGGTGTTGGCCTACTATTGAGCTTAGCATTGCAACTGCACTATAAGTGCAATCAGGTGAGGGGTTTGGTCAATAGTAATTAGGGCATTCTAACATTTCTACTTTTATTTCAATAATAGGCTATGCCTATGATGATAACATGCTATGTTTCCTTTGATAACACGCTATGATTATACTTATAACATGCCATCTAGTAAACTGTTATTATTGAGCATGCATTTGCATAACAATAACTATATATGCTTGTGTGATGATTGTTAGATGGGTATGATGGTCGTGTGGCATCTGGGAGCACAATACACGAGTCATGTTGTTTTATGCCATTATCTCAGTGGGGGCATGATGGTCCATGGGAGTGTTGTTGGAGGTCCTTGCTGGGGTAAGGCTTTGTTTCATATTCTATATATATAATTACCATGTATGATGGTGCATGTATCACATGTGAGCGTGGGCACATGTATCATGTTGGAATTGCTAGCATTCTAGCAGAGACACAGTGATCCATAGGAGTGGAGTTGGGGGTCTCTGTTGAGGTCCAACCCTATTTAAATCGATGAACATGATAGACATATGTGGTGACATTACCTTGTATCCTATGCCTTTCCAGTAGGGGTTAAGATAATGGCATAGACTCATACTTCCAAACGTTGGGTGACATGAGGGAAGAGTCACTGACGTGTGGGAGTATGATAGCTAGCATGAGATGGAGTTTATGGTGGGAGGTGACGAGCTTCAAGGGTTTAGAGGACCTGGATGGGGTTTCACTTGTAGAAGGAGTTTAGTGATCTAAAATCTCATATTTTTCTTCTACCTTGCCCGGTGTATGAGAGTTGGAGGTTAGTGACCGTAAGGGAAACCGAAAGCGTTGGCTAAATCTTAATAGGACACCATATTAGTACATTGCCTGAGAACTAATTAATGAACTCATTTTATTTCATTAGATGTTGGAAGATGCATGCATGTGATATTGAACCTCTCACTGAGTTAGGATGGGAGCTCACCCTCGTATCGATACTTCTTTTTCAAGATGTTGATGTAGGTGACTATATTGTAGCTATGTTTATGGAGGATTTACTGATTAGTCATGCTATCGGTGCTAAGGATGCTGTGGGAGAGCATGGCAAGGCTTGTACTTGCACTACTACATCTACGTTTGACAGACCCCTCTCTATACTTTTCCTTTTACTATTGACTCTAATGTGGATAGACTTTGAGATCTATCTGAAACAATGATTTCAGATTTACTCTTTTAATTCGGGATAATTGTATATGAGATATTATGGTATTTTGTGAAGAACATTGTAATGTGAGATTCATAAGACTTACCTTACTTTATGTTAATATATCACATAGTTAGCATCTGACATTTATTACTGCTTCTGTTATTATTACTTTGATTGCTTCATTATTATTATGGTTATTGCTTATGTAGACTGTGGAATTTGTATGGTAGATTACTATTGTTGTCGATCGCTGAAAGATTAGGGTTAGCTATTGGGTTGACCTTGATATCATGCCTGATTCCCTAGAATGGGCTGTGACACTCCAACCCTCCTCTATAGTCTTTTACTTGTAATAGGACTCTCAAGAGAAGAATTGCAGTGCAACTCTAACTCTTGTATAAATCCCTAATATAACACTCCAAAAGCCCTAATTTAGATCATTAAATTTTTTGACTCTTTTTGGGGGAGAGAGAGAGAGGGAACTAGAACAAGACTGAAGGAAGAAGAAAAGGAAAAACCACCACTGAAGGTCCTCCCTCAGGCTTCTTGCTGTAACAACTCTTAGCATAAGCATTAAGGTAACCTCTAAACTATTCTTTCCTTACTTAGAATGAATCCTTGATGATCTTATGAGGTAGAACCCAACCTCTGATCATGTTGGAACAAGATTCCATAAGTCATTAATGGATATTAAGGTAGAATTGTTCACTAATGCTTATAATGGATAAATTGATGTAAGTAATCAATGTAGGACATGATAATGACTTATAACATTGAATTGTTATTGGGAAGTGTCCATTAATGTAGAGTAGACCCTTAGAAACCCTCTGATATTACCCTTGACCCCGTGCCATGGAGATCGGACCAAATCAGATTTAGTCCAAGCTTACTAGTACAAGGCAGTCTACAAGGACAGTTGACAAATTGACTTGATTGACCACCTCTATTGTCTTCAACCCCCTATGTTATAGTGAGGTGCGAACTTGGTATTTTCATTCCCAATCGACCAATTGGACTATGTTAGCCATCGCACACCTCAAAAATGATATAATAGACATTATGGAATGACTGGTTTGATTAGAATGCACTCCCAAGAGTGTAAGCATGTGTGGTTGCGAAGTCGACATTCACAGTTGAGAACCATACTTGCATACTACCCATGGGAATAGGATTCTATCCTAACCAGTATACCCATCATAAAACATCTGTAGAAGTAACCAAAGAGAGGTGCAAGCCTCTGGAATCCATATTAACAAAAATACCTAACCGGTTGATGAAATGAGTCTGATTGACCACCTTCATTGACCACCTGTTAACAACAACCCTATTTTGGTCGAATTTTCAACTAGGGACTTTGAGAATTAACTAATTAAACCTAGGACATGTTCCTAAGACTAATGAGGATATCCTAGACTTATAATAAGCATGACTAAACAATCATAAGTAATAATCATATGTTAATTGCAATAAGTAAGCCGACGTAGGGAAACAAGGGAAAGGACTCTGTCTACTACAGAGTGGGATTAGTTCACCAATACAGGTGAGGGATTGGCCTTGTTTTATTTTCTTGTTTTCTATGTGCATGTGCTTGCAACTTGTTTGGATTATTGTCTGATAACATGACATCCAATAATTGTGATAATTGTTCATGTATTCTTGCATATTATTAACTCTGTATTGGATTGGTAGATTATAAATTGTTTAATAACATGTGGATTTTTGATAACATGATTATTTGTCATTCGCTTGTGTCCTAGTGGATCTAGATGGTTGGAATGGGACTGTTCATCTTGGTCCATTAAACTAGGATACGGGTACCTGCATTAGTAATATTATTGGTTTAGGTTAATATTCCATAACAGACAACCCTTACCAATAGGGGTTTAGGTATTGGCATAGGCTTATGTATGGACCAGCCATGAGCTCAGACTCTTTCGTAGATGGAGCAAGGTTTTGGACATGGGCTGGGCACCAGCCCAGCCTCTAGTGTCTCAAGTGAGAGCTTGGGATGAGTCTAGTTTAAGTGCTTATACGATAAACCGGGAGTACACCCGGAGAAGTAAAGTAAGGCTTACTACTATGATGCCAGGAGGAAGCCTATGATGGGGGAATATTGGTATGATGCCAGATTGCTGTACTTGGGTTGTATCTTCATTATATGGGTAATGTTTGACATGCAGTGTGACCAAGTGTGTAGCATTCACCTCACCCGTGCTTGAGTGTTCATTACTAGGATTTGGGTGTGACACGACTTGCGCATGCCAATTCACAGACCATGTAAACCTTAATAATCTACTTATGCATGAAGATAATCAATTCCATCATTGTGGTAGGACTCTATTATGGATTTCTGACCACATTATCCATAGGGCCCTCTTATCTCTTCCTTCTCCGAGCTCGGGTTATGGAAGAAGGACCTAAGAAGCAGGTATCCGCAACAACTGGTTTTATTATGGGACAGCTGATGATGTTCATATCGATCTATTATGCACCTTTGCATCTAGCATTGGGTAGACCTCATACAATAACTGTCCTAGTTTTACCGTATCTTTTATTTCATTTCTTCTGGAATAATCACAAACACTTTTTTGATCATGGATCTACTATCAAAAATTCAATGCGTAATCTCAGTGCAAATTTCTCACTGAGCATGTGGTTTCTCTCATCCTTGTACTTTCAAAGTTCTTAGATTGTTTTGCAGATAATGATTTAGCTGAAAATGTGATTAAAGAATAAGTACCTGAAGATTATTCGCATAATCCTTCGTGTGAATGCGATGATTGTCTCTATGGCTAGAAGACAAGTTTTTGAAAATGAGAAGACATCTCTATTAGAGAGACAAGACTTTATTGAGATTATTTTAATTTTAAGTTTATTTAATTGTTTTGTTTTCAGGCATTGTTTGACCTGTGAGCATTTTATTTAAGTATTGAGTACTTGATAGTGTTTTATTTATGTCATGGTTTGAAGATAGATAAATTTTTATTATAATTATTTAATACAATTAGACTTAGTTTATGGTTCTATTTACTGATTCCACTATTATTCTGATTTTTCCTCTGATATTCTCGTAATCTATGTTGTGATTAATGGAAGAGTTATGATATGTGAGTACTATGAATGGATTCTAGTATGGTAGTACTTATACTGCGAGGAGACAATGGTCATATCAAAATGCCAGGATTTTGGGGTGTGACAAAAACTGATATCAGAGCAGTTTACTTTACAATACATTCACAACTACAATCAGATGTATCGAACCAAAACTACTTAGGAGTAAATAAAAGCTTATAAGAAAACAAATAATAAACACTCGTTGGTTGAGACATTAGCATAGACTTTAAAAGATCATGATCTACTAAATGTGAAAACATTTTGATTCTCATTACAATTTAATGTTTGACACAAAAGAAAGTACAAAATATAACCCGATTAGTTACTCGACCAACTAAACAAAGAGAAATACATCAAAAAAGGGAAAATAAACTATGACTACAACTTAAAAGAAATGAAAAAAATCTCTCTACCACTGATATGAACCATCAACCCCTATCTGAAGGTGGAAATACAATCCCAGTAGACCTCAAGGCATCCTCTATCTGGTTGAATCGCCTCTGCATCACGCTATATAAATCTCAAATTATCGGCTCAGAAACTTTAAGCGTAGGATTGTGAACCTTAGCCAGTGCTGGTGAAACTCCTCTACCCTCAGTGATAGGTGTAGGATTGTGAACCTTAGCCAGTGCTGGTGAAACTCCTCTACCCTCAGTGATAGGTGTATCCTGCTGTTGAGTACTCTCATCATCATCTACATGGTTGTCATCGTCACCCTCTACTTCATCCTCACTATCGATAGAATCCATCGGAGCGTCCTCTACCTGTACACCCTCTACAGCCATCGTCGTAGCATGTGTGAGTGCCTCCTCCTATGCTACTCTGCCAAAAGTGATAGGAATGAATGCTGGTGGTGCTATAGCCTCCAATTCATCATCACTAAGAACTGCATCCTGTAACCCTCGCATGCGACCCAATGCATGCTAGCCAAGATCATAATGAACTGATGTCTCTACTCCCTCGCCAGCAAACATGTCAATGCCTAACACTCTAAATAGATGTGTAAGCAGTCGACCATGTGGCAAGTTCCTCTAATTGCCATGTGTAGCTATGATCATCGTCCTCATCAGAATATAGGGTAAGCATAACTGGTAGCGAGTACAGACATAGTAAGTCACATACTCATTGAGACTTGTTATTGCTTCTCTATGCCTGCTCCTTGAGATGATGTTATGTTGAATAATCTGGCTGTATATCTACTGACACGGTCAATACTTGAACTCTACATGATCTCATCCAGGTAATCTCAATTGATCCCAAATCTCTTGTCAAAAAGTCCCAGAGATCAGTTTAGAAGATGAAGACCCCGGCCTTGTATATACGCAATATAATGTAACATATATAAAATATTTATATTATATAATATATAAATGTATATATTATATATTTATAACAAACATAAAGTTCTAGCACATGGGTTGAACCAGTTTGGTTTGAACTGGTCTATGCTTGGCCAGGCAAAAATAGGGTGCTGACATAAGGGAAGAGTGTACGTACTTGAAAGTGAAAATTTAGATATCAGAAACAGATTAATGAGAGAAGCCCACTCCACATCCTATTCAACCTGGAAGTACGTAGATCCACCATGATTTAAAGAAACTATATTGGTGGAGAGGAATGAAAGCGGATGTAGCTTGATATATGTCCCAATGCCTAAATTATCAACAAGTAAAGGCTAAAAGGAAAAGACCAGTAGACTTATTACAATCACTACCAGAACTAGCCTAGAAATGGGACTGCATTACTATGGACTTCGTTACTGGGTAACTGTTGACTCCCAGATCGGTAGACGTAGTCTGGGTAATTGTAGATCAACTTACCAAGACAGCTCGTTTCATTACCGCACGACCTCAATATACTTTGGAACGGTTAGCTAAGTTGTATGTGGATAACATTGTCAAATTGCATGGAGTACCTGAAAGCATCATGTTTGATAGAGACCCACATTTTACCTTGAAGTCTTGGGAAGGATTCCGAAGGCTATGGGTACAACATTGAAGCTCAGTATTGCATTCCACACTTAGACCGATGGACAGTCGGAGCGCACCATCTAGATTTTAGAAGACATGCTTTGAGCTTGTGTGATTGATTTCAAAGGATCATGGGATGAGAAGTTACCATTAATCGAGTTCGCTTATAACAACAGCTATCAATCTACTATACAGATGTCACCCTATGAGGCGCTGTATGGTAGGAAGTGTCAAACTCCTTTGTTTTGGAATAAAGTTGGGGAGTGAAGAATTATAGGATCTGAGTTTGTTGAAGAAACTTGTAAAGTAGTCGACATAATCAAGGAAAGGGTTAGAACAGCTCAGAATCATCAGAAATAGTATGCGGATAGCCGATGCCAAGACTTTGAGTTCACTGTGGGTGACAAGGTATTCCTGAAAATATCACCTATGTACGATTTAAAATGGTTCAGACAATAATGGAAGCTAAGTCCAAGGTATGTCGGGCCCTATGAGATTCTGGCTAGACATGGGAAAGTGGCGTATCAGTTGGCACTACTCCCATCTATGTCGAGTGTGCATGAGGTATTTCAAATCTTGCTGCTGAAGAAGTACATCCAATGTCCAACACACATCCTAACAACAGATGGTCTGATTGAAGATTAGACATTCGAAGAAGTACCTTTTGAAATCACTAGTCGGAAGGTTCAGCGTCTTTGCAACTGTGACATCTATTATGTTAAGGTTAATTGGAGAAGCCAAGATGTAGAAGAAATTACATGGGAAGAAGAGAATGCTATGCGGAAGCAATATCCTCACCTATTCAATGCGAAAGGTATTGCAAATTTTGAGGACGAAATTTATATAAGGGAGGGGGAGTTATAAGACCCGCATTCTACTAACCCAGTCTTACCATGTCGTATCAGGTCTTTCTATCATGGTCGGATCGGGCGGATCAAGTGCATAAAGAATCTGCAGGCTAGGTACGTAAATTGATCCAAAATCTGCCAATTTAGAGTGTGTGGTTGCATACCTGAGCTGGTATGGTCGACCACACCTAAGAAAAATGAGACCACTCGGTAATCCAACGTGTGGTCGCATATTTGGGATGTGCGATCGACGGATTCTATGACCACATGTGCTACAACACAATGATATGACTGACTCTGAGTTTTGGAAACTTTCCTAAACTAAGTGATCTCTTTTCTAGTTAGAGTGGGACTCTATATAGAGAGTTTATCTTTATATTAAGGGTGTTCCATAGCTTCTCCCACTCTTTTAGAACTCAAATTGAAAGAGAGAGAGGGAGAGAGAAAAGAAGAAGAAAGAGAAGGAGACTTGAAGAAGAAGGCTAGGAGGAAGAGTTATAGAGAAGGTTTTAGTTCTCTACAAACTTAAGGTACGAAACCTTTCCTTGTAGCAGTAAAACACCTAGAATAGGATCTTCCATTGTAATTGAGATGTTGAATCAAAGTAGGATCTCAACCATCAGAATCCATGAGCAAATCTTAGAGGATGACCATGGGGAACAGGCTAGGACCAATAACTTTACAAAATTGTGAATTTAAGGCCACAGATCAATCATAGGAAGGACCCTAATGATAAACTAAGGAATTGAATCATGAAGGGGTTGGACAGAGGGTAAAAGCTGACCAAAACTTTGTGTGGTCACAGCTATGGTACACCACACGGGGATCACATGATCGACCACATGCTCTTGAGAAGGTCCCAGAGAAGGTACGGTCGCATGTGTGGTAACATGATATGCTACCAAAAGTATCGACCACACCCCCTATGGTCCTTGTCACACACCAATTCTAGTCTAACCAGATTAGTGTGATGAACAGCCAATAAATCAATGGTTCAACCAAGATCTCATATGGGTCGTACCCACCATATCAAACCACACACATATTCCACGGTAATAATCAGAGTTAATAAATAAATTAGCAGAAGTCTTACAGATAATGAACTGATATTCTAATAGTGATAAATATGTATTTAATCCAATTATCTTCAAACCACAAGACATAAAAATAAATAATCCATTACAGGTTTCATTAATCAATTATAACTAAACTAATAAAAAATATACTGGTTGTAGTCGGATGATGAATCATGCTCATCTTCAACACCTTCTACGTCCATGGCGGCAACGTGTCCATACGTCGGTGCATTCATATATTCTTCAATAGTAGGACCTGCATCATCAACTGAAAATATTCGACGTCAAAAGGGTGAGCATACATGAAGGCTCAGTGAGCAAACAAAACAATGCAACAAACATATGCATGCATTCAATTCATATCTTTGGTCTGATTTTTAAGTTTGCAATATGCTATAGAATGGTTTGGTGGCCGCCGCACCTCTATACACTAGTGTGTGAATCCACCCAATGGATCAAACACCATTGCCATCCCACATACACCCACCATGGAATAGAGATAGAGATAAAGTGTTCAGATCAAACACCGCCAACACTTCCCCTGATGCCCTACCCATACCAACACGTAAGCTCTATTGGCGAGGGCTTGCAAACTGGGCTTGCAACTAACCAATCCTGATGCCATATAGTGTATCCAAGGACTCACCCCAACATCCTTCAATACGTCCATAGAGATAGACCTAAGGCCCCTCGACAGAGTCTAAGACCATACGGTCCATGATCCTCTTTGTTGCTTTCCTCAGTGATGGCCAAGACTCCCTCGTCGTTGAACAAGCTACTGACATCCACAAACTATGATCTCATCTTCTCCGCATCACTTTTCCTCTAAATCCTCATTAGCTCTAGCTCTACCCAGTTAATATCACAGTTAAAGAAGATCTCAAAGCTGGGAACTCACTGTTGAAGGTGCACATCATACCATTGCTCGGGGAAGGCACATAATAAAAAGTCTGAGCCTTCCTTGACGTAGTGTCCATTAAGTGTTGTAGAAGGTGAGATCTCTTCTTCATTAGGAATCCCATCAAAGTGGAGGCTATGGATCTCTTGATCTGACCATTGTTGCCGCCATGTCCTACTGCTGTTGTTTCCTTTTATTGGAAAGACTGAAAACTGCCTACTATTCTTGTACTTTCTTTTTTCGACCCTAAAAAAAAGTTCATCGGCTCTCCTCTGCTTTTGGTTGATCAGGGCCAGGTCTTCCCTGGAAGGAACATACCCCAGTCCAAATCTCTTCTCATGTATCATTAGAGAAAGCACATTGATGTCACCTTGTTGATGCAAACTCAGACCCATTCCTGGAAAAAAAAAACATGTTAAGCAAAGAATTAAATACAAAATTGAAATTCTTACCTAAGGGTTCTGACTGTGCTGTTGCCAGGGTTGAACTGATCTGGAACCCACTCAGTTGCACCCCTATACTGTCCTCTAAACTGTTGTCTCACACTGCTAGGGCATTAACCATATCAGAATCAGCATACACTGTCACCACTACCCCTTCATATTGGAATCTGACCTTCTGATGCAAGGACGATGTGAGGAATCCTTTTTTATGGATCCAGGGCCTTCCCAAAATCAGATTGAAGAAAGCAGGTATGTCCACCACATGAAGCTCGACGTCAAACATAGCAGGACCCACCTTAATCTGTGCATTAAGTATTCCACTGATGGCCCTCCTGGTACAGTCATATGCCTTAACACAGTGTGTGGAAGGCCTAAACTCTGCCTCATTGAAACCAAGATGCTAGAAAGTGCTCAGAGGGAAGACATTTAATGCTGAACCTTCATCTACAAATTTAATGTTGAACCTTCATCTACAAATACTCTTGGAATCATGTGATCCCTGAGACCGATGGTGTTATAAATAGCCTTGTTATGCATCCTCCCTTCATCGTCAGATCGGTGTAACCATACATCAAGGAGTTAACAGCATGAGATCCCCCAACCATGTTTACTAGCTCAGTACAATTAGTGGAGACTGGAACTTGGATGCTAGCTAATGATTTCATAACTGTGTCCCTGTGTGCCTTGGATGCCATGGGTAACCCCCAAATTAACACATTAGCCTGTGTCTTTTCCAACTGCTTCAAAATAGGGTTCTAGGGCTCAGCAGCAGTACATTGGTCTTTCCCCTTGTCTCTCACCAACTGTCCGAGATTATCAACTATCAGGTTTGCAGGCTTGAAGGTCTTTCTACTCCGGGTTTCTACGAAGGCTTGTCATCATACCCAGGGATGTAAATCTTCAGGTTACTGAAATCTTGGGTCGCCTGGGCTACCTCCTATTCATCCTCAATATATATGATCAAAGGTGCTCCCTTCTCAACCCTTGCTACAGAATGCTTCGTCTGTTGAGGGAAGACCACCTTTAGATCATATTCTGATTCTTGCTTGATAGCTACAACTTCAGATGATTCCTCATACTCATTTTGATCTTTCCAACTGTAAATAGGTGAAACTAAAGATGCACCGTATTCATAAGAACTCCCACAATGTGAAGAATTGTAACAACCATCCTCTTATTCTTTTATGAAGTTGACAGAGTGGTTAGGGAGAGGATTTTTTTTATTGTAGATGCTGGTCAGTCAATTCTGAACGGCAAAGGTTCCGGCTTCTAGTGCATCTTGAATTGCTTCCTTTAAGGCGAAGCAGAACTCTGTGCCATGCCCAACCTGGTTGTAAAACTTGCATAATCTGTCCTACCTAAAATTTGCTGGGAGAGGATTGGGTAGTACCAACGGTCCAGGGGGTTTTAGCTGGCTAGCCTTCATCAATTTATTTATGATCAACTCTCTTGGAAAACCCAGCCCTGTATACTGTCTGCTTGCTCTCTGATTCCTCTGAGGATATGGAGCTTCAATCAATAACGGGGCTGAAGAGGCCGCTGCCACACTCTTGGCCTATGAAAAGGAATTTGCACTAGACACTTTGGAAGAATTATTTCTCCTACTTAAGCTGCCTTTAGATATTGCCTTATCGCCTTTATGCAGGAGGTCCCCGTGGTTGATTGCATCCTTGATCTGTTGTCCAGTGGAGATTAAGGTCTGGAATGTGGTGATGCCTTGTCCAAAGATAAAAGTTTTATATGGGTTAGCCAATCCTCTCATCATCATGATGACTTGCTCTTTCTCAGAAGGTCTGTTCCAGATTTGCGCAGCAATGCCCCTGAACTTGGCTAAGTAAGTAGTGAATCCTTCTCCGGGCAACTGCATGATTGTTTCTAACTGCCTTCTGTGGGTTTCCACTTCAGTGTTCTAAGAATAATGCTCCACAAAAGCAGTAGTAATGTCTACCCGGGACTTGATTTGGGAGGGTTTCAAGTGCAAGAACCATTTGTGAGCCTCACTAGATAAGGAGAACTGAAATGCTTGGCCCAACTGCTCATCCGTGAACCCCCTCCCTATCCTCAGGATACCAATAAATGATCTAAGATGGGTGGTGGGGCAACCCGATCCGTCAAATTTCTCCAGAGGCCATTTGAATTTATCTGGTAGCTTAGCCTCTCGGAAGTAATTTACTCCCTCAACATTTATAATCTGATCTTCCATTCCTTACATTCCTCTAAGCAGATGTTCTACATTGTGCAACCGACTCAGGACGGCCGAACTGACCAATATTTTATCCACCTCTGATAGCTTACTGGAGGAAGGCTCTTGCATCACTATCAGGGGCGGAGTAGATGCATTCTTGGGGGTGGTGGGACCCATGCCTCCCTCAGGTGAGGCTGCCACGTTGGAGGCTGATTGTGGCCCAATATTTATGTTTTGCTTGACCAATCCTACCATGGCATGAACTGTTCATTCCAAACTAGTAAGTCTGGTGGTCAAACTAGTGATTGGATCCTCTGGGGCTCATGATGATCTTCTATCTCATGATGATCTTCTATTTTCTCTATCAGACTAACCAGCTCTTTAGGATATCCCTAGGTTGATTGAAAACTGGGGACTCTATGTAGTCTCTTAGAGGTGGGATCCCTTACCCAACTAGATGTTATGATTCAACTCTCCTGAAGGTGATCGAAAATATGGAATAGGGGAACAAAGGTTAGACTCTAATAGATAGGGAGAACTAAGAGTAATGAACATGTATGCATCAAAGCTGACTCAACCAGACAAAGTTAGTTTCTGTATAAGAACTCCATTAGGTTAATCCCTTCCAATTCAAGTGATTCAGAATAATTTTGGGAGGGATTTACCATTTGAATGGACGTGCATAGGATATCAAAGAATTTTGATTCAATCTTGAACAAATAAGTGATTACTTTACCAATGATCACCCACATCGGGTGATGTGAAACCGGACACCCCAACATGGGTACCATGGGTAAAGATAACACTTAGGTGTTCGAGGGTGAATCTAGTATACAAGTGTCAGTAGTATGATAATGGGACACGACAAGGCTATCTTGACAAGGATAAGAATGCCTATCACTATATGCATGATGAGTCAAAGACACCTATATCCCTTTACATACCCACATAGCCGTGGGTACAGGCCAGCCTGGCGGGTCACCCAATATGCACTAGGACCCGTTTCAACTAACCACAAGGTTTACAACAATAGTAACCAATATCTCAAGAACCATGGTATCAATATACCGTAAAAATAGTTAGTGAAGTATATACAGTACACCTAATCAAACAAGGCTATAAGCAAGGGTGTTCACTACTTCTACACCTAACTACAACCTAAAGCCCCAAAATGTAAGTTTATGCATAAAGAGAAATGGATAAGGATTTACAATCTGGAGTCTAGCATGAATCCCCAGCGAAGTCGCCACTATGAGGACCAGGGAAGTCATTTGAAAATTTTTAAATTTGAATTTACGTGTAGTTAAAATTGTCTACCTTCATTACACTCAAACTAGGATATGGAAAGTTTTCACCTTCAAATCCCATCCACTCATGCCAGTGGAGGGTAAGAAGACTGGAGTTGCCACCTAGATAAGGTCTAAGACCTATAAATGTTGTCCCTCTTTAGAGGGACTCTAATGACTCATGTAATGAAATGGCTATCTCGTCTCACCAAAGGCGGGTAAGAGCCAATTTACAAGTTGGGAAGGTGTTAGGCACCCAACTCGCCCGGTTGAACCAGTCTCCCTAAATCCTATTCTTTCCTCCAGTTTATGAATGCTTGGGGCTATCTAATTAAATTACAAGATACAAGGGAAAATCCTACTTTGATATCTAATTCTTTACTAACAAGGCATGGCATAAGCTGAAATTAAATACTAAAATAATCACAAAAATAAATTAAAGAATTTAATGAATGACCTAATCATACATCTAAAGAATGAAAAAACTAATATAAACATAAGACCGAGGTCTGGGGAAATCCCAGACCGCCTACGTATCCCTGTGCGGTGGGAATCAGTCCAAACGTAGTTCAGGCGGGTGTGTACGTACTAGGTGTGTACAAGAAGAGGGACGCTCCCAAAATATTGGAATGCATCCCAAGTGATCGATGCTCCCATAATAATGGAACACATCCGATGGTGAGAGATGTCGTCACAACAGTGGGACCCATCTCAGTGTAGAGGCATTCCCTTCCACAGGGAAATGCCCTTACTGAGATAATCCCATAATACATGGAACTTACCTCAGTTTGACCGAACGTGGAGTGACCAACCTCCCTCGTAGCCTACGTATCTGTCGAGGCCTCTATCTCTCAAGAATTAAGTTAAACGTGCTTCCCATGGATTGACGAGCCATGGACACATGTGGCCAACACTCAGGAATGGCAAATGCCTCGGTCCCCACATACAAGGATTCACTAAATCTCACTCACATCCCACATTCAGGATACCCAGGTGGGTCATCCATCGGGCCACCAATCCTATACATACATCTACCCAATCGTATATTTTCATTAATACATTTTTGATACAACGATTTCCCACACTCTTGGATCCAATCATAGGGTTGGGTGAGCCTTATTCTAAATAGGCCCACAATTGGTCAGACTCTCTAGAGTCCCCTAATCCATCATATTACGAGAAGTGTGTATCCTAACATGCATCTATTACAATGAAGTGTTAGAGTGGGGATACATCACTTGGGTGGGGAACATGCATTCAAGAATCAAGTTTAAGGCATGAGCATTCCACACATACATCTATTAATCTAAACAATAAAGCATTAAGTGTGGATAACTAACAAATATGACATGTAACTCAAAACACATGTGAAAAAGAGACAGAATTAAGCATCAGATTAAATTATCATGAATTCAAACATGTATCTAAATTATGCTTGGGTCAAGCCAACTCAAGTTAGACCAGGAAAAAATCAAACTGGACCTAGACCACCCTAAACCTAACTAGACCAACCCACATAAACCAACCCAAACAAATTTAAAATCCAACATAGACCAAACAAAAATCAGATCAGACCATGCAAACCAAAAGGGCCTAAACTTGAACAATGTAAAACAAATGGCCTGACTTGAACCCAAACGGAAGTGAGGGGCTGAACTTACACACCATAAATTCACTGGGCTGAACATTTACACAATGACAACAGTGGTGGACAGATCCTAGCCCCAATGGAATGGTTGGCTGAATTTATACACAATAAAACATATACGTTGATCCTAAACCAAATGAATAATGGACTGGCCCAAAAAAGAATAATTAAACCAACTACACATGGGATCAATCTGATTGGATTGGGTTTTGACTGAATTACGATAGGAATTGACCCAATTAAACATGAGAATGACCCAAACAAGAAGGGACCAACTCAATTGTATATGGGAATGCCCCAATTGATCCAACGTAAGTAGGATCAACTAAAATTAAACAAGGGATGGCCAATTAGCAATGGAATAGACAAATTAGAAATTGAGATGATTCAATTGACCCAAATTAACATGTTTTAATTGAACCAGCCTGATTTGTCAAAATTTAATCCTAACCAGTCTAATTTGGTGGGATTCAACCTGTATGGTCTAAATTACCCGCAATTGGCCCATTTGATGGAGATGGATGTTTTAAACACGAAACAGACTGATCAAAAGTAAGGATCCTCAAATCCACTCTGATGCAAATGTATTGTACTCTAGATCATAGGAGAATAACTTGACAACCATGCATCACACCCATTTCAAACTCAGGAGTATCTCAACAGAAAAAAATGTTAAACCAATAATTTTGTGAATTTCTTGATTGAGATAGAAGTTATGAAAACAAACTTTAAACAACAAGAAATAATGGAGCAGCATGACATTGATTACATGCAAATACTAAGTCTTACAAGAATAAACGACAACAATAATCCAGTCTAAACATAAACAACCATAAATAGCAAAACTTTCTTTAATAGGATATCTTGTGAGAACGTACAGAAGAATACCTGTTTCATTTAAGCTGCCCAGTTATTGAAAGACAAATTGAATCATTAGCCAAACCAAAGTTTCCCAAAAGACTTACACTGTTGTCGTTGCCTCCTCTTGAAATCAGTGCATCCCTTTGCTTGATTTGCATTTCATTATGTAGAACTTTACCTTTATATTCCCCAAATAGCCCATCAAAGAAATGCTAAACTTTTCCAGTTACAGCACAAGAATCCCTTAGGACCTAGACTACTCTCAGCTTTGAAGTCCGATTGGAAACAAACATGCAAAGAAAGTCAGCTTGAAGAAAAGTTTGAAGTTCCAAACATGAAATCAGATTCAGAATCGAGAGAAGAAAAAAAATCTTAGTGAATGAAATAACACTATCAGATCCATAGGATTAGGCAAGTAACGAACTAGCATGCATTGAATCTGAAAAATAGCAAACAATGAATAAGATATGGAGTAAAGTAAGGGATTGGACTCAATCTAAAACCAGCATTCCAATAAAAGAAAGCCCAGCAATAAACATGGTTGAAAAATGGAGCAAGTAAAAGTAGATTACAAAGCATTTAAGAGGCAAAGCCGATCACAATGGTTTTAGGAAAGCCAATCCTGCCGGTGCGAATGGAAATCACAATCTGAACAGTCTACGCTTCACTTTGATCAAAATGAAAAGCCCCCTTTCTATCTCCTATTTCTCTTCCCCTGCTTGCGGTAGCTTCTTCTTCTTACAATTTCTTCTCTCCTCTCTTTCTTCCTCCCTATCTTACTCCATCAAATGAGAGAAGGCCTCTCGTTCTTTCGGCCTTTGCTCTCCCATAGTAGAATCACCCCCAAACCTTTCTCCCTTCTCTCGATTTCTTCTATTTCTCTTCTTTATATATATATATATATATATATATACATAATGTAACTTATATAAAATATTTATATTATATAATATATAAATATATATAGTATATATTAATAACAAACATAAAGTTCCAGCACATGGGTTGAACAGTTTGGTCTGAACTGGTCTGGGCTGGGCCAGGCAAAAATAAGGTGCTGACATAAGGGAAGAGTGTGCGTACCTGAAAGTGAAAATTTAGATATCAGAAACAGATTAATGAGAGAAGCCTACTCCACATCCTATTCAAAACATCCTGGAAGTACGAAGAACTACCATGATTTAAAGAAACTATATTGGTGGAGAGGAATGAAAGCGGATGTAGCTCAATATGTGTCCCAATGCCTAAATTATCAACAACTAAAGGCGAAAAGGCCAAGACCAGCAAGCTTATTACAATCGCTACCAGAACTAGCCTAGAAATGGGACTGCATTACGATGGATTTCGTTACTGGGTAACTGTTGACTCCCAGATCGGTAGACGCAGTCTGGGTAATTGTAGATCAACTTACCAAGACAGCTCGTTTCATTACCGTACAACCTCAATATACTTTGGAACGGTAAGCTAAGTTGTATGTGGATAACATTATCAGATTGCATGGAGTACCTGAAAGCATCATGTCTGATAAAGACCCACATTTTACCTCGAAGTCTTGGGAAGGATTCAGAAGGCTATGGGTACAACATTGAAGCTCAGTATTGCATTCCACACTCAGATCGATGGACAGTCAGAGCGCACCATTTAGATTTTAGAAGACATGCTCCGAGCTTGTGTGATTGATTTCAAAGGATCATGGGATGAGAAGTTACCATTAATCGAGTTTGTTTATAACAACAGTTATCAATCTACTATACAGATGTCACCTTATGAAGTGTTTATTTATTTGTTTTGGAATGAAGTTGGAGAGCGAAGAATTATAGGATCTGAGTTTGTTGAAGAAACTTGTAAAGTAGTCGACATAATAAATGAAAGGGTTAGAACAGCTCAGAATCATCAGAAACAGTATGCGGATAGCCGACGCCATGACCTTGAGTTCACTGTGGGTGATAAGGTATTCCTGAAAATATCACCTATGTGCGATTTTAAACGGTTCGGATAGAAATGGAAGCTAAGTCCAAGGTACGTCGGGCCCTATGAGATTCTGGCTAGACATGGGAAGGTGGCATATCAGTTGGCACTACTGCCATCTATGTCAAGTGTGCATGAGGTATTTCATATCTTGCTACTGAAGAAGTACATCCAATGTCCAACACATATCCTAACAACAGATCCACTGGGTTTGACTTAAGATTAGACATTCGAAGTAGTACCTTTTGAAATCACTAGTCAGAAGGTTCAACGTCTTCGCAACCGTGACATCTATTGTGTTAAGGTTACTTAGAGAAGCCAAGATGCAGAAGAAATTACATTGGAAGAAGAGAATGCTATGCGGAAGCAATATCCTCACCTATTCGACGCGAAAGGTATGTGCAAATTTTGAGGACGAAATTTATATAAGGAAGGGGGAGTTGTGAGACCCGCATTCAACTAACTCAGTCTTATCATGCCATATCAGGTCTTCCTATCATTGTCGGATCGAGCGGACCAAGTGCATAAAGAAATCGCAAGGCTAGGTATGTAAATTGATCCAAAATCAGCCAATTTAGAGTCTGTGGTTGCATACCTGAGCTGGTATGGTCGACCACACCTAAGGAAAATGAGACCACTCAAAAATACAATGTGTGGTCGCATATTTGGGATGTGGGGTCGACGGATTCTGTGACCACACGTGCTACAACACAATCATATGACCGACTCCGAGTTTTGGAAACTTTCCTAAACTAAGGGATCTCTTTCCTAGTTAGAGTGGGACTCTATATAGAGAGTTTATCTTTATATTCAGGGTGTTCCATAGCCTCTCCTACTCTTTTAAAACCCAAATTGAAAGAGACAGAGAAAGAAGAAGAAGAAAGAGAAGGAGATTTGAAGAAGAAGGCTAGGAGGAAGAATTATAGATAAGGTTCTAGTTCTCTACAAACTTAAGGTATGGAACCTTTCCTTGTAGCAGTCAAACACCTAGAATTGGAATTTCCGTTGTAATTGAGATGTTGAATCAAAGTAGGATCTCAACCATGAGATTCCATGAGCAAATCTCAGAGGAAGACCATGGGGAATAGGCTAAGACCAATAACTTTATAAAAATTATGAATTTAAGGCCATAGATCAATCATAGGAAGGACCCTAATGATAAACCAAGGAATTGAATCATGAAGGGGTTGGACAGAGGGTAAAAGCCAACCAAAACTTTGTGTGGTCGCAGCTATGGTATACCACACGAGGATTACATGATCGACCACATGCTCTCGAGAAGGTCCCAGAGAAGGTATGGTCGCATGTGTGGTAACATGATATGCTACCAAGAGTATTGACCACGCCCCCTATGGTTGCTATCACACACCAATTCAGGTCTAACCAGATTAGTGTGGTGAACCGCCAATAAACCAATAGTTCAACCAGGATCTTGTATAGGTCGTACCCACCATATCAAACCACACACACATTACATGGTAATAATCAGAGTTAATAAACAAATAAGCAGAAGTTTTACATACAATGAACTGATATTCAAACAGTGATAAATAAGTATTTAATCCAATTATCATCAAACCACAAGACATAAAAATAAATATTCCACTACATGTTCCATTAATCAACTATAACTAAACTAATAAAAAATGTACTGGTTGCACTCGCATGATGAATCATGCTCAGCTTCAACACCCTCTTTGTCCATGGCGGCAACGTGTCCATACGTCGACATATTCATATATTCTTCAACAGTAGGACCTGCATCACCACTAAAAATATTTGAAGTCGTAAGGGTGAACACATCATGGGTCAGTGAGCAAACAAAACAATGCAACAAATATATGCATGCATTCAATTCATATCTTTGGTCTGGTTTTTAAGTTAGCAATATGTTATAGAATGGTTTGGTGGCCACCGCACCTCTTTCCACTAGTGTGTGAATCCACCCAATGGATCAAACACCATTGTCGTCCCACATACACCCACCAAGGAATAGAGATAGAGCTAAAGTGTCCAGATCAAACACCGCCAACACTTCCCCTGATGCCCTACCCATACCAACAAGTAAGCCCTATTGGCAAGGGATTCTAAACTGGGTTCTGTGAGGACAAAGATGAAAATCTTGGAAGTTGCCACCTAGATTAAGGTTTAGGACTTTAGAAATGTGAAATCTCATCCCAAGGTAAGACTTCGATTGACTCATGACCCTTAGATTGGATTTTTGGTCCATCAATGATTGGGTAAGTGTCAGGTTACGGTTATGGGAAGGGGTTAAGCACCCAAACCGCCTGATCGAAATCGGTCTCCTATACCTTTCCTATGCTAGACACTATCTATTAAACCGAACCAAACCATGTGATTTGATATCATTGAACCAAATCTGTATCCATCAGATTGCCTACGTATCATGGAATTATTCTGAAAATCAGGTTCACCATCGTAGTTCAGATGTGATTAAAGTTTATGACTGTGATTTATGCTTGTGCATGATTAAGTTCTTTGTTTAATTTGAAGTCTATGCTTGAATGGATGAGAAACCCTATGGATTAGGATCTAGATAGTCCATGTGGACTGATAGATAGTCCTAGTGGATCTTAGAATAACTCTATTTGGGTCAAAATATGGAAAACCCATTCTGGGTTGGAATGTGGATAACCCTATTTGGGTCAAAAATGTGGATAACCCTTCTTGGTTTTAAAATGTGGATAACCCTATTTGGGACAAAATATGGATAAATATCCTAGTGGATCTATTGATAATCCAAGTGGACTAAGATGTGGATCTGAATTTGGGATTCTCCCAAATAGCCTACGTATTCTAGGGTTTGCCCTAAGAATCAGAATCCGCGTAGTTCGAAATTGATGGAATAACCTGTTCTAGGTTAGAATGTGAGAACCTGTTCTAGGTTTAGGGTTTATAACCTATTCTAGTTTTACGGATTGAGAACCTATTATAGGTTTAGGGTTTAGAACCTATTCTAGGTTTAGGATTGAGAACCTATTCTAGGTTTAAGGTTTACTGAGAGGTGGAAATCGTCATGAATTACCCTTTTCATCCTAAGTTTTAATTTTAGAAGGTTTGGCAAAACATTCTCTTTCTTTATTAAGATTTTTATTATTCCCATTATGCCCTTCCAAAGAATGTGGGAGCCTAAATGCACGTCCCCATACCTAATATGTTTGCTAGGTGTACAATTATGGCAGTTCGACTAGGGTGGTGCATAAATTAAATTATTACCAAAAATGGAATATTCTAAGCATGGCATGTATGATATTTATGGTAACTATCACAACATATAGTAAGATTATGAAAATCTCCCTAATATGACATGCATTACAAATAAGGCAAGAACCTAATATGGTAAGATCTAATATGCTATTCTAAGCATGGCAAGACCTAATATGGCAAGATCTATTATGCATATATATATCAATATGGTAAGTACCAATCATAGAATGCAATTATGACATAAATTTTTTAAAAAAAGGTAAGATCTTATATGCTATTTTCTAAGCATAGTAAGACTTAAAAATGGTAATTATTAAGATTTTGCTAAATTTGGTAAAAAATCTGTTTATTCTACAAAATATAGCAACACATGGAATATGGCAAATATGGTATGCACAATCTAAACAAAAAATATGAATGCTCCAAAAATATCCATTTATCCAAATATGACAGAATTTGCTCAAATAACCAATTTATATGTTACAATGAATGAGACATCAATGAAACCTTTTTTTTTTTTTTTTGAAAAGTGCAAAATTATTAAAAACATATGTTCAATGTTCTTTGAAAAATTTTAATTTTTATGAACATATTTGGAAAAATTAATGATTCAAAACTATCAAAATTGTGACACAAGGTTTCAGAAAATGGACAAAGCTATGAACTGCGTTCAGATTCTGTCACATTACACAAGAATGACCATAAGTAGGTCTTTTGCAACTCAAATCAAGCTCAACATTTTTTCATAGAAAGATGACTTAATATATTATATTTCATATGAAGGAGTTGTATCCCAACAGAGAGTAAAAATAGGTCAAAGATATGCCCTAAGACCAGACATGTGCACTGGTCAAATCTGTTTCAGATTTTTGACTAGTTGCACCATAAATTCCAAATAAAATCCTATATTTAATGAAAACTAAATCTAGACATAACTATCTAATCTAAAATTTCATCAAGAAAAACAAGTTAAAACAGCATATTTTCTTTGTAAAAAATGATTCTTTTCAATCATGTAAATCAGTACATCCTGACAGATTCAAAATCAGAGCACTATGCACATAAAAATTGATAAAAATTCAATTAAAAATTAAAAAAATATGAAACTAGTGCCATCTTTGAGAATACTTTCAAGTCTAAAAAGTTCATATGAAGCTACTTTCTTGATTATGGCCACAAAACGCTTGTCTAGAGATTTTCTGATGGAGGATTGCATTACATCCGAGTAAAACAGCAATGTCAATGACAAATTTTTTAATGTATTTTCCCAATTTTAATTGGAACGAAATTTTTAGGGTAGTCTTCTAACATATCCGAGAGACTCCCATAAAAATTTGGGCATCAAAATTCAAGAAAAACTACATGTGATGTACGTCCTAAGTTTGAATCCTAAATCTGAAAATTTCAGATTAAAAAACCACTTTATGAAACTTGTAAAAAACATCAAACATCATCATATAGCATTCAAAAATTCATCATTGAATAGCTTAGACAAATTATCATTCATGAAAAATACTAGACATAGACATCCTAACATTAATAAGCATATAATAGAGCATTCCTGATCGAGATTTCATGGAAATTAGCCTTTTTTAAGCAAAATTGACATTCGAGCATTCTAACGACCTCTAAATTTGTTTAGGGTACTAACCTTGTGCTCGAATCGAGCGAAACAATTGATGTAGGATGTTTGGAAATCGTATCAAGCTATTTGATTGTGAATCCTCCTACTCCTTTTCTCTGCTTCTCTCTCTCTTATCTTTCTCTCTTTTCTTCTTATCTTTTCTTTCTTTTCTTGTTCTTCTCTCTTTCTTTCTCCCTCTCTCACGTTTCTCCCTTTCACTCATGTCCTCCCCTCCTTGTGGTCTGGAAAAGAAGCCCCCTCTCTCTTTTCTTGGCCAATTTATGCTTTTTCTCTCCTCTTCTAGAAGATCCATCTTTCCTTTTCTTCTTTTTCTAGAAAATCCACTTTTTTTTTTTCCTTTTTTCTTCTTTCCTTTCTTCTCTTCCTTCCCTTTTCTCTTCTCTCTCTCTCGTCCACACGTTTTTTCCTCTTTTCTTCTTTTAGAAAATCCTCTTCTCTTCTTTCCTTATTCTCTCTTCCTTCCTTTTCTTCTTTTTCATCTAGAAAATCCTTTCTTTCCATTTTTTTTTCTTTCCTTTCTTCTCTCTTTCCCACATTTTTTCTTCTTCCTTTCTTTCCTTTTTCTACTTCTTCTTCTAGAAAATCCCTTCTCTCTTTCCTTTCTCTCTTTCCTTCTTCTAGAAAATTCCTTCTCTCTTTTCCTTTTTTCTGCTTTCCTTTTCTTCTTCCTTCCTTTCCTTCCTTTTTTTTCTCCCTCTCTTTTCACGTTTTCTTTCTAGAAAACATTTCCTTTTTTTTTTCTTCTTTTTTTCTTTTTTTCTTTCCTTCCTTTTTTTTTTCTTTCTCCCTTTCTCTTTCAGGTTTTCTTTCTAGAAAACGTGAAAGAGATCTCCTTTTTTTTTGGTCCTTTTTTCTTTTATTTCTCTCTCTTTTCTTTTTTTCTTTCTCCCATTCTCTTTCCCACAGCCTATCTTTTCTCTCTTTCCACGGCCTCTCTTTCCTCTCTCTTTCCTATAATATATATGTATATATATATATATATATATATATATATATAATATATATATATTCATAAAAATATATATATATATATATATATATACATATATATATATTTATATATATATATATATATATATATACAATAATATATTATACATTATACACATATAAAAGAAATGCATGTATATGGACTCACATAATTTGGTCTGGATTGGTCTGAGCTGGGCCGGGCTAAGTTAGACTAAGCTAAGCTGGATTACGCTGATTTGGACCAAGGTTGATATTTCATAGTCTATTTCTGTCACCCTTCCATATGGAACTATTCCAAATTTTATGCGTTCACTTTGTAGAACATTAAAAATGAGGAATATTAAAACTTGAATCACCTCATTTGGAAATAAAGTGACCAACTTATGAATTTCTAAAGTTTAAGCAGGCCAATTATCTATAATTTGGCTGACCATTCTGCATGGGATCCTTCGGAGACTTCTACCAAAAATCCTTTACATCCACTTTGTAGAGTACTAAAAATGGAACATAATGAAACTGAAATTACCTAATTTGGATATAGGTTGACAAAAATATGAATTTTTGAAGATTAAATGATCATTTTCATGTGTAATTTTGCAGGGACCCTTTGGAGACTTTTACCCGAGAATTTTTAAGTCTACTTTGTAAAACATCACAAATGAAGAATAATGGCCTTGGAATCATCTGAATCCGACATAGAACGACAAACATATGAAGCTTTGAAGTTCTAACGATAATTTTACATAAAATCTTGCATGGGGCCCACTGGCGACTTCTACCCGGAATTTTTCACGTCCACTTTGAAGAGGAATAAGAAATATTGGCTTTTGAATCATCTGATTCTGATATCAGATGACCAAGATATGATGTCTTGAATTTGAATGATAATGCATGCATCATACGATAATTACGTAAATGCTCTTTCAAGCTGCGATATCTTCCTTGTTTAATGTTAGAATTTGATGATTCCAGTCTCATTTCAAAGATAATTTCACGACCTGTACATCTAAATAGGTAATCCTATGACCCTACTGTGGGCTTCATTAGAGAATCACAAACCTTTGGGTTAAAGGCTGAAAACCTGCCATATTGGTTCACTTATGCTGAGGGTGGCAAAAATGGGGTGCTTACAGATGCCCCTCTTTAGCCGAGATTGTTACCAATTGAAGGCTAAAGATAAAAAGAACCACATTTTGGGGATAAGAGTGAGATTGCTTATTGGGCTGCACTTAGGGTGATTCGTCCTAATTTGCCTACGTATTCTAAGGGTGTCTTAGAAATCAAGCCCAGAACGTAGTTCGACAGGCAAGAAGGTTTGCTCTTCTTGGAAAATTAGTGATTGTTCTTCTTGTATAAAGCTAGGCTGTGAATACAAGGCTCATTTGTAGGCTGGGAACCTCTTCTTGCTGATGTGAGACTCATGATGCAAGGTATGTACCGGCTTAGATCTGGCTTGATCCATTTGAAGGCTGATAAACCTCTTCTTGTACGAACCTAGGCTGAGAATACAAGGCTCATTTGTAGGCTGGGAACCTCTTCTTACTGATGATGAACTCATGATGCAAGGTACTCGCGGGCTTGAACCCGGCTTGATCCATTTATAGGCTGATAAACCTCTTCTTGTATGAAGCTAGGCTATGAATACAAGGCTGACTACACCAACTTGGGCTCAGCTTTGATTTATTTGGATGGATGACTTGTTATCTTTCCTTTGATTGAGTTTCTGGTCTCAGTACCTGCATTTGTCAGAACATTGAAAATTTCATAGAGCATATGAATGATTATGTTGAATCAAACATTTGTTTGTTGAATCTAAGAGACATAGTTCATGAAACACATTGGAATTCAAAAAAACCTAAAATGTTATTGGTTTCTTGATCGGTGTAACTCTAGGGAGTGTTTGAACATTTCGATTATTCCATTCATGAGAAATGGTATCAACCAGATCTAATGTCAACTTTCTAGGAAGTTCACAATAAGTTACTTCTTTGCTGGTGCTTACTGGGATATTAAATTGCTGAGGTAGTCTTGTTGGGGAATAAAATGAGGTATGAGTCAATCCCATGAACCGGACATGCAAACTATTCTCTGTATTAACCCGCTCTTGCTTCCACCAAATGCATTTCCATCTGATGTCTGCTGTGGTTATTTCTTTGAGGCGGCTGAACCAATCTGTGTCCATCTGATAGGCCATAGGATCTGCTCTTTTTTCCAATTGAAAAGGGTTGAGGGTCGTTGCTTCAGATTCCTCAACTATTCCTAACCTCTCTATTAACCAAATTTGAAGAAGATATGGTGATATGCTGAAATTGTCCAACTCAAACTGATCTTGATGAGTTGCCATGAAGTCAAGGCCCATTAATGTCTTGGCCAACACTATAGGGATGATATCAAAACCTTGTCTCGCATGCTTGATGAGATCTATTATGATTAGAGATTCTGTATCTGTGCAACTTCGTAGCAATAGTCGGGCTATGCCACAATATAGGTAAACATGTATTCTCTGATCTTGTGCCTCTTTCCCTGTTGGAATTGTATGAGCATATGACTTGATCATGCACTTTATCTGTAGCCGTTGATCTTGTACAAAACAATACATTTCTTTCTTATCCCAGTTGAAAAAATCTTGTATCTCATGCCTATAATCTTTTCCTGGAGATGGCTTGAAGATCTTCCGCTTAGGTGTGAGTAGGAGGCATGCTCTGAATTGTTCTCCAGTTGGGCATAACTCGACTTCTCCGATCTTAAAGACAAGAACTGTTGGATCCCAACATTGAGCGGCTGCTTTCAAAAGGTTTGAGCATAATTTTATGGTTGTTAATTGAGGAAGTGCCTCCAGTTGATGCTTCCACAAGAAAGAGCTATCTTCTGTGAACTCAATACGCCAGCTCCAATTTTTCAGTGCCCTGTCCATCTCTGTAATTCTGTCCAACGGATCAATGGATTGTCAGCCTCCCGGATTTGACCTGTAGGAATCCCGACATATAAATAGAGGTTAAAAATGAATCATTGGAATTATCTTAAATTGTTGTTGTTTAGATATGTTGAAATGCCCTTAGAAGATTACGCATGAAATGTATACATATGACTGACTCTGTCTGAGTTTTAAGTACTTAAATCTATAGACATGATAAGCGAAAGTGGAGGTCCAAATGGGACTGACAAGAAACTGTCCAGGTGGGTCTGTTGCCTGGAGGAGTTTGTGGTTGTTTATGTAGAATGGGCTTATCTTATCGAGAAGATCCCATTTTATTAGCTTGAGAAAGGATGGACTTGTTGGAATCTTCGGATGTCATCGAATGTAATGAACGACAGATAAGAGTTCCAGCCAGATTTTTTTATTTTCTCAAATTGATATACTCATGAGAGTTTATATCAAATGATATGAAAGATGGGCTTTGATGTGTAACTCTTGGGAAATCCATTGGATAGATGGACGGATGAAAGAGTTTAGCCAACAAACAGGAAATTCTTTCTTTGATTATGATGATAAGATGAACCATTCCTGGGTGAAAGGCGTTGTGCCCCATTGGAGAATCTAGTCAACCTTGTCGGTAAGTTCTTCATATGATTGATGCCCGTTGCTGATGTCTGCAAGTGAGTGACAAGCCTTCTACACCCTCTATTTTTTTTTGAAGAGTGTAGAGGCTACATAATATCTCTTCACTTGCTCCAAGTTGGTCAAGTATTGTAACTCGATGCTTTCCATGTCGACCAGTCGAACAGCTTTCCCAGGTAAGATTTCTTTGACTATTAACGGTCCGCTCCAATTAGGACAAAACTTGCCCCTAGGGTCATGGACAGGTGCTCTTTGTTCCTTCAATACCAGGTCCCCTACTGTTAGGTGAAGAACATGCACCTTTTTGTTAAAGGTTGCTGTAATTCTTTGTTGGTATTTTTTCACATTATCTACTGCCTTCATTCTTCTTTCATCAACGAAGTTCAGCTCATCATATCTGGATTGCAACCATTCCACTTCTAGAATCTTGCATTCCATCAAGACTCTCAGTGATGGCACCTCTATTTCTACTGGGAGGACTGCTTCCATACCATATACAAGTGAATACAGCATTGCCCCAGTGGATGTTCTTATGGATGTTTTGTATGCCCAGAGTGCATAAGGTAGTTTGTCTGCCCAACCAACATTAGAATCTGCCATCTTCTGGAGGATAACCTTGACATTTTTATTGGCCGCCTCTACTGCCCCATTTGTTTGTGGATGATAAGTAGAGGACCGGAACCTTTTGATATGGAACTTGTCACATAATTCTTGGACTCTCCCTCTAAAGTGTTGTCCTTGATCTGAGATTATAGAATGAGGCATTCCATGCCGGCATATGATATACTCTTGTAGAAATTTAGCCAATTTGTTTGCTGTGAGCTTGGCATATGACTGTGCCTCTACCCATTTTGTGAAGTAATCGATGGCGACCAAGATGAATTCATGCCCATTTGAAGCTTTAGGGTAAACCTTTTCGATCGCATCTATGCCCCAAGTTGAGAAAGGCCATGGAGAGCTAAGAGTATGCAACTCTGCTAGAGGCACATGTATCAAATTAGCATGGATTTGGCACTTGTACATTTCCTTACGAACTCTGCACAGTCTGCTTCCATTGTGTTCCAGTAATATCCCATTTTGAGAATCTTCTTTGCAAGCATTCTAGCATTTATGTGAGGTCTGCATATTCCTTGATGGACTTGCTCGATGACATTTTGCGCATGTTCCTCGTCGATACAGACTAATTGCACTCCTTCATGGGATCTTTTATATAGGATATCTTCGAATAGTATGAACTGGGAGGCATATCGCCTAAGAGACTTCTTCTCACCTGTTGTGGCTTCCATTGGATACTTTCCTTCCTTGATGAAATCTATGATAGGAGCAAACCATGGCCGGCCATCGACTGTCAATGCATTCACTTCTTCTAAGTGGACTGGTCGTACTCTTTTTTATATGATTAGGGGTTTGATACGTCCCAAAGGATCATTTTCAATCATTGAAGCCAAGGTGGCCAATGCATCGGCATACTTATTGGTATCTCTTGGGGAGTAGTCAAATTCAATTTGCATGAACTTTTGAGCCAAGGTTATTGCACATTGTTGATAAGGTACCAGCTTCTCATCTTTGGTTTTTCAATCCCCTCTAACTTGGTAGATAACAATTGATGAGTCACCATAGACCTTTAATCTACAGACCCCTATGGCCAAAGCTGCTTTCAGTCCCATGATACATGCTTCATACTCTACAATGTTGTTTGTGCAGTCAAAGTCTAATCTGAATGAGAATGGCACGAATGCCCCTTCTGGATCTATGAATAAGACGCTGGCCCCGTATCCCATATGATTTGTGGCTCCATCGAAGAGCATTATCCATGTGTCATTCTTCCCCTCTTCTTGGGTTGTGTAGACTTCTTCATCTGGGAATACATCTTCCAAATGTCTAAGGTTATCTTCAACCGGTAGAGCTGATAGATGTTCTACGATTACGCTCCCTTTGATAGACTTCTGAGTAGTGTATGTGATGTCGAATTCGGACAACAACAAAAGCCACCTAGCCAATCTTCCTATCAAAGCTGGTTTCTCAAATAGATACTTCAGGGGGTCCATTATGGAAATAAGTATGACCTTGTAGGATAACATATAATGTCTCAATCTCTTTGTTATCCAAACTAAGGCTGTGCATGTCTTCTCCAGCTGTGTATAATTGGCTTCGTATCCTGTGAATTTCTTACTCAAGTAGTATACTGCCTTTTTTTCTTTCCATCTGTATCATGCTGGGCTATCATAGATCCCATAGAACCCTCTAGTACTGACAAGTAGAGGATTAGTGGTCTTCCCGGTACTGGTGGGGCTAAGACTAGTGGGTTCAACAGATATGTACTGATTTTGTCGAAAGCCATCTGACATTGGGTTCCAATCCTTTGGCTGGTCATTCCGGAGTAGCTTGAAAATTGGTTCGAATGTTGCGGTGAGATGTGCAATAAACCGGTTGATGTACTGAAGTCTTCCCAAGAAACCTCTTACTTCCTTTTTTGTTTGAGGAGACGGCATTTCCGAGATGGCTTTTATTTTAGCCGGATCAATTTTGATTCCTCTTTGGCTGACCATAAAACCTAGCATTTTGCCCGCTATTACCCCGAATGCAAATTTTTGGGGGGTTAAGCCTTAGTTTGTATTGCTTGATCTTCTCAAAGAACTTCCTTAATTCCGGGATGTGACCTTCTTTAGTGAATGATTTTGCGATCATATCATCTACATACACCTCTACATCCTTATGGATTAGGTCGTGTAAGATTGTAGTAGCCATTCTTTGATAAGTTACCCCAGCATTCTTCAACCCAAATGGCATCACAGTGTAACAGTAAGTGCCCCAGTCTGTTATGAAGGCGGTTTTCTCCTTGTCTTCAGGTGCCATCTTTATCTGATTGTACCCTGAGAATCCATCCATGAAGGACAAAAGAGTATGATTTGCTGTGTTATCCACTAAGATGTCTGTCTTTGGTAATGGAAAGTCATCTTTGGGTCTGGCCTTATTCAGGTTTCTGTAATCAATGCACACCCTTAGTCTTCCATCCTTTTTAGGTACGATAACCACATTTCCTAACTACTCTGGGTACTTCGTGACCTCTATGAATCCGGCGTCAAACTACTTCATGACATCTTCTTTAACCTTGAGGGTCCATTCTGGCCTTAACTGCCTTAGCTTCTACTTCTATGATCTTGCATCTAAGACCAAAGGTATCTTATGCTGTAGAACTTCAGGGTCTATGCCGGGCATATCTTCATAGGACCAGGAAAACACTTCTTGGAACTCCATCAGTAACTCCGTCATTTGTTTGGTTTCTTCTCCTCCAAGGCTTGGATGGATTGTAATATTTCAGGAAATGGTTCATCATTCTCATCATTTTTAAAGTTAGAGTTGGAAGGAGAAGGGAAGGAAGAAGTAGACGCAGTGTAATTCATAATATCATCTTTATTCATATTCGAAAGCAGAGGTATAGAGGAAATGGTTCCAAGTGGAACGAACTCAAAATTTGAAAAGGACTCAATCTTATCTAAAGACCTAAGGACCCTAGTCTTAGACATAGTCATTATATGTGGATTACATGGCAACCCCTTTGGGTAAACAATATTATCATGACAACTCCAATTGGGGATTATTCCGTTGATGGGTAGGGTGAATTGCTGTACATCGGGATTCCTATCTTGGTCTTCACTGGTGAGCATCATCACTTGATCGTCATCGAACAGTTTGCTGATGTTGATCACTTCTGTCTTGGATTTCTGCTGCTTTCTTTGCTCTTGGATCTTGACTTGCTCGAGCTCTTCCCAGTCAAAAGTACAATCATGGAATATTTTGAACCCGGGTACTTGCTTTTGAAGGTGGGTATTGAACCAAGGTTCTGAAAATCCGCAATAGATGTTGTCCTCTCCTTCTTTGACAAAATACCCATTGAGGATCTTCGAAAACTGGATATCCTGCACATTGTACAACCCCTCAGATATTTCTTGATAGATTACTTCATCTATCCTTTGAGGTCGCCAATCTCTACTAGCTCTGTCTGATGCCCTTATTGTACTGCTACCATATTGACTACTGCTCTTGTATTTTATCCTCTCGAGCTTCTGAAATATTTCGTCAGCTCTCCTCTGCTTTTGCTTGATTACTTTCAGATCCCATTCGATGGGGGTATACCCCAGTCCAAATATATACTCATTGACCAATAGAGATAAGAAAGTGACATCACCATGTTGGTGGGAACCAAGGCCCATACCTGGAAAGTAAAGCATGTTAAGTAATTGATGAAATAAAAAGGACAGATGCGTACCTATAGGATCTGACTCAGTTGTGGCTAAGATGTTGTCAACCTGGAACCCTCTGAGAGAGAAATCCTGCCTTGTATCCCCTTGTGACTCTTCATTATTCTGTCCAGTGGCCAATGTATTTACGACTGCAGAGTCTACATGTATTGTCACAGTTGTACCCTTGTGGATGAATTTAATCTTCTGGTACAAAATAGATGCCACCGCATTGGCCTGATGGATCCAAGGCCTACCCAGAAGCATGCTGAATGAGGCAGAAATATCAATGACTTGGAACTCTATTTCAAACTCAGCCGGTCCTACTTGAATTGGTATTATGAAGATACCCAATATAGCCCTTCTGGTATGTCATACGCCTTGATGGTCATATCTGAAGGTTTCAACTCTGACTCACTGAAGCCTAGATGCTTGAAGGTATAGAAAGGGAATACATTTAAGGCTGACCCATTATCAACCAAAACATGAAAAATGCTCTTGCCCCGGCATCCGATGGTAATATGCAAAGCCTGTATATGATCCTTACTTCTTTGAGGAAGATCTGCATCTCCAAAGACAATTACATTAATAGCATATCTGCCCCCAACTAGCATGGCTAGTTCTTCTCCCTCCATTGAAACTGGGACCTGAATGCTTGCTAGGGATTTCAGTACTGCATCCCTGTGGACCTTGGAAGCCATCAGAAGCTCCCAAATGGACACATTGGCTTGGGTCTTTTGTAATTGTTTCAATACCGAGTTTCAAGGTTCTGGTTGGTTGGCAGGTCCTTTACCTTTCTCTCTTACAGCTTGGGCCGGATCATTTACCATCAAGTGAGATGGTTTGTAGTTCTTCCCTATTCTGGTTCCTGCTACTTCTTGCTCATCCTCTGGGAATATGAACTCCATCTCAAGGAAACGATTGTCAACTTGATTTACTTCTATCTCCTCATCTGAAAGGTACATGATGAATGTTTCTTTGTCTTCTTCTTGCTATACTTGAGTTATTGAGTGTGATTAATCTTCCGGAAAATAAAAATCATATTCCTCTTCTTCTTGTTGATGGTTACCCAACATGTTTACTTCGTCACCAGATGTGACAACTATATTGCTTACTCCTTCTATGACGGGCATAAGGTCCGAGGGTTCATGTAAGACGCACACTCCGTAAACCCGGTCTAAACCTTGGTTTATGTCGTAGCAGGTTTTTCGATCATCACCGGGCCAGACGGGACGAGCGGATGACAAACAGGTACGAAATCGGACCAAAGACGATCAAATCAACATGATTTTATGTTGACCGGTCGATGGTACCGGTCTTGGTACCGGTCGACCGGTCAACTCTGCGCAGCTGACTACGGAGATCCGGAATTGGATCTCTGTGGGTCCCACTTTCTAAACCCTAATACCTGAACCTTCGTAATCCTAATAAGGTTACTAAACCTAATTTTAGCCTATAAAAACACCCTTAAACCTACTCAAATCCTTTCCATTGTCTCTCACAAACCCTAGAGAAGAGAAGGAGGTTGGAAAGGAGAAGAGGCTAGGAAGAAGAGGGAGGTGCCGCCATTACCGTTCGACGACGCTCACTTTATGCCAGTCGACGGTAAGTGTTTTAACTATTCTTCTTACTCTATGACTCTAGGATAGTTGTATGGGGGGATCAATACCATGCAAAGTAGGTATTGGTCTAAAACCCTAATTGGATATTAAACCCTAAGTTGCCGTCAAACCCTAGATTCGAGTTTCGAGATGATACTCATCGAAATAGGAGTTGAATGAGTTGGAGATAACTCTAACTCAAAGCTCAGACTTAGAATGGATAGGAGAAACCCTAGAAATCCATAGAGATTGATCGACGGTAGTCGAAAAACCCAAGTATGGTCTTCCGGAGACATACCGGTCGACTATACCGATTGCAAACTGTACGGCCGGTATGTTGCCACTGGTACCTTCCGGGGGGCTGGTCTGTGGGGACCGGCTGACCATACCGGTCGCCAGTCTTCCCCATAGAGCTGTGACGGGTACATGCCACCGGTAAGCTCTGTGAGGGTATTTTGTAACCTTGTTGGTTTTCGACCAACATGAAACCCTAAGGAAAATATTCTAATGAAACCCTAATAATATTGTAGGACTTTGTGACTTTTCGTTTGGATCTTGCGATGTGGAGCAAGCTAACAAACGAGCGTCTGGTAAGGGAATCTGACCTAAACCTAATAATTAATGGACAGTAAATCTTTGTTATTGACACTGAATATATATGATGTGATGTTTGTGCATATTCACATGCCATCCTTTACTTTCAGTTATTATTATTGTTCATGCATGGTAGGATGTGATTGTTAGGCATGTGATTGTTTTCGTTGGTGTGTGGAGTGGGGAATGGGCATGGGATCATTCCTCACACTAGCACCTTTTGTAGTATTCTATCTTAACATGCTTGGTACGGGTGGGGCATCAGGGGAAGGTCGTGGTATGGTGGTCTCCGATGTTGATGCTGGCCTGGCCATGGTTATGTGGCACTGTGGTCTCCGAGGTCGACGATGGCTTGTCCACGATGCTTTAGCTCTATCTCTATGCCGTAGGGAGTTATGTTGGGATAGGGTCTACCTGTGTTATGTTTCTATCCTAGTGGGTTAGTTACGGATAGGGCATCAGGGGAGGTACGGGGATGCCTTAGCTCTATCTCTATGCCGTAGACGGCTGTGCTGGGATAGAGTGTACATTGATGTCATATAGGATTGGTTAGTTGCGAGCCCAGTTTACGAGCCCTGGCCAGTAGGGGCTTAGGTACTGGTATGGATAGAGCATCAGGGGAGGTACCGGGGTATCTTAGCTCTATCTCTATTCCATGATGGGTGCATGTGGGCCAATGGGGGTGTGATCCATGAGGTGCCACACACTCGTGTATAGAGGTGCGGGGGCCACCAAACCTTTCTATAGGACATTGCAAACTTGAACCAGACCACAGCATAAAATTGATTATTACTCATGCATAATATTGTAAAACTGTCTGATTGTCTTACTGAGCTAAGTTGTGAGCTCACCCCTTGTGTACACATTGTTTTAGATGTTGATGCAGGTTATACCGTGGATGACTATATGAACGCTCCGGCGTATGGTGACGTTGCTGCTTTGGGTGTACAGGCAGGAGAGGACGAGCATGACGCTTCATGCGAGTGCCCTTTCTGCGTGTACCTTTGATTGGATTTTATTTATTTATTTTCAGTTATTTTCAGTTGGAGTAAATGGATGTAAGGATATTATATTATATGTTTAAAGTTGAATAATTAGATATTTTATTTAAATTTATCAATAGATTCTCAGTTCATTTATTTAAAAACTTCCGTTGTACTATTTATATTCTGATTGTGGTTATGAGCAATGGTTTGTATGAGTGGACATGGTCTATTCGAGATCCTGGGGTAAACCGTTGGTTCAATGACGGTTCACTCATACCATTCTGGTTGGATCAGAATTGGGGTGTGACAACTTGGTATCAGAGCTTTCGGGCTCTGTCCACAGACCATATTGCACTTAACTAAGTCGATGAACTGAGTTAGGAAAATTTAAAAATTTTAATACAGACACACCCTAAGCATTGTTTGATACCTGAGACTGATTAAGAAAGAGCATAATATACTGTATTAAATATGGAATTTTAATGATACCCATGCACTAGTTAGGAAAAACCATAAAAACATTCATTAAATAGAAAATGAGTATCAAATGAAATAGTGCTACAGGGTACAGTCCACAAACCGGACAGTTACCCTGTTATATAAATAGTCAAAAGATAAGAAAATAAAAGGGACAATCATGGGGTAGGGGGCCTAGTAGGAATAGGGTCCGCTATGTCATAATCTCGCTCGTAAGCAACCCTAAGCCAGTGTACCTGGTCCTGTGTCGCCCGTAGGCTACGAGCCAGACGTCCGAACTCCTGACCCATCTTTCGCTGAGACTCTAGGATGACCCTCTGGGTGTCCCTGATCTCAGTGAACATGCTCAACACCGGGTCTGGAGGGGGATGAGATGGTCCAGCTGTAGATGTAGACGGAGGTGCTGCAGGTGTAGGCTGTGGAGCTGGCGCTGGTACACCCTCTGCCCTATCCTCGTCATCATCACGCTTGGCCTCTGCTGCATAGGCCGCATTGGCTGTTGCTGCTGCGGTTGCTACCCTCCTGAGTGGGCGAGGGCGAGCCTCCAACTCATCGTCGCTAACGGGCAGATTGTCCATCTACATCCTCAGAATGGCATCCCAGTCGATGTCGGATGTCATGGTGTCCTCAACAGTCACCTCGCCTCTCATGCTCATACCTAGGCGACGTAGAAGGAATGTGATGAGACAACCGTATGGAAGGTTACTGGCCTGATCGGCCAGGGTTGCCTGATGCATGGTCTGGATGATGAGGTAAGGGAGAGAGACCCGCTCCCCGGTGCAGATGCAGTAGGTGATGTACTGAGTGAGCTGAGATAACTCACTCTAGTGGCCGCTCTGGGGCACAATGTTGTGCTGGATGATGCGGCTATAGACTCGCGCTAGGGGCTTCAGACTAGTCACCTTCATAGGAGCCCCAGGATTTAGAATTTGCTCTGCTATCTCTCGGCGTAGGTCCTCGCTCAGATAGCCCTTCACCTTTGGAGGGCAGTATACCAAGTCTCCATCATTGGGTACTCCCAGCAGGTCAGCCAACCGGTGAGTGTCGAAGGAGATATAGACACCCTTGACGTAGCTGGAGATGTGCAAGTCCCTACCCTGATTGGGATCGTTGACATCCCCATGATGCTCCAGGTTAGCATAAAAATGCTTAACCAGGTTGGGACGAGTGGTATCTGTGTAGGAAATTACAGGCACCCACCCAAGCTCATCAAAATCTGCATGCACATCGAACCTGTCCAACTGATCCAAGTTAACTTGCCATCCGGATTCAATGTTCTTGCTATCAAACCATGGGAACCGGGCTTGTGCCTCCAAGGAACGGAACCAATGCTCGTCGAGTTGTGGAGCTGGTGGTTGAGAAGCGCGCACGCTCGAGCCATGAGGACGTTTGCCAAGAGCACGTTGTGGAGCCATGTAAACTACAAAACAAAAAGAAAATAAGAAGAAAAATGTTAGATTTTGTCGAAATTTCGGCAGCATAACGACTGTAATTTGGGAAAAAGCCTCGAACTCACCCAAAAACTTGGGGAGGAGGACTTACGTTGTCACATCCCAATTCCACACTATTCAGAATGGTGTGATGAACCGCTAATAAACCAACGGTTCAACCAGGATCTCAAATAGGCTATCCCCGCGTTATCCAAACTCACGTACATCCATAATCATAATCAGAGTAAATACACAATAGCGGAAGTCTTATAATAACATGAACGGAGAAACTAAAATGATATTAATAATTTAATAGCAAATTATTCTGTTTTCAACTAAGACATAATTAATTATCAAATACATGTCTTAATAAATCCAATAAAGAAACCTATAAAATATCTAATCAAATATACACGAGTTGCACTCGCAGGAGGAGTCATGTGTATCCACTTCAGCTTCAGCTTCCATCGCCGCTATGTTCCCGTATGCAGACGCATTTATATAATCTTCAACGGTATAACCTGCATCATCAACTAAAAATATTCGACGTCGAGGGGTGAGCACACATCACGGCTCAGTGAGTAGCCAAAACAATGCAACAATACATATGCATGCAAAAAGTCAATTTATATCTTTGGTCTGGTATATAAGTTTGCAGTATGCAATAGAAAGGTTTAGGTAGTCAAATGTCATGTTTATTGACCCCGCCTCTATACACGAGTGTGTGACGTTACCCGAAGATCACGTTTATCGTCAACTCAAATGCACCCAATCATGAACATTATATAACAAAGGTTACGTTTATTGCTATATAGTGCCATACCAACACGTAAGCCCCTGTTAGCGAGGGCTGCAAACTGGGCTCGCAACTAACCAATCCTAATGCCAAAAAGTGTATCCAAGGCCTCACCCCAGCATCCCTCAGAATGTCCATAGAGATAGAGCAAAGGCCCCCCGGTAGAGTCAGAGACTACAAGGACCGAGACCACCTCCCCTGATACTCTACGACATAATAGTTCTGCTAATGTAATGGCGATACGACGATGCTAATGCACAAGACTTGAGTTAGAGATAGAGCTAAAGTGCTAAGACCCGCCAAAGGTTAACGTTTATTGACGTTCTCATCACACCTCCCCTGATACCCGCTCGCATCAAATACATCAACCACACACATACAAGCACATGCCTATTCCTATCATCATCATCATCATCATCATGTTATAAACAATAAAGTAAATATGCATGAACAAGTATTAGAAATATTGGATGGCATGCTGTATGCACATTACAAACATATTCGCATAGAATCAAACATGGCATAGAACTCAAGAAAATAGAAAAATAGTTTGTTATTAACCAATTTAGTTTGGGGTTCTGGTTCCTCACCTTAGCTTGCTAATAGATACTTTTCCAAGCTTTAGAATCACCTTTACAGTGTTATTGTATTGCTAGAAGACCTAACAAAGTCGATAGAATTTAATTAGACTTTATTTGGAATTTAAAAACTACTCTGTTAACTGAGGGTCGGAGGTAGGGTCGGAGTCAGGATCGACCCTGGGTGCGACCCTCCCTGAACTCTGAACTTCCCTAACACTGAGGGTCGATGGTCAGGAACACCTAGGGTCGGATGGTCATCGACCCTCGGTACGACCCTCTGTGCACTTTGGTCCAATTCCCTCTTTTAATCCATTCTTCGTGTTTAGAATCCTATGGCTTGCTCCTACATTCCATTCTACATTCATTCCAAGGTCTGAAACCATGTATAACCCACCTAGATATCTTTCATGCACTTTCCTATGGTTTTCCATGAAAACCTAACCATAGATTGATGGTTTGGGTTTCTCCGAGATCACACTCTCAACAATAACTAACCTAAGGTCGGTAGAAACTCATGGAATTAGTATCCATACCTGAGAAGATAACTTTTTCTCTAAAATTCTTCTCCTTTTTGCTAAGTTCTCTTCCTTCCCTTTCTTCTTCCTCTTTTCCTTCTCCTCTCTTTCTCTCAATTCGATTAGGGTTGTGAAAGGAGTGAAAGTGGCTTAGGAACGTCCTTTAAATAGAGTAGGAACATCCTAAATAAGTCCCTCTGAGATTAGGAAAGAATCCCAATCGAAAAATATAGAAATTTCCTAATTTCTATATTCGGCAGAATCCAAGGGTCGATGGGAGGGTCGATGATCCCGTCGACCCTAGGGTCTTAAGCTGTCCGACCCTCCCTTCAAAACTGAGGGTCTGACTTTCTGTTTTGGGAGGTCTGACCCTGCTTAGCTGGGTATGCGACCTTTCCCCTGTTTTAAGTGTTTTTGGGTCGATTTAATACCTGGGATCTCGATCTCCTTCACGCCCTTGGTCCATTTGACTCGACCATGATGGGTAAACCTGGTTCAAGGTGGTAAGACCGGGTTAGATTGACACGGGTCTTACATACGTAACCCCCGCACTCTTCAACAAATCAAACTCAGGCAATTACAACAAGAAATTTCAAGAATTTATGAAAAATCAAGAAAATTCAAAAATTTTGAAAACCTAGGTCAAAAATTGTAAAAATTCAATTTTTCCAAAAACCGTTCGATGGAACCTCAAATTAGTTGAGGGATTTTGCTCTTGGGAGTCTCTAAACCCTTTCTAAGCCGAAGGAAAAGAGTTCCTACGGTTAGAATCTCTCAATCAAAGAAAAATTTAAAATTCTAGGTATAGACGATATGGAAAAATCTTAAAAACTTGAAAGAGAGGAAAGAAACCTACCTGGAGATGATGTACTAAGCTTTAAACGGAAGAAATTGGCTTCTAAGGTCACCGGCCGGACTATAGCAACTCGGGATGGCAGAGATAAATCGCCACCGGAGAGAAAAGAGAAGGAAAAGTGAGAAATTTCTCACTTTTTCGTGAATTTATGCCATTTCTGGACATATCGGTCGACGGTTTTGCCCATACCGGTTGACCGGTACCCCAAAGGGACTGCGACGCCTATGTCTCGGTCAGAATTTTCATTCTAACCGGTCGACTACACCGGTCGCACAGTGTTCTACAGAGTGTCGACCGGTATGTATAGACCGGTCAGCACCAGAAAAGCCAGAAAAAAGTTTTTTTCTTATAAAAATTTGTAAAAAATTGAAACTTATATTTTTTGACTATTTCGCCTTATATTGTTCAAGACTAACACCACTATTGCTTCATTCTCATGTGTTATGTCTTCTTCTCAGATCCAAACAAAATATTCTGAGATGGTGGGCGAAAACGGTCGTAGGGGTCGAAAGTGTCACTAGGCTAGGATGCGCCTCGAGGAAGAAGAGCAGGTTGAACCAGGCTATGTGAGAGAGCCAAGCCCGGTAGTTGAGGAAGAGCAGGCTCCACGGGTACTGACAAATTTGCCTGGCCCACCTCACAAGAATTCTGAGACCATTGTTACAAACCTGGTCTATCAAATGCAAGCTCAGCAGAAAGAATTCCTGAGCGAGATATTGAAGATGTTCAGGCCACCGGGTTCTATTCCCACTGGAGGTACGCCCGAGTCTGGAGGGAATAATACTACACAGCCAACGCATGGTAGTCCAGGGCCGATGGGCCAACCCCAGAATGTACCACCACCGCACCAGTTTTCGTCATCTTCTGCTTATCAGGGAGCATATCCATATCCACCACCATGGTACGGAATGAATACACAGGGACAGCATGATCTGAGTCGGGCGGTGGACAGATTCTTAAAGCTGAAGCCTTCTTCATTCATAGGTAAGACAGAAACCATTGTGGCCAGCATAGTGGATTGCAGAAATGGAGAAGAATTTTCGACTGATGACTTGTACAGAGGATGAAAAGGTCCTGTTTGCCACTCATGCTAAAGGAAGATGCGAATGCTTGGTGGAATTCTACACGGGCATATATGGAGATGAAGCATACACAAGTGGATTGGGAAGCATTCAAAGTTGCCTTCTTTGATAAATACTTCTCGAAGAGTTTCAGGGATCAAATGGAAAGGGAGTTCCTCAATCTATAACAGTCTCAGTCGACTGTGGATGCTTATCAGCAGAGGTACGAGGAGTTAATTTTCTTCGCACCAGCAAGTATGCAAGAAGAAGAGACCAAGACATGCAGGTTCACCATGGGACTGCGTAGAGGCATCAGGGAGCACATATTGGGGCTAGACAAGAAAATTTATAATGAGGCTGTACAAGTTGTGAGAGTGATAAAATCCAGTCAGACGGACAGCTTCTTTGCTCAGAATAGGGGAGTGAAGAGACCCGCTATTGAGAGTTCGGTTGGCGGTAAGAATAGGCCTTTCCGCCCATACAGGGCTCAGACCGCTACAGTGCCTGCAAAGAACAATATGGCACCACCTGTGCCATAGTTCGCTGGACGTAACCCGAACATTAAATGTTTCAACTGTCAGCAAGTGGGTCATATTGCAAAGATCTGCACTCTACCTAGGAAGCAACCTCCCCAGCAAGGAAAAGTATATGCGGTCACTACAGAAGAGGCAGCCGCATCACCTGATGTGGTCACTGGTACGACTCTATCTCTTACTATTTAGCTTACTATTTCATTGTGTGTATGCGCATGTAGAACTAAGGGATAATAAAATTTCAGGAATTCTAAATGTAGCTGGTATACCTGCCAGAGTACTATTTGACTCTGGGGCCACACACTCCTTTGTTTCTATTTCCTTTGGGAAGCAAATGGAGTTACCAATTAAGCACTTGAACCCAAGCTTGATAGTTCGCTCTCCGTTAGGAGTCGAAGTGGCTTTGACTGAATATTATGGACCACGTACAGTATGTATTGAGGGCCGAGACTTAGAAGCAAGTTTGGTGCTACTCGAGATGGCAGATTTTGATGTCATCTTAGGAATGGATTGGCTAGGCCATCATTCAGCTATCCTATTATGTGGTGAAAGGAAGCTTGTGCTTACAGACAAAAAGGGGAAGGAGTATAGCTTCACTGGTACCAAGTTACCTAGGAAGCGTAAGCTGATCCTCTCCGCCCTAAAAGCTAAGAGATGCTTAGAGAAAGGGGAAGTGGGGTATCTAGTATTTGTAGTCGACATCACGACGGAGTCACGCAAGATGGAAGATATAGATGTGGTTCGAGAGTTCCCAAATGTATTTCCAGAGGAGCTTCCAGGTCTACCATCGGACAGAGCTACAGAGTTTGTGATAGACCTTATGCCAGGTTCGACACCGGTGTCTAAAGCACCATACAGGATGGCCCCTACCGAGTTAAAGGAGTTGAAGACCCAATTACAAGAATTGTTAGATAATGGTTTCATACGACCTAGCATTTCACCTTGGGGAGCACCTGTATTATTTGTCAAGAAGAAGGACGGAAGTGTAAGACTATGCATTGACTACCGTGAATTGAACAAGTTGACGATCAAGAATCGGTATCCTTTGCCTAGAATCGATGATCTGTTCGATCAATTGCAGGGTGCAAAGGTTTTCTCGAAGATTGATCTCTGATCGGGGTATCACCAATTGAACATCAAGGCCGGAGATATTCCGAAGATTGCTTCAGGACGAGTTATGGGCATTATGAGTTTCTAGTCATGTCATTCGGGTTGACCAACGCCCCAGCGTCGTTCATGGAACTGATGGACCGAGTGTTTCATGATATGTTGGACACTTCGGTCATCGTATTCATCGATGACATATTGGTCTACTCAAAGGACATGGAGGCTCATACAACACACTTAAGAGCAGCCCTACAACGGCTAAGACAAGAGAAGCTTTATGCTAAGTTCAAGAAGTGCGAGTTTTGGCTGAAGGAAGTGGCTTTCTTGGGCCATGTAGTATCTGAAGATGGTATCAAGGTTGATCCAAGTAAGATAGCTGCTATAGTACGATGGGAAGCACCAAAATATGTTGCGGAGATTCGTAGTTTCCTTGGGTTGGCTGGTTATTATAGAATGTTCGTGGAAGACTACTCCAGGATTACTGTTCCGCTCACCGGATTGACCAAGAAGGGGGAGAAATTCATATGGACAGATGAATGCGAGAAGTGTTTTCAGACTTTGAAGTCAAGACTAGTCTCTGCACCTATCTTGACCATCCCAGAACCAAGCGTACCGTTTACTTTATATACGGATGCTTCAGGGTTGGGTATCGGGTGTGTATTGATGCAAGGAGAACAGGTGATTGCTTACGCATCAAGACAGTTAAAAAAGCATGAAAAGAACTATCCTATGCATGATTTGGAGTTAGCAGCGGTTATACAAGCAATCAAGACTTGGAGACACTACTTGTACGGTGAGAAGTTTCAGATTAAGTCAGATCATAAGAGCTTAACTTATCTTTTCACTCAGAAGGATCTGAATATGAGACAAAGGAGATGGCTGGAATTGTTGAAAGATTATGATTGTGACATCCAGTACCATCTGGGCAAAACAAATGTGGTGGTTGACGCCTTAAGCAGAAAGTGGGCATCAAAACCTGAGGCCGGGCCAAGTACAAATGCTGTATTGTGTGCTACAGCCTCAAGTTTAATGGAAAATGATGAAGAACACATAATAGAGACTGCAGAAGATCCAGTTGAGCAAGGTTTAATTCATAAGTTCACCATGATATTTGCAGCTTTGAAGATCTCTCCAGATCTAGTTGATGAAGTCAAGGTAGCAATCCTACAGGATCCACATCTCAAGATAGTACAAGAAGACTTAGAGAAGGGTATGAGCAATCCTGACTTTACCTTGGATTCAAACAAGGTACTCAGGTATCGTGGACGGTTATGTATACCTGAGAGTGAAGACTGCAATATCAGAGATCGAGTTATGACTCAAGCTCATTACACTCCATATTCGGTACATCCAGGAAGTACCAAAATGTACCATGATTTAAGAAGACTATATTGGTGGAGGGGTATGAAAGCAGATATAGCTTGTTTCGTGTTCCAATGTCTAAATTGTCAACAAGTTAAAGCAGAAAGGCAGAGACCTGCAGGTTTACTACAGCCATTACCGAAACCTGCATGGAAGTGGGATTGTATCACCATGGATTTCGTCACTGGCCTACCTTTGACACCAAGGTCAGTGGATGCAGTTTGGGTTATAGTCGACCGACTCACCAAGACAGCTCGATTTATTACGGTTAGACCTCAGTATACCATGGAGAAACTGGCCAAGTTATATGTTGATAATATAGTCAAACTTCATGGCGTCCCAGAGAGTATAGTATCTAATAGAGATCCCCGTTTTACATCAAAGTTCTGGGAAGGATTACAGAAAGCTATGGGAACAAAGTTGAAGTTCAGTACAGCTTTTCACCCTCAGATGGACGGACAGTCAGAATGAACTATTCAAATTTTAGAAGATATGCTCTGAGCTTGTGCATTAGATTCCAAGGGAGCTTGGGATGAGAAACTATCACTCATCGAGTTCACTTATAACAACAGCTATCAGGCTACAATTCAGATGGCCCCATATGAAGCACTCTACGGGAGGAAGTGTGGTACACCTCTGCTATGGAACGAGGAGGGAGAAAGAAGAATTGTAGGACCGGAGTTTGTTGAAGAAACTTGTCGAGTGATTGATCAGATCAAAGAAAGAGTAAAGACAGCTCAAGTTTCGACAGAAGCATTATGCGGATAATCGACGTCGAGATCTGGAGTTTGCAGTGGGTGACAAAGTATTCTTGAAGATATCACCGGTGCGAGGTCTAAAAAGGTTTGGTAAGAAGGGAAAGCTATGCCCTAGGTATGTGGGACCATACGAGATATTGGCTAGATGTGGTAACATAGCATATCAATTGGCTCTACCACCATCTATGTCAAGTGTCCATGATGTGTTCCATGTATCTTTATTGAAAAAGTATGTCAGAGATCCATCGCACATCTTGACAGCAGACCCCCAGACTTGACTGAAGACTTAACATTCGAAGTGGTGCCTGCAATGCTCTCAAGTCGAAAGGTATAGTAACTTCGAACCAAGGATATTCATTATGTGAAGGTGCATTGGAGAAGCCAAAATATCGAAGAAATTACTTGGGAAGAGGAGAGTGCAATGAGGAAGGAGTATCCTAATCTTTTCGACGATCAAGGTACGTTTAAATTTCGAGGCCAAAATTTCTTTTAAGGGTGGGGGAGTTGTGAGACCTACATGCAAATTTCAGAACGAAATTCTTTTAAGGGTGGGGGAGTTGTAAGACCCACACTCCGTAAACCCAGTCTAAACCTTGGTTTTGTGTCGTAGCAGGTTTTTCGATCATCACTGGGCTAGACGGGATGAGCGGATGACAAACAGGTACGAAATTGGACCAAAGACGATCAAATCAACATGATTTTATGTTGACCGGTCGATGGTACCGGTCTTGGTACGGGTCGACTGGTCAGCTCTGTGCAGCTGACTACGGAGATCCGGAATTGGATCTCTGTGGGTCCCACTTTCCTAAACCCTAATACTTGAACCTTCGTAATCCTAATAGGGTTACTAAACCCTAATTTTAGCCTATAAAAATACCCTTAAACCTCCTCAAATCCTTTCCATTGTCTCTCACAAACCCTAGAGAAGAGAAGGAGGTTGGAAAGGAGAAGAGGCTAGGAAGAAGAAGGAGGTGCCGCCATTACCGTTCGACGACGCTCACTTTACGCCAGTCGACGGTAAGTGTTTTAACTATTCTTCTTACTCTATGACTCTAGGATAGTTGTATGGGTGGATCAATACCATGCAAAGTAGGTATTGGTCTAAAACCCTAATTGGACATTAAACCCTAAGTTGCCGTCAAACCCTAGATTCGAGTTTCGAGATGATACTCATCGAAATAGGATTTTAATGAGTTGGAGATAACTCTAACTCAATGCTCAAACTTAGAATGGATAGGAGAAACCCTGGAAATCCATAGAGATTGATCGACGGCAGTAAAAAAACCCAAGTATGGTCTTCCGGAGACATACCGGTCGACTATACCGGTTGCACACTGTACGGCCGGTATGTTGCCATCGGTACCTTCCGGGGGGCTGGTCTGTGGGAATCGGATGACCATACCGGTAGCCAGTCTTCCCCACAGAGCTGCGACCGATACATGCCACCGGTCAGCTCTGTGAGGGTATTTTGTAACCTTGATGGTTTCCGACCATCATGAAACCCTAAGGAAAATATTCTAATAAAACCCTAATATTATTGTAGGACTTTGTGACTTTCCATTTGGATCTTGCGACATGGAGCAAGCTAACAAATGAGCGTCAGGTAAGGGAATCTGACCTAAACCTAATAATTAATGGACAGTAAATCTTTGTTATTGACACTGAATATATATGATGTGATGTTTGTGCATATTCACATGCCATCCTTTACTTTCAGTTATTATTATTGTTCATGCTTGGTAGGATGTGATTGTTAGGCATGTGATTATTTTCGTTGGTGTGTGGAGTGGGGCATGGGCCTGGGATCATTTCTCACACTGGCACCTTTTGTAGTATTCTATCTTGACATGCTTGGTACGGGTGGGGCATCAGGGGAAGGTCGTGGTACGGTGGTCTTCGATGTTGATGCTGACCTAGCCATGGTTATGTGGCACTGTGATCTCCGAGGTCGACGCTGGCTTGTCCACGATGCTTTAGCTCTATCTCTATGCCGTTGGGAGTTATGTTGGGATAGGGTCTACCTGCGTTATGTTTCTATCCTAGTGGGTTAGTTAAGGATGGGGCATCAGGGGAGGTACGGGCATGCCTTAGCTCTATCTCTATGCCTTAGACGGCTGTGCTGGGATAGAGCGTACATTGATGACATATAGGATTGGTTAGTTGCGAGCCCAGTTTGCAAGCCCTGGCCAGTAGGGGCTTAGGTACTGGTATGGGTAGAGCATCAAGGGAGGTACGGGGGTATCTTATGTAAGACCCGTGTCAATCTAACCTGGTCTTACCACCTTGAATAAGGTTTACCCATCATGGTCGAGTCAAGTGGACCAAGGGCGTGATGGAGATCGAGATCCGAGGTATAAAATCAACCCAAAAACACTTAATTTTAGGGGAGGGTCGCATACCCAGCCAAGTAGGGTCGGACCTCCCAAAACAGAATGTCAGAACCTCAGATTTGAAGGGTGGGTCGGACAACTTAAGACCCTAGGGTCGACGGGATCATCGACCCTCCCATCGACCCTCGGTTTCTGTCGAATTTAAAAATTAGGAAATTTCCTAATTTTCGATTGGGATTCTTTCCAAATCTCAATGGGACTATTATTGGACATTACTACTCTATTTAAAGGACATCCCTAAGCCACTTTCACTCCTTTCACAACCCTAATTGAATTGAGAGAAAGAGAGAAGAAGGAAAAGAGGAAGAAAGGAGACAAGGAGGAAGACTTAGCAAAAAGGAGAACAGTTACAGAGAAAGATTAATCTTCTCAGGTATGGATACTAATTCCATGAGTTTCTACAAACCTTAGGTTTGATATGGTTGAGTGTAGGATTTCGAAGAAACCCAAACCATCCATTCATGGTTAGGTTTTCATGGAAAACCATAGGATGATGCATGAAAACTATTTAGATGGATTATACGTGGTTCTAGACCATGGAATGACTGTTGAATGACTATAGGAAGCAAGTCATAGGACCCCAAACACGAAGAGTGGATTTAAAAGTGGAAATTGGACCAGAGTGCATCGAGGGTCGCACCGAGGGTCGATAGACCATCCGACCCTAGGTGTTTCTGACCATCGACCCTCAAGAGGGGAGGGTCGATAGACCCATCGACCCTAGCATCGACCCTAGCATCGACCCTCAGTTGACAGAATGGTTTTAAATTCTGAATTAATTCTAATTAAATTCTATCGACTTTGTTAGGTTTGCTAGCAATATAATAACGTTATAATGGTGATTCTAAAGCTTGGAAAATATCTTTTAGCAAGCTAAGGTGAGGAATCTTAACTCCAGACTAAATTGGTTAATAATAAACTGTTTTCTATTTCTTGAGTCCTATGCTATGTTTGATTCTATGCGAATATGTTGTAATGTGCATACAGCATGCCATCCAATATTTTTATTACTTGTTCATGCATATTTACTTTATTGTTTATAACATGATGATGATTATGATGATAGGAATAGGCATGTGCTTGTATGTGTGTGGTTGATGTACTTGATGCGAGCGAGTATCAGGGGAGGTATGATGAGAACGTCAATAAACGTTAACCTTTGGCAGGTCTCAACACTTTAGCTTTATCTCTAACTCAAGTCTTGTGCATTGACATCGTCGTATCGCCATTACCTTAGCAGAACTATTATGTCGTAGAGTATCAGGGGAGGTGGTCTCGGTCCTTGTAGTCTCTGACTCTATCGGGGGCCTTAGCTCTATCTCTATGGGCATTTTGAGGGATGCTGGGGTGAGGCCTTGGATACACTGTTTGGCATTAGGATTGGTTAGTAGCGAGCCTAGTTTGTAAGCCCTCGCTAACAGGGGCTTACGTGTTAGTATAGCATTATATAGCAATAAACGTTAACCTTTGTTGTATAATGTTATGGTAGGGTGGATGGGGACGACGATAAACGTTAACCTTCGGGCGGGCTTCCACACCCTGTGTATAGAGGCGGTGTCAATAAACGTTAATCTTTGATCACCCAACCTTTCTATTGCGCATTACAAACTATAAACCAGACCAAAGATATAAATTGACTTTTTGCATGCATATGTATTGTTGCATTGTTTTGGCTACTCACTGAGCCGTGTTGTGTGCTCACCCCTCGACGTCGAATATTTTTAGTTGATGATGCAGGTTACACAGTCGAAGATTATATGAACGCGTCTACGTACGGGAATATAGCAACAATGGACGCTGGAGCTGAAGATGATACACACGACTCCTCTTGCGAGTGCAACTCCTGTGTATTTGATTAGATATTTTTATAGGTTTATTTGGATTTATTAAAGACTTGTATTGATATTTACTTATGTCTCGGTTGATACAGAATAATTTTCTATTAAATTATTAATATCATCTTAGTTCTTAGTTCATTTATTTATAAGATTTCCGCTATTGTGTATTTACTCTGATTATGATTGTGGATGCGTGTAATTTTGGATAACGCGGGGATGGCCTATTAGAGTTCCTGGTTGAACCGTTGGTTATTTAGCGGTTCATCACACCATTCTGAACAGTGCAGAATTGGGGTGTGACATCTTAGCTCTATCTTTATTCCATGATTGGTGGATGTGGGCCAATGGGGGCGTGATCCATGAGGTGCCACACACTCGTGTATAGAGGTGTGGGGGCCACCAAACCTTTCTATAGCACATTGCAAACTTAAACCAGACCACAACATAAAATTGATTGTTACTCATGCATAATATTGTGAAACTGTCTGATTGTCTTACTGAGCTAAGTTGTGAGCTCACCCCTTGTGTACACATTGTTTTAGATGTTGATGTAGGTTATACCGTGGATGACTATATGAACGCTCCGGCGTTTGGTGTCGTTGCTGCTTTTGGTGTACAGGCAGGAGAGGACGAGCATGACGCTTCATGTGAGTGCCCTTTCTACGTGTACCTTTGATTGGATTTTATTTATTTAGTTTCAGTTATTTTCAGTTGGACTAAATGGATGTAAGGATATTATATTATATGTTTGAAGTTGAATAATTGGATATTTTATTTAAATTTATCAATAAATTCTCAGTTCATTTATTTAAAGACTTCCGCTGTACTATTTATATTCTCATTGTGGTTATGAGCAATGGTTTGTATGAGTGGACACGGTCTATTCGAGATCCTGGTATGAACGGTTGGTTCAATGACGGTTCACTCACACCATTCTGGTTGGATCAGAATTGGGGTGTGACAGTTCATCTCCCCATTCTATGAAATTGATGCCGTGGTGAGGGAGGGGATTATTCACCAATGACACTTGCCGGGGCTGGACCTTAAATTTTTTGGAATCCAATAGATCCTGTATGGCATGCCTTAATGTGTAGCAGTTGTCCGTGTCATGCCCATGCTGATTGTGGTACTTACAGAACTGGTCCATACGAAAATTTGATGGAAAAGGACTTGGAGGTAGACGAGGGTCAAGCACTGTCAACTTCTTGGCTTGTATCAACTTATCTAGAGCCTTGGATCCGGTCATCCCCAAATTGGTAAACTACCTCCTCAGTCTTGCTTGCTATGGTGGGATGTAACTTGAACTTCCCAAGATCAATGGTTCAGAATTGGTATTAGCTATTTGCTTAACAGATTGATTCCCTAGATTTCTTGATGGGTATGCCCTTCTATTCGACACCCCTTCTGACCTTTCTGACTTTCCCGGTAATATATCTCCCCGGGTTATGGCGTCCTCTACTTGTTGTCCTGCAACAACGAGCCCTTCGAATGATAGGATGGCCTGGCCAAAAATGTATGTTTTATATGACCCACTTAAACCTCTCATCATTATCTGCACTTGATCTCTTTCAGAAGGTCGATCCCAAAGCTTTGCTACTACACTTCTGAACTGGGTTAAATAGGCCGTGAATGTCTCTCCTTATACTTGGACCATGGTTTCCAATTGCCTACGGTGGGTCTCTATCTCTGTGTTGTAGGAATAGAAACTGATAAATGCTTTGGTGATATTTAACCACGAATGTATCTGTGATGGGTTCAGATTCATCAACCATCGATGATCCCCGCCCGTGAGTGAGAATTGGAATGGTTGTCCAAACTGCTCATCAGTAAATCCTTCGACTTGCTTCAATAGGCCCATGAATGATCTTAAATGGGTCCTGGGGTCTCCTGTCCCATCAAATTTCTTAGTGGTCCATTTAAACTTGGGAGGCAGCTTAGTTTCTGGAAAAAAGCGTAATCCTTCGGCATCAATGATTTTACTTTCTACTCCTTTCATGCCCCTCAGTATTTTTTCCACTTGACTCAATCTATCACTATATGGGCCATCTTCTTCCTTTGATTTCTTGGTCATCGGGGTAGCTTGAATGATGGATTGTTTCTGGGGTATGGCACCTTCCATATCTTCTAATGCCAGATTTATGAAAAATTTTGAAACAGCTGGGTTAGGGGTACCTGGTCCATGTGGCAGTGCCATATTTACCCTTTCAGAGGTTGACCCTTGAGCCTCCAATTGTAATTGTATATCCCTTACTAGGGCAGCTATCACCCCCATGGTATCCCCATCTTTTCCATCCTGGCATCCATAGTGCTCGGGGCTTGGTTTGATCCTTCAGCCATTGATTCAGTTGATGTGGTTGAGATGGGAGTAACTGGCTCTGGTGTGTATACCCTAGACATCCTCCCAGTAATGGGATCCCTTATCCACGAGGTAAAAATGGTTGTGGTTTGGGTTGACTCCTTGCCTTGTACCGGAAAAGAACCCAAAAGTGGTAAATATTAGGACTCAAAGATGACGGGAGTGGAAAGAAATTACATACACAATCAAGGATGACTCAACCAAACAAAAGTTAGCTCCTTCATAAGGGTGATCGGGCAAACATTATCCAAGTCAATTTAATTGAATTTGATTAAGCCATGTGTTCGGTCTTGGGACCTCGTGATTCTAAAATGGATAATCAGTGGTACCAAGGTCTGGCCCATTGGATTACTGAATTCGATAAAATTGAAATGGATATATTAATCCGTCGTCCTTATTAGGGACGATTAGAAAAAGTGGTTCATGGATGAACAAACTAGTAAATTTCTTCTTGACCATGGTATCTATGTCTTGACAGGGATTTTCTATTCGTTTTTCAAAATCGACGTATTAACAATGAGAGATTTGACACATCGAGTTTACTTAATGGAGGGTGTATAGTGACCGTCTACTATGATGTAAAACAGGTGTATACATACCTCATACTCCCAATGGGTGAAAGTTCAAGATGCTCATAGTGTAGATTCTAACATGTTGACCAATCGAGGACAGAAACGGGCAGAACTTTGACATCTCGAACATGGATGTCATGGTTAAGCAGATTTTACTGGGTCGGTTCAGGGATGAACCAAAAGTAACAAACATTGGGCTATAATCTGGGTTAGGACAGAAAAGGCCACCTTGACAAGGACGGTGTAACCTATCACCAATTGCACGATGAATAATGGGCCCCCAACCCCTTTATATACTATGTAGCAAAAATCCAAGCGACGTGGAGTAGTATAACGCATTCTCGGGCGGACCCAAGAAACACTCATTAGAGGTTGCTGTCCGGTCGTGGTTTCACAAAGTATGGGCCAAGGTTGTGTGTTTCGCCTAGAGGCTGCCCCATTTGCAGGGGACCCGGTTCAGCTACTCGCACGAATGTGTGACAGAACCCATTCCCCCAAAGCAATATTATACAAGCATAAATATAGTATCCTAAAAGCTGGCATCCGATTCACACAAGGAAAATTTTCATTTAGGAGTTTGATGTTTATATCCCTAGTGAAGTCGCCACTGTGAAGACAAAGATGGAAATCTTGGAAGTCGCCACCAAGATTTAGGTCTAGGACCTTAGAAATGTGAAATCTCACCCCAAGGTAAGACTTCGATTGACTCATGACCCTTAGATTGGATTTTTGATCCATCAGAGATTGGGTAAGCATCAGGTTACGGTTATGGGAAGGGGTTAGGCACCCGAACCGTCCGATCGAAATCGGTCTCCTATACCTTCCCTATGCTAGACACTATCTATTAAACCGAACCAAACCAAGTGGTTTGATATCATTGAACCGAATCTGTATCCATCAGATTGCCTATGTATCACGAAATTATTCTGAAAATCATGTTCACCATCGTAGTTCAGGTGTGATTAAAGTTTATGACTGTGATTTATGCTTGTGCATGATTAAGTTCTTTGTTCATGTTGAAGTTTATGCTTGAATGGATGAGAAACCCTATGGGTTAGGATCTGGATAGTCCATGTTGACTGATAGATAGTCCTAGTGAATCTAAGAATAACCCTATTTGGGTCAAAATATGGATAACCCATTCTGGGTTAGAATGTGGATAACCCTATTTAGGTAAAAAATGTGGATAACCCTTCCTATGTTGAAAATGGGATAACCCTATTTGGGTCAAAATATGGATAAATATCCTAGTGGATCTATGGATAATCTAAGTGGACTAAGATGTGGATCCGAATTTAGAATTCTCCCAAATAGCCTACGTATCCTAGGGTTTGCCCTAGGAATCAGAATCCGCGTAGTTCGAAATTGATGGAATAACCTGTTCTAGGTTAGAATGTGAGAACTTGTTCTAGGTTTAGGGTTTAGAACCTATTCTAGGTTTAGGATTGAGAACCTATTATAGGTTTAGGGTTTAGAACCTATTATAGGTTTAGGATTGAGAACCTATTCTAGGTTTAGGGTTTACTGAGAGATGAAAATCGTCCTGAATTACCCTTTTCATCCTAAGTTCTAATTTTGGAAGGTTTGGCAAAACATTCTCTTCCTTTATTAAGATTTTTATTATTCTCATTATGCCCTTCCCAAGAATGTGGGTGCCTAAATTGTAAGACCCGTATCGAACTAACCGGTCTTACCACCTTGTACCAGGTCTACCTATCATGGTCGAGCCAAATTGACCAAGTGCGTAAAGGAAATAGCGAGACGAAGTACTAAACTGACCCAAAAATAGTAAAATAGGGGGCAGGGTCGCATACCCAGATAGGCAGGGTCGGACCCCCCCCCCATTAGGGAGTCAGACCCCTGAAATTTTGATCGAGGGTCGGACAATTTAGACCTGAGGGTCGACGGGATCTCCGACCCCCTCATCGACCCCCTCATTGCTGACAGAAATCTTAAATAAGAAACTTTTCAAATTTCAAGGGAATTCTTTCCTAATTTCAATGGAATTTATTTTGGGAGGTTCTCCTCTATAAATAGGACATCCCTTAGCCTCTTTCACTTCTTTTGAAACCCTAATTGAAAGTGAGAGAAAGAGAAGAGAAGGAGAAGAGAAGGAAAGTTGGAGAAGAAGACTAAAGAGAAGAATTCAGAGAAACCTCTGAATCTCAGCAAACCTAAGGTATAGATATGTTTCCATTAATGATTTAAGACCTTAGAATAATTCATGAAGAGGGTATGGTCTAGGAGAAACCCAAATCATCCATCCATGGGAGGATTTCAATGAAATCCATGGAGGAAATCATGGTAGGAAAAGTAAGGAAGAAACCTAGAGTTTTAAGCCATAGAACAAGCATAGAATGGATTGTGGAAGTAAGCCATAGGACCCAAACATGAAAGAATGGACTGTAGGATGAAAAGGTAGACTCAAACCATGGGGGGTCGCATGTGGGGTCGATTGGGAATCGACCCTACCAGACCACAGGATCGACCCCCAGCATTCGGGAAGTCCAGGGATGCGGTGGTCGCACCTAGGGTCGATGGAACATCCGACCCTGGCATCGACCCTACCCTTGGGGACGCAGAAACCTGTGACCCTACCTGCGATCCGTCCTACGACCCTAGCTTAACAACAAGCCTAAAATTATCGGAATGAATTTTAACTAAAATCTATCGACTTGTTAGGTTCTCCTATTGATATAAAAGTAATTCTTAAAGCTTGAAAGAGGATCTACACTCAAGCAAAGGTGAGGGAACAAGACCTAAAATAATTGGTTAATAATAAATTATTTTTATTTTCTTGAGTCCAATGTCATGACTGATTCTATGCGTATATGCTTGTAATGTGCATTCAACATGTCATCCAATATTCCTACTAATAATATTCATGCATATTTAATTCTATTTTATTTATAACATGAAGATAATGATGATGCTAGGAATAGGCATGTGAATGTATGTGTGTGGTTAGTGTGCTTGATGTGAGTGAAGCATCAAGGGGAGGACATGACATTGTGGCTCAGTCTGGTCACCAGACTCTAGCTCTATCTCTACTCATGTCTTGTCCACTGACATCGTCGTATCGCCATTACCTTAGCAGAACTATTACGTCGTAGGGTATCAGGGGAGGTGGTCTCGAACCGTGTAGTCTTCGACTCTGCCAGGGGGTCTTAGCTCTATCTCTATGGACGTATTGAGGGATCCTGGGGTGAAGCCTTGGGTACACTATTTGACATTAGGATTGGTTAGTTGCGAGCCCAGTTTGCAAGCCCTCGCCAGCAGGGGCTTACGTGTTGGTATGGGTAGAGTATCAGGGGAAGTGTGATGCGGTGTGGTCCTAAACACTTTAGCTCTATCTCTATTCCATAGTGGGTGCATGTGGGACGACAATAAATGTTAACCTTTGGGCGGCTTCACACACTCGTGTATAGGTGAGGCAGCCACCGAACCTTTCTATAGCATATTGCAAACTTATATACCAGACCACAGATATGAATTGAATACATGCATATGTTTGTTGTATTATTTTGTTTTCTCACTGAGCTCAAGTTGGAGAGCTGACCCTCGCGCGCGTAATTCTTTTTAGTTTCTGATGTTACAGGTATTATGATTGAAGATTATGTCGACACGCCAACATTTGAATAGGTGACAGTGACAGCTATGATGAGCAAGCTGTGGAGGACGAACATGGTTCATTAAGCGAGCGTTTCAACTATGGATATGTTTAGTGTTTAATTTTTGTATTTGAATATTGTAATATTAATTATTTATCATGACTAGACCTCAGTTCATTATCTGTAAGACTTCCGCTATTTACTTTATTACCTCTGATTAATGTGGAATGTGTTTTGGTTTAACAACGTGGGGATAGCCTATTCGAGATCCTGGTTGAACTGTAGGTTTATTGATGGTTCATCAGACCATTTTGGATAATCTAGAATTGGGGTGTAACATAAATGTACGTCCCCACACCTAATATGTTTGCTAGGTGTAAACATATGACAGTTCGACTAGAGTGTTGCATAAATTAAATTATTACCAAAAATAGAATATTCTAAGCATGGCATGTATGATATTTATGGTAACTATCACAACATATAGTAAGATTATGAAAATCTCCCTAATATGGCATGCATTACAAATAAGGCAAGAACCTAATATGGTAAGATCTAATATGCTACTCTAAGCATGACAAGACCTAATATGGCAAGATTTAATATGCATCTATATATCAATATGGTAAGTACCAATCATAGAATGCAAATATGACATGAATTTTAAAAAAAAAGTAAGATCTTATATGCTATTTTCTAAGCATAGTAAGACTTAAAAATGGTAATTATTATTAAGATTTTGCTAAATATGGTAAAAAATCTATTTATTCTACCAAATATAGCAACACATGGAATATGGCAATTATGGTATGCACAATCCAAACAAAGCATATGAATGCTCCAAATATAGTCATTTATCCAAATATGGCAGAATTTGCTCAAACAACCAATTTGCATGTTACAATGAATGAGACATCAATGAAACCTTTTTTCTTTTTTTTTGAAAAGTGAAAAATTATTAAAAACATATGTTCAATGTTCTTTGAAAAATTATAATTTTTATGAAGACATTTGAAAAAATTAATGACTCAAAACTGTCAAAATTGTGACACAAGGTTTCAGATAATGGGCAAAGTTATGAACTGCATTCAGATTCTGTCACATTAGACAAAAATGGCCATAAGTAGGTCTTTTGCAACTCAAATCAAGTTCAACTTTTTTTCATAGAAAGACAACTTAATATATTATATTTCATATGAGGGAGTTGTATCCCAAAAGAGAGCAAAAGTAGGTCAAAGATATGCCCTAAGACAGGACTTGTGCACTCGTCAAATCTATTTTAGATTTTTGACCAGTTGCACCATAAATTCCAAATAAAATCCTATATTTAATGAAAATTAAATCCAGACATATGTCTACGTAGATAACTATCTGATATAAAATTTCATCAAGAAAAACAAGTTAAAACAACATATTTTTTTTGTGAAAAATGATTCTTTTCAATCATGCAAATCAATACATCCTGACAGATTCAAAATCAGAGAACTATGCACTTAAAATTGATATCAATTCAATTAAAAATTAAAAAAATACTAAACCAGTTTGAGAAAATTTTCATGTCTATAAAGTTCATATGAAGATAATTTCCTGCTTATGGCCATAAGACCCTTGTCTAGAGACTTTCTGATGGAGGATTGCATTACATTTGAGTAAAACAGCAATGTCAAAGATAAATTTTTTGATGTATTTTCCTAATTCCAAATAGAATGAAATTTTTAGGATAGTCTTCTAACATATCAAAGAGATTTTCATAAAAATTTGGGCTTCAAAATCTTATCAAAAATACAAGTGATGTACGTCCTAAGTTTGAATCCTAAATCTGGAAATTTTATATTAGAAAATCACTTTATGAAACATACAAAAAACATCCAACATCATCATATAGCATTCAAAACTTCATCATTGAATAGCTTAGACAAATTATCATTCATAAAAAATACTAGACATATGCATCCTAACATTAATAACTATGTAATAGAGCATTCCTGATTGAGATTTCATGGAAATTAGCTTTTTTTAAGCAAAATTGACATTCAAGCATTCTAACGACCTCTAAATTTGTTTAAGGTACTAACCTTGTGCTCGAATCGAGCGAAACCATCGATGTAGGATGTTTGGAGATCGTATCAAGCTCTTTGAATGTGAATCCTCCTGCTCCTTTTCTCTGTTTCTCTCTCTCTCTCTTCTCTTTCTCTCTTATCTTCTTCTCTTTTCTTTCTTTTCTCTTCTTCTTCTCTCTTTCTTTCTCCCTCTCTCACGTTTCTCTCTCTTCTCTTGGCCTATTTATGCTTTTTCTCTCCTCTTCTAGAAGATCCTTCTTTCCTTTTTTTTTTTTCTAGAAAATCCTCTTTTTTTCCTTTTTTCTTCTTTCCTTTCTTCTCTTCCTTCCCTTTTCTCTTCTCCTTCTCTCTTCCACTCGTTTTTTCCTCTTTTCTTCTTCTAGAAAATCCTCTCCTTATCTTTCCTTCTTCTCTCTTCCTTCCTTTTCTTCTTTTTCTTCTAGAAAATCCTTTATTTTTATTTTTTCTTTCCTTTCTTTTCTCTTTCCCACATTTTTTCTTCTTCCTTTCTTTCCTTTTTCTCCTTCTTCTTCTAGAAAATTCCTTCTCTCTTTCCTTTCCCTCTTTGCTTTATCTAGAAAATTCCATCTCTCTTTTCCTTTTTTCTTCTTTCCTTTTCTTCTTCCTTCCTTTCCTTCCTTTTTTTTTCTCCCTCTCTTTTCACATTTTCTTTCTAGAAAACGTTTCCTTTTTTGTCTTTTCTTTTTCTTCTTTTTTTCTTTTTTTCTTTCCTTCCTCTTTCCTTCCTTTTTTTTTTCTTTCTCCCTCTCTCTTTCACGTTTTCTTTCTAGAAAACATAAAAGAGATCCTTTTTTTTCTTTTCCTTTTTTCTTTTATTTCTCTCTCTTTCCTTTTTTTCCTTTCTCCCATTCTCTTTCCCACGGTCTCTATTTTCTCTCTCTTTCCACGGCCTCTCTTTCCTCTCTCTTTCCTACAATATATATGTATATATATATATATATATAAATGTATTAATACATATAATATATCCATAAGATATATATATATATATATATATATATATATATATTATATATATATATTATATACAATAATATATTCTACATTATACACATATAAAAGACATGCATGCATATGGACTGACATAACTTGGTCTGGATTGGTCTGAGCTGGACCGGGCTAAGTTAGACTAAGGTGGATTAAGCTAGTTTGGACGAAGGTTGACATTTCATAGTCTATTTCTGTCACCCTTCCATATGAAATTTTTCGATAGCATCTATTCCAAATTTTCTATGTTCACTTTGTAGAACATTAAAAATGAGGAATATTGGAACTTGAATCATCTCATTTGGAAATAAAGTTACCAACTTATGAATTTTTTAAGTTTAAGCAGACCAATTATCAATAATTTGGATGACCATTCTGCATGGGATCCTTCGGAGGCTTCTACCGAAAATTCTTTACATCCACTTTGTAGAGTACTAAAAATGGAACATAATGAAACTGAAATTACCTGATTTGGATATGGGGTGACAAAAATATGAATTTTTGAAGATTAAATGACCATTTGCATGTGTAATTTAGCATGGGACCATTTGGAGACTTCTACCCGAGATTTTTTATGTTCACATTGTGAAACATCACAAATGAAGAATAATGGCCTTGGAATCATCTGAATCCGACGTAGAACGACAAAGATATGAAGCTTTGAAGGGGTTGGACAGAGGGTAAAAGCCAACCACACGGGGATTACATAATCGACCACATGTTCTCGATAAGGTCCCAGAGAAGGTATGGTCGCATGTGTGGTAACATGATATGCTTCCAAGAGTATCGACCACACCCCCTATGGTCGCTGTCACACACCATTTCTAGTCTAACCAAATTAGTGTGATGAACCGCCAATTAACCAACGGTTCAACCAGGATCTCGTATAGGTCGTACCCACCATATCAAACCACACACACATTACATGGTAATAATCAGAGTTAATAAATAAATAAGCAGAAGTCTTACAGATAATGAACTGATATTCAAACAGTGATAAATAAGTATTTAATCCAATTATCACCAAACCACAAGACAAAAAAAATAAATAATCCATTACATGTTCCATTAATTAATTATAACTGAACTAATAAAAAATGTACTGGTTGCACTTGCATGATGAATCATGCTCATCTTCAACACCCTCTTCGTCTATGGCGGCAACATGTCCATATGTCGGCATATTCATATATTCTTCAACAGTAGGACCTGCATCATCACTAAAAATATTCAACGTCGAAAGGGTGAGCACACATCATGGCTCAGTGAGCAAACAAAACAATGCAACAAACATATGCATGCATTCAATTCATATCTTAGGTCTAATTTTTAAGTTAGCAATATGCTATAGAATGGTTTGGTGGCCGCTGCACCTCTTTACACGAGTGTGTGAATCCACCCAATGGACCAAACACCATTGTCGTCCCACATACACCCACCATGGAATAGAGATAGAGCTAAAGTGTCTAGACCAAACACCGCCAACACTTTCCTTGATGCCCTATCCATACCAACATGTAAGCCCTATTGGCAAGGGCTAACTGGGCTCTGTGAGGAGAAAGATGGAAATCTTAGAAGTTACCACCTAGATTAAGGTTTAGGACCTTAGAAATGTGAAATCTCACCCCAAGGTAAGACTTCGATTGACTCATGACCCTTAGATCGGATTTCTGGTCCATCAAAGATTGGGTAAGCGTCAGGTTATGGTTATGGAAAGGGGTTAGGCACCCAAACCGCCCGATCGAAATCGGTCTCCTATACCTTTCCTTTGCTAGACACTATCTATTAAACCGAACCAAACCAAGTGGTTTGATATCATTGAAACGAGTCTATATCCATCAGATTGCCTACGTATCATGGAATTATTCTGAAAATCAGGTTCACCATCGTAGTTCAGGTGTGATTAAAGTTTACGACTGTGATTTATGCTTGTGCATGATTAATTTCTTTGTTCAATTTGAAATTTATGCTTAAATGGATGAGAAACTCTATGGGTTAGGATCTAGATAGTCCATGTGGACTGATAGATAGTCCTAGTGGATTTAAGAATAACCCTATCTGGGTCAAAATATAGATAATCCATTCTGGGTTGGAATGTGGATAACCCTATTTGGGTCAAAAATGTGGATAACCCTTCCTGGGTTAAAAATGTGGATAACCCTATTTGGGTCAAAATATGGGTAAATATCCTAGTGGATCTATGGATATTCCAAGTGGACTAAGTTGTGGATCCGAATTTGGGATTCTCCCAAATAGCCTACGTATCCTAGGGTTTGCCCTAGGAATTAGAATCCACGTAGTTCAAAATTGATGGAATAACCTGTTCTAGATAAGAATGTGAGAACCTGTTCTAGGTTTAGGGTTTAGAACCTATTCTAGGTTTAAGGATTGAGAACCAATTCTAGGTTTAGGGTTTAAACCTAGGTGGTTGAGAACTTGGTTTAGGTTTACTGAGAGGTGGAAATCGTCCTGAATTAACCATTTCATCCTAAGTTTTAATTTTGGAAGGTTTGGCAAAACATTCTCTTTCTTTTTTAAGATTTTTATTATTCCCATTATGCCCTTCCCAAGAATGCGGGAGCCTAAATGCATGTCCCCACACCTAATATGTTTACTAGGTGTACAGTTATGGCAGTTCGACTAGGGTGTTGTATAAATTAAATTATTACCAAAAATGGAATATTCTAAGCATGGCATGTATGAAATTTATGGTAACTATCACAACATATAGTAAGATCATGAAATCTCCCTAATATGGCATGCATTACAAATAAGACAAGAACCTAATATGGTAAGATCTAATATGCTATTCTAAGCATGGCAAGACCTAATATGGCAAGATCTAATATGCATATATATATATATATATATATATATATATATATATATATATATATATATATATCAATATGGTAAGTACCAATCATAGAATGCAAATATGACATGAATTTTTCAAAAAAAGGTAAGATCTTATATGCTATTTTCTAAGCATAGTAATATTTGAAAATGATAATTATTAAGATTTTACTAAATATGGTAAAAAATCTGTTTATTCTGCCAAATATAGCAACAAATGAAATATGGAAAATATGGTATGCACAATCCAAACAAAACATATGAATGCTCCAAATATAGTCATTTATCCAAATATGGCAGAATTTGCTCAAACAACCAATTTATATGTTACAATGAATGAGACATCAATGAAACCTTTTTTTTTTTTTTTTGAAAAGTGCAAAATTATTAAAAACATATGTTTAATGTTCTTTGAAAAATTATAATTTTTATGAAGACATTTGGAAAAATTAATGACTCAAAACTGTCAAAATTGTGACACAAGGTTTCAGATAATGGACAAAGCTATGAACTGCATTCAGATTTTGCCACATTACAAAATAATGACCATAAGTAGGTCTTTTGCAACTCAAATCAAGTTCAACATTTTTTTCATAGAAAGATGACTTATTATATTATATTTTATATGAAGGTGTTGTAACCCAACAGAGAGCAAAAATAGGTCAAAGATATGCCCAAAGACCGGACATGTGCACTGGTCAAATCTGTTTCAGATTTTTGACCAGTTGCACCATAAATTCCAAATAAAATTCAGACATAACTATCTGATCTAAAATTTCATCAAGAAAAATAAGTTAAACAACATATTTTCTTTGTGAAAAATGATTCTTTTCAATCATGCAAATCAGTACATCCTAACAGATTTAAAATCAGACCACTATGCACTTAAAAATTGATATCAATTCAATTAAAAATTAAAAAAAAATACGAAACTAGTGTCATTTTTGAGAAGACTTTTATGTCTAAAAAGTTCATATGAAGCTGATTTCCTGATTATGGCCATAAGACCCTTGTCTAGAGACATTCTGATGGAGGATTGCATTACATCCGAGTAAAACAGCAATGTCAATGACAAGTTTTTTGATGTATTTTTCCAATTTCAAATTGAACGAAATTTTTAGGGTAGTCTTCCAACATATCAAAGAGACTCCCATAAAAATTTGGGCTACAAAATCCAAGAAGAACTACATGTGATGTACGTCCTAAGTTTGAATCCTAAATCTAAAAATTTTAGATTAGAAGACCACTTCATGAAACTTGCAAAAAAAACATCAAACATCATCATATAGCATTCAAAATTTCATCATTGAATAGTTTAGATAAATTATCATTCATGAAAAATACTAGACATAAGCATTCTAACATTAATAAGCATGTAATAGAGCATTCTTGATCTAGATTTCATGGAAATTAGCATTTTTTAAGCAAAATTGACATTCGAGCATTCTAACGACCTCTAAATTTGTTTAGGATACTAACCTTGTGCTCGAATCAAACAAAACCATTGATGTAGGATGTCTGGAGATCGTATCAAGCTCTTAGAATGTGAATCCTCCTACTCCTTTTCTCTGCTTCTCTCTCTCTTATCTTTCTCTCTTTTCTTCTTCTCTTTTCTTTCTTTTTTCTTCTTCTTCTCTCTTTCTTTCTCTCTCTCGCACGTTTCTCTCTCTCACTCATGTCCTCCACTCCTTGTGGTCTGGAAAAGAAGCCCTTCTCTCTTTTCTTGGCCTATTTATGCTTTTTCTCTGATCTTCTAGAAGATCCATCTTTCTTTTTCTTCTTTTTCCAAAAAATCCTCTTTTCTTCCTTTTTTTTCTTCTTTCCTTTCTTCTCTTTTTTCCCTTTTCTCTTCTCCCTCTCTCTTCCACACATTTTTTCCTCATTTCTTCTTCTAGAAAATCCTCTCCTCTTCTTTCCTTCTTCTCTCTTCCTTCCTTTTCTTCTTTTTCTTCTAGAAAATCCTTTCTTTCCATTTTTTTTTCATTCCTTTCTTCTCCCTTTCCCACGTTTTTTCTTCTTCCTTTCTTTCCTTCTTCTTCTAAAAAATCCCTTCTGTCTTTCCTTTCTCTCTTTCCTTCTTCTAGAAAATTCCTTATCTCTTTTCCTTTTTTCTTCTTTCCTTTTCTTCTTCCTTCATTTCCTTCCTTTTTTTTTCTCCCTCTCTTTTCAAGTTTTCTTCTAGAAAACGTTTCCTTTTTTTTCTTTCTTTTTTTCTTCTTTTTTTCTTTTTTTCTTTCCTTCCTCTTTCCTTCCTTTTTTTTCTTTCTCCCTTTCTTTTTCACGTTTTCTTTCTAGAAAACGTGAAAGAGATCCCCTTTTTTTTTTCCTTTTTTCTTTTATTTCTCTCTTTCCTTTTTTTTCTTTCTCCCATTCTCTTTCCCATGGCCTTTCTTTTCTCTTTCTTTCCACGGCCACTCTTTCCTCTCTCTTTCCTATAATATATATATATATATATATATTATAATATTATATTATACATTATACACATAAAAGAAATGCCTGCATATGGACTGACATAACTTGGTCTGGATTGGTCTGAGCTGGGCCGGGCTAAGTTAGACTAAGCTGGATTAAGCTGGTTTGGACCAAGGTTGACATTTCATAGTCTATTTTTGTCACCCTTCCTTATGGAATTTTTCGATAGCATCTATTCCAAATTTTATGCGTTCACTTTATAGAACATTAAAAATGAGGAATATTGAAACTTGAATCACCTCATTTGGAAATAAAGTGACCAACTTATGAATTTCTGAAGTTTAAGCTGGCTAATTATCGATAATTTAGCTGACCATTCTGCATGGGATCCTTCGGAGACTTCTATCAAAAATCCTGTACATCTACTTTGCAGAGTACTAAAAATGGAAAATAATAAAACTGAAATTACCTGATTTGGATATGGGTTGACAAAAATATGAATTTTCAAAAATTAAATTACCATTTCAATGTGTAATTTTACATGGGACCCTTTGGAGACTTCTACTTAAGATTTCTTATGTCTACTTTGTAAAACATCACAAATGAAGAATAATGGCCTTGGAAATATCTAAATCCAACGTAAAACGACAAAGATATGAAGCTTTGAAGTTCTAACGATAATTTTACATGAAAGCTTGCATAGGGCCCACTGGTGACTTCTACCATTGATTTTTCACTTCCACTTTGAAGAGGACTGAAAATAAGCAATATTGGCCTTTGAATCATCTGATTCTGATATCAGATGACCAAGATATGATGTCTTGAAGTTTAAATGATAATGTATGCATCATACGATAATTATGTAAATGCCCTTGCACTTTCAAATTGCGATATCTTCCTTGTTTGACATCAAAATTTGATGATTCCGGTCTCATTTCGAAGATAATTTCACAACCTGTACATCCAAGTAGGTAATCCTATGACCCTACTGTAGGGTTCATTAGAGAATCACAAACCTTTGAGTTAAAGGCCAAAAACCTGTCATATTGGTTCACTTATGCTGAGGGTGGCAAAAATGGGATGCTTACAGGCTCACAACTAACCAATCTTAATGCCATATAGTGTATCCAAGGCCTCACCCCATCATCCCTCAATACGTCCATAGAGATAGAGCTAAGGCCCCCCGACAGAGTAGGAGACCATACGGTCTGAGACCACCTCCCCTGACGCCCTATGACGTAATAGTTCTGCTAAGGTAATGGCGATACGACGATGTTAGTGGGCAAGACTTGAGTAGAGATAGAGCTAGAGTCTGGTAACGAGGTCAAAGACCACCATGCCACATCCTCCCCCTGATGCTCCACTCACATCCAACACACCAACCACACACATACGTTTACATGCCTATTCCTAGCATCATCATCATCATCATGTTATAAATAAACAGAATTAAATATGCATGAACAGTAATAGTAGGAATATTGGATGACATGTGAGATGCACATTACAAGCATACATGTATAGAATCAATCATGACATTGGACTCAATAAAAATAAACAGTTTGTTATTATCCAATTAGTTTAGGTCTTGTTCCCTCACCTGTTAGCAATACTTGATCTCTTTTCAAGCCTTGCAATTCTCTTTCAATTAATTTAACAACCTAAAAGTTATATGAATTTAAGTTAGGGTTCATATGTAACATGTTACAGTAGTCAGAAATCGAAACAAAGCATTCATAGGTGTTTGATTGGCCTATGGTCTCATACTGTATCGACCTTACTGCCTACGGTCGATACCCTACGGTCGCATATGGTGCGACCGTAGCTGCGACCATATGGTTTCTGAAATCTTCCCGAATGCCTATGGTCGATCATCTGGTCATGCTGGTCATGCTATGGTCGATTGTAGCTGCGACCTTGAGATTTCTGGTCACAAACAACATGCAATTCGAGTTCTTCCTGGGTCAGTTCTTCTGATCTTCCATGGGGTTTATTCTAAGGCCATCCTATGGCCATCATTAGCAGTTTCTTATCAACCTTAACCATCAAACTCATCCCTCGTGGTTTTCCTTGGAAATTACTAATGGAATCACATGGACCATGTTAGATTGTTATTGCCTATCTTCTATTGAAGTTTTATTCCTTAGAGTTTACATCTCTAGAGATTAGGTTCATACCTTTGCCTGTGATAGAGAGCCAATCTCTTCTCAGCAAATTCCTTTCCTTAGCCTTTTCTTCTTCTCCTTCTCTTCCTTCTCTTCCTTTCTCTTTCACTAGGGTTTACTAATGTTCTAACAGAGTGAAAAAGGGCTGAGGGGCGTCCTTTATATAGAGGAAAACTCTCCATATAGAGTCCCCTTTCAATCAGGAAAGCAATCCCTTAATTTAGAAAAGTTTCCAAAACTCAGAGTCTGATCTGGGGTCTCATAGTCGATGGCTACGGTCATAGAACCCGTTGATCGTAGGGACAAAATCATTGACCGTGGGGTTCTAAACTTGAGATTTTTGTTTCCTTCCTTATGGTCGACCATACCTACCCAGGTATTCGACCATAGGTAGGTTTTCAGTGTTTTTAACTCAATTCTCATACCTGATTTGTGATCTATCTTCACACACTCGGTCCACTTGGTCTAGGAATGATGGAAAGACCTGGCACGACACAGTTAAACTGGGTTAGTAGAGTATGGGTCTTACAACTCCACCCTCTTATATAAATTTCATCCTCAAAATTTGGACATACCTTCCGAGTAGAATAAGTGAGGATATTGCTTCCGCAGAGCATTCTCTTCTTCCCATGTAATTTATTCTACATTTTAGGTTCTCCAAGTAACCTTCACATAATAGATGTCGCAGTTGTGAAGACGTTGCACCTTCCGGCTAGTGATCTTAAAAGGTATTACTTCGAACATCAAATCTTCAGTCAAATCCGATGGATCCGTTGTTAATATGTGTGTTGGATCTCTAACGTACTTCTTTAATTATGAGACAAGGAATACATCATGTACACTAGACATTGATGGTGGTAGTGCTAACTGATATGTCACCCTTCCACGTCTATCTACAACTTCATAAGGTTCAATATATCTGGGATACAATTTTATCTTCTGCCCAAACCTTTTCAAACCACGCATAGGAGATATTTTCAGAAATACCTTACAATCTATGGTGAATTTGAGATCTCTGTGTCGATTAGCTGCATATTGCTTTTGACAGTTCTGAGCTATTCAGACTCTTTCCTTGATGATGTCAACCACTCGACAAGTCTCTTCAACAAAGTCTAGTCCAACAATACTCCATTCTCCACTTCATTCCAAAATAAAGGAGTTTGACATTTCCTACCATATAGTGCTTCATAGGGTGACATCTATATAATCGCTTGATAGCTATTGTTATAAGCAAACTCGATCAATGGTAATTTCTCATCCCATAATCCTTTGAAATCAATGACACAAGCTCAAAGCATGTCTTCTAGAATCTGAATAGTACACTTCGACTGTCCGTCTATCTGAGGATGGAATGCAGTACTAAACTTCAATGTTGTACCCATAGCCTTCTATAATCCTTTCCAAAACTTTGAGGTAAAGCGTAGGTCTCTGTCGGACACAATCCTATCAGGTACACTATGTAATCTGACAATATTATCCACATATAACTTAGCTAACCTCTCTAGGGTATACTAAGGTCGTATAGCTATGAAACGAGCTATCTTAGTTAAACGATCCACAATCACCCAGACCGCGTCAACTATCCGGGGAGTCAATGGTAACCCAGTGATGAAGTCCATAGTGATGCAGTCCCATTTCCATGTCGGTTCTGATAGTGGCTGCAACAATCCTGTAGGTCTTTGCCTTTCAGCCTTTACCCGCTGACAATTCAAGCATTGAGACATAAATTTAGTTACATCCGCTTTCATTCCTCTCTACCAATATAGTTTCTTCAGATCATGATACATCTTTATACTTCCAGGATGTACCGAATAAGCGATGGTGTAAGCTTCCTTCATTAGTCTGTGTCTAATATCCAAGTCTTCATTTTCAGGAACACATACCCTTCCTTTGTATCTTAGTACCTTTTCAACGTCCAAGGTGAACTCAGGAGTAGTCCTACCTTTTTCGTGGTCTTCTTGCACTGTTCTCATATAAGGGTCTGATTTAATAGCTACTTTCACTTCATCTAATAGATCAGGTACAATCTTTAATGTAGCAAACATGTTTGAGAATAGATGAATAAATCCTTGGTTAGTTGATTCATCTGGAATATCAATCACGAACTGTTCTTTATCGTAATTAAATACTCTCCCTGTGACACACGCTAGAGCATTTGCACTAGCTTCTTCTCGGGATTCTATCATTGCTTTTCTGCTTAGTGCATCAGTAACTACATTAGCTTTTCCGAGATGATATTAGATATCGCAATCATAATCATTCAGTAATTCCAACCATCTTTTCTGTCTCATGTTCAACTCCTTCTGATTAAAAAGATGAGTGAGACTCTTATGATCTGATTTAATCTAAGATTTCTCTCCATACAAATAATGTCTCCAAATCTTAACAGCAAGTACTCTGTGTTAATTCCAAATCATGAGTGGGATAGTTCTTCTCATGTGTCTTCAGCTGTCTTGAGGCGTATGCAATTACTTGTTCTCCTTGCATAAGCACACATCCCAAACCTAACCCAGACGCATAGGTGTACAAGGTAAATGGTTGTCCTCGGATTAGAATAGTCAAGATGGGAGCTGATATCAATCTAACCTTCAATGTTTGGAAACACTCTTTACATTTATCAGTCCAAACACACCTTTCTCCTTTCTTAGTCAGACTGGTGAGAGGTATGGCGATTCCAGAGTAATCTTCCACGAATCATCGATAATAATCAGCAAAACCTAAGAAACTTCTGTTTTCAACAACATTCTTAGGTGCTTCCCATTTCACAATGGCTTCAATCTTGCTAGGATCCACTTTAATTCCTTCAGCGGATACAACATGGCCTAAGAAAGCGACTTCATTTAGCCAGAACTCACACTTAGTAAATTTAGCGTAAAACTTCTCTTTTCTTAGTCGCTGCAGAATGGCTCTTAGATTTGTGATATGAGTTTCTTTGTCCTTGGAGTAGACTAGTATGTCGTCAATAAATACAATAATTGACGTATCCAACATATCGTGGAATACTCGATTCATGAGTTCATAAAAGTTACGGGTGCATTAGTCAATCCAAAAGACATGACTAAAAATTCATAATGTCCATATCTGGTTCTAAATGCTGTCTTTAGAATATCACATTCCTTAATCTTCAACTGATGGTATCCTGATCGAAGATCAATTTTGGAGAACACTTTGGCACCTTGCAACTGATCGAACAAGTCATCGATCTAAGGCAACGGGTATTGATTCTTGATTGTAAGCTTATTCAATTCTCGATAATCTATACACAGTCGAACGCTATCGTCCTTCTTTTTCATGAACAATATTGGCGTTCACATTGGTGATATGCTGGGACTAATATAACCCTTATCCAGTAATTCCTATAATTGTACCTTCAGTTCAGTAGGAGCCATTTGATAGGGTGCTTTCAATACTGGTGCGACTTTGGGTATAAGATCTATAACAAACTCTATCGCTCAGTCAGGTGGTAGTCCTGGTAGTTCCTCAGAAAATACATCTAGAAATTCATGCACAACTTTAATATCCTCCATTTGTAGCGCTTCCTTGGTGAGGTCGACTACGGATACTAGATACCCAATTCCTCCTTTCTCGAGGCATTTTTAGCCTTCAATGCAGAGAGAATGAGTTTTCGTTTACGGGGAAGTTTGGTTCCACAAAACTAAACTGTACTCCTTGCTTGTCTTTAAATGCCAGTTTCTTTTCCGCACATAATAGGGTTGCGGAGTGCCGAGCTAACCAATCCATTCTCAAGATAACGTCAAAGTCTGCCATCTTGAGTTGGATTAAGGTTGCAGTCCATAACCTTTGTTTAGTTCCACTTCTAACCCCATAGGTGATTGTACAAGAAGCTTGTAGTCTAAAGGTCTGAGGGGTAGATTTAACATCTTTCCAAAAGACACAGATATAAAAGAATAAGTAGCTCCAGAGTCAAAGAGTACTCTAGCGGGTATGCCATTTATAAGTACGAAACCTGTGATTTGATTTAATTTAGTCTACATGCTCACACAAGGTAGTACAAAATGAAAGGTTCAGGTCATACCGGTGACCACATAAGGCGATGCGACAACATCCACAGATGTAATTGCATAAACCATTCCTTGCTGTAGCTGCATCCTTGGCTTAGGACACTCCCTTGAATAATGTCCTACTTGATCACAGTTGAAGCATTTAACTCCAGTACTACTTTGCTTCTGTTGAGGTTGGACTGTAGGAGTAGTCTTGGTTGCAGCATTAAAGCCTTGAGTACGGAAGGGTTTAAATGTCTTTGAGTTCCCTCCGCTGTATGAGTTTCCATTGGGCCTCTTTATAACTCTATTCTGAGCAAAATAACTTTCCCTCTGGCTCGATTCCAGTACTCGAGTAATCTGTACTGCTTCATTATAAATATTCTAATCCCAACACATGCTCATGGATGTTTCCCCTAAGTGCCATAATGAACCTTCGGGTTTTGGTATTTTCCTCCTGCATGCTAGAGGGAGCAAAGAAAAACAGTTCTTTATAATGCTATTGATATACCTCTACAGTCATCTATCCTTCGTATAGACTCAAGAACTCCTTTTCCATTTGGTCTCTGAAACTCCTTGGCAAATACTTCTAGAAGAAAGCTTCATTATAAATAACCCATGTCAATTGGGTGTGCGTTGTTAACAGATAACTTCTAGTTGATTTCCACCAGTGGTGTGCATCACCTTTCAACATAAATGTGGCACATAATACCTTCTTTTCTTCATTTATAGTCATCATAAAGTTTCTTTCCATTTCGTCGATCCAGTGAGCTGGCCACAACGGATCTGATGGTTTGCCTATGAATTCCTTCGGCTTTGACTTCAGAAAACCCTTGATCAGTCTGGAGTGATCAAGCTGATACTCATATGCTCCATACATAGGTGGTTGGTACTGATAATTACCTTGGTTATACTCGCTTTGCGGTGCTTCAGGGTTTCACACTTGGCCTTGTACTGCTGGTGTTTGCGGTGCTTGGGGTACAATATTTCTACCACCAGGTGCCATACTAGCTTGTCCTGCATGTAGAGATGTTGTGTTTGCATATGGGAAAGAAATTCCCATAGCAGCGTGCATGTTGGCTTACATTTTCTTTATAAGCTGCATTTGTTGTGTCAAATTCATCACCGTAGTAGCCAAATCCGTTGGTGGTGCAGGTAAGTTGGTTGGGTTGGTTTGGGTGTGCACATTCTGAGGTGCAGCATGTTGAGTTTCAATATTTCCTTCCTGTCCTTGCTGACCTTCATTTTCATTAGTATCCATAGGTGGTGGAGATGGGTTTGCATTCTGTCTCCTTCTACTTACTCTGCATCCAGCCATTTAAACTCTTGGTTGAAAGGTATCTGAAAAGGCTGTACTTGTGAGATGAGATATGATGGTAGTATTGGGTTAGTCTCACAGTGAAAGGCGAGAGAAAAACAAAATCAATAGGCAAGAGTTCAAACATAATCAAAATACAGACAACAGTCAGTCATACGGTCACATGTTGTGCGACCATTGGTGCGACCTTCAAAATCTTGAAAACTTACAGAGACCCTGTGGTCGATCATACAATCGCATGTTTTGGTCGAATTGTATGACCGTATGGTTCAAAATCAGGTTTTTAAACCTATTTTTGAGATTTTTCCCTCTCATTCTCCTTTCCTTTCCTACGGTCACAACTCAACTCGCCACCACTGAGTTGCTACAGTGTCTACCGTACGAACTTGGTGATTTTTCCATCGATCTACGATGCCCATTCCATTCCTTGAGGTATGTTCTCTAATTTTCTCCATTTTTAAGCTTTCATACCTAGGGTTTTTTCCATTTATAGGGTTTTTGTCTAATTAATATTTTTCTAACCGTAAGATTTGATTTTTATTGGGGGCTTTTGCTATTGGCCACCCAATGGATGGAAGCCCTAACGAAAATTTGAGTTTCATCGGTTGGTTTGGTAAACATTTTGAAATTTCCATTTTTGACCTAAATTTTGGGGGTTTTTCTCAATTGTAAAAATTTCTACAAATTCAACCTACCTAGTTTAAATTTCCGATTGTATATGCCATGCAGGATGGTTTGGGACCTATGTAAGTCCTCGTACACAAATATTTGGGTGAAAAGGGAGGCTTTTTCCTATTTTACGTCGTTATACTGTCAAAATTTTAAATTTATCTTACTTGTTTTTCTTATTTTCTTCTCTTGCAGTTATCATGGTTCGCACTAAGGTTCCTTGAGTTCATGACCCATGACGCTTCAGGTCCATTGAAGCAGAGGTGCGATATCCTTGGTTTGACTGGAAGAAAGTAGAAGGGGGTCAGTGTGTAAACTTAGCCCATTTAGCCCTGTTTGATGTGGAGAGGGCATTTGGAGATATGGGCTGGCTTCAGTGATTCTGTACGAGGCTTGCACTCTCCCAGACTTGGTCAAGTAGTTCCACTGTCACCTATAGGTAGAGGGTGACCTACAGAATGTTGACAGGGGTAGAGAGCTTCGTATCACCAGCTGGGTGAAAGGGATTCCGATCTCTTTCAACTGTCAGGAGTTGGCTGATCTCCTAGGCATTTCGAATGATGGTCAGTTGGTATACTGTGCACCCAGTGAGCCACAGTTTCTATATACACAGGTGGGTACAGAAATAAATAACCAAATTCTTCAGAATGACTGCTAGGAGATTAAAGCAGTCAACCTGTGTCCAGAGCCACGGGTCTATTGCAAGATTATCCAGCATAATCTTATTCCCCAGGGCGGACACTACGAGATGGTCTCACGGCTGGCTCAGTACCTATTGTGTTGTATCTATACTAGGCAGCCTATCTGCCTCCTATATATTATTCTGGCCGCCTATTTGCCACCTATATATTATTCTTCGGACTATGCACAGAGCTACATTGCCTGACTCGAGAGGTAACTTGCCCTATGGGCCACTGATCTCCACCCAACTCGCTCGTCTACAGGTGGACCTAATGGATGAGAGGATCCTTGAGGACACCTTCTCAGCTGACCTTGATTGGGAGGCCATTAGCAGGATGGGCATGAGAGAGATATAGGTCAGTGATGATGAGAGGAATGCTATGTGACGTCCTCTCACTCGGTTAGCAGCAGCAGATGCAGAGGTGGCAGCAGCAGCAGCAATAGAGGTAGCAGCAGTAGCGGCAGAGCCACACGTGAGTGATGATGAGGAGGATGATGATCGGATGTACATGGATGTGGATGCCATCCTTCCCCCATCACCACAACATTCTACTAGAGCTGGCCATTCTCAGGCTTCTCATTCAGCTGGCCCTTCACACCCTATTCATTGAGATTCGAGAGGCTCAGCACATGACTGATTGGAGAGTAGGAGAGCTTGTAGATGCTCAACACTCTACAGACCACCGGGTAGCGGATCTGACAGCTAGTCTCTGATTGACTCAAACTCAGGTGGCCTGGCTAGCGAGAGTATATGCTGAGGACTATGATAGAGATCGTGAGGCACCTCCTCCTCCAGCACCTCCAGCTCCATGATATCATTTATTTCTTTTTCTCATTTATTTTACAGAGTAACTGTCTGAATTTGTGGACCGTACTCTGATTCGGATATATCTTTTCTTACTCTCATTTAGATATATATATATATATATATAATTGGTTTCCCATTTACATATGTGCATTATTCTTTTTTTAGTTTATGTCTCAAAAAACACAGGTGTTTATGGTGCATTCTTATAATAGTTTTTAATTTTATCCTAAATCAGTTCATGACCTACGTGGAAGTAGTTAGATCAATGGATAGAACCTAAGATGCTCTGATACCAAGTTATCACACCCCAATTCTGGTCTAACCAGATTAGTGTGATGAACCACCAATAAACAAATGGTTCAATCAGGATTTCATTTAGGTCGTACCCACCATATCAAACCACACACATTCCACAGTAATAATCAGAGTTAATAAACAAATAAGCGAAAGTCTTACAGATAATGAACTGAATCAAACAGTGATAAATAAGTATTTAATCCAATTATCTCTAAACCACAAGACATAAAAATAAATAATCCATTATATGTTCCATTAATCAATTATAACTGAATTAATTAAAAATGCATTGGTTGCACTCGCATGAAAAATCATGCGCATTTTCAACAGCTTCTACGTCCATGGTGGCAACATGTCCATACGTCGGTGCATTCATATATTCTTCAACAATTGGACCTGCATCATCAACTAAAAATATTCTACGTCAAAAAGGTGAACACACATCATGGCTCATTGAGCAAACAAAATAATGCAACAAACATATACACACATTCAATTCATATCTTTGGTCTGATTTTAAGTTAGCAATATGCTATATAAAGGTTTGGTGGCCGCTGCACCTCTATACACGAGTATGTGAATCTGCCTAATGGATCAAACATCATTGTTGTCCCACATGCACCCACCATGGAATAGAGATAGAGTTAAAGTGTTTGGATCAAACACGCCAACACTTCCCCTGATGTCCTACCTATACCAACACGTAAGCCCCTATTGGCGATGGCTTGCAAACTGGGCTGACAACTAACCAATCCTAATGCCATACACTGTATCCATGGCCTCACCTCAGCATCCCTCAATACGTCCATAGAGATAGAGCTAAGGCCCCCCAGTAGAGTCAAAGACAACACGGTCTGAGACCACCTCCCTTGATGCCCTACGACGTAATAGTTCTGCTAAAGTAATGGCGATACGACGATGTTAGTGGGCAAGACTTGAGTAGATATAGAGCTAGAGTCTAGTGATGAAGTCAAAGACCACCATGCCATGTTCTCCCCAGGATGCTCCACTCGCATCCAACACACCAACCACACACATACATTCACATGTCTATTCCTAGCATCATCATCATCATCATCATCATGTTATAAATAAACAGAATTAAATATGCATGAACAGTAATAGCAGGAATATTGGATGACATGTGAGATGCACATTACAAGCATACACACATAGAATCAATCATGGTATTGAACTCAATAAAAATAAACAGTTTGTTATTATCCAATTAGTTTAGGTCTTATTCCCTCACCTGTTAGCAATACTTAATCTCCTTTAAAGCCTTACAATTCTCTTTCAATCAATTTAACGGCCTCAAAGTTATATGAATTTAAGTTAGGGTTTATATGTAACATGTTACAGTAGTCGAAAATCAAAACAGAGCACTAATAGGTGTCTGATTGGCCTATGGTCTCATACTGTATCAACCTTACTGCCTACGGTCAATACCCTATGGTCGCATATTGTACTATCGTAGCTGTGACCATATGGTTACTGAAATCTTCCTGAATGCCTATGGTTGATCCTCTGATCATGCTATGGTCGACCGTAGCTACACCATGAAATTTTTGGTCATAGACTACATGCAATTCGAGTTCTTCCTGGTTCAGTTCTTCTGATCTTCAATGGGATTTATTCTAAGGTCATCCGATGGCCATCATTAGCAGTTTCTTATCAACCTTAACCATCAAACTCATCCCTCATGGTTATCCTTGGAAATTACTCAAGGAATCACATGGATCATGATAGATTGATATTGCCTATCTTCCATAGAAGTCTTATTCCTTAGAGTTTACATCTCTAGAGATTCGGTTCATACCTTTGCCTATGATAGAGAGCCAATCTCTTCTCAGAAAATTCCTTTCCTTAGCTTTTTCTTCTTCTCCTTCTCTTCCTTCTCTTCCCTTCTCTTTCTCTAGGGTTTACTAATGTTCTAAAAGAGTGAAAAAGGGCTGAGGGACGTCCTTTATATAGAGAAAAACTCTCCATATAGAGTCCTCTTTCAATTAGGAAAGCAATCCCTTAATTTACGAAAGTTTCCAAAACTCGGAGTCTGATCTGGGGTTTTACGGTCGATGGCTACGGTCGCAGAACCCGTTGACCGTAAGGTCAAAATCATCGACCGTGGGGTTTTGGACTTGAGATTTTTGTTTCCTTTCTTATGGTCGACCATACCTACCCAGGTATTCGACCATAGGTAGGTTTTCAGTGTTTTTAACTCGGTTCTCATACCTAGTTTGTGATCTATCTTCATACGCTCTATCCACTTGGTCCAGGAATGATGGGAAGACCTGGCATGACACTGTTAAACCGGGTTAGTGGAGTGCAGGTCTTACAGTCACAAAAATTGAGACCATAGGTGTAGCCACACCTGCTATCACACAGCCTCTAGAAGTCCGTTAGACTCCAGATTAGACTTCTGACTACTATAGCTTGGTGAACTCAAACCCTAACTTAAACACCTTAAATTTTTAGGTTCTCAATAGACTCAAGGTGACTTCCAAAGCTTTGAAGAAGAATGAGTATCATTATAAGGTGAGGGAACAAGACCTAAACTAATTGGATAATAACAAACTATTTTATTTTATTATGTCCAATACCATGATTGATTTTATGCTTGTTTGTCTATAATGTGCATCTCACATGTCATCCAATATTACAGATATTTCTTCTCATGCATATTTATTTGTGTCTATTTATAACATGATGATGATGATGCTAGGAATAGGCATGTCACACCCCAATTTTGCTCTAACCAGAATGGTGTGATGAATCACCCATAAACCAACGGTTCACCCATGATCTCGCATACGTCGTACCAACCATATCAAACCAAACACACATTTCACATTAATAATCAGAGGTAATAAACAACAAGTGAAAGTCTTACAGATAATGAACTGAGAGTCTAACAGTGATAAATAAGTATTTAATCTAATTATCTCCAAACCACAAGACATAAAATAAATAATCAATTACATATCCGATGTTGAAATTATAACTAAACTTAAGCAAAAATACATTGGTTGCACTCGCATGATGAATTATGTGCATCTTCTTCAGCTTCTACATCCATCGCAGCAACGTGTCCATACGTCGGCGCATTCATATATTCTTCAACGGTAGGACCTGCATCATCAACTACAAAAATATTCGACGTCGAAAGGGTGAGCACACATCACGGCTCAGTGAGCAAACAAAACAATGCAACAAACATATGCATGCATTCAATTCATATCTTTGGTCTGGTTTATAAGTTAGCAATATGCTACAGAAAGGTTTGGTGGCCGCGGCACCTCTATAAACGAGAGTGTGAATCCACCCAATGGATCAAACACCATTGCCGTCCCACAAGAACCCATCATGGAATAGAGATAGAGCTAAAGTATCCTAATCAAATACTGCCAACACTTCCCCTGATGCCCTACCCATACCAACAGGTAAGCCCCTATTGGCGAGGGCTTACAAACTGGGCTCGCAACTAACCAATCCTAATACCAAACAGTATATCCAAGGCCTCACCCCAGAATTCCTCAATACGTCCATAGAGATAGAGCTAAGGCCCTCCGGCAGAGTCAGAGACCACATGGTCCGAGACCACCTCCCCTGATGCCCTACGACATAATAGTTCTACTAAGGTAATGGCGATACTACGATGTTAGTGGGGAAGAATTGAGTAAAGATAGAGCTAGAGTCTGGTGACGAGTTCAAAGACCACTATGCCACGTCCTCCCCCTGATGCTCGACTTGCATTCAACACACCAACCACACACATACATTCACTTGCCTATTCCTAGCATCAGTATCATCATCATGTTATAAATAAACGAAATTAAATATGCATGAACAGTAATAGCATAGAATATTGGATGACATGTGAGATGTACATTACAAGCATATACGCATAGAATCAATCATGACATTGGACTCAATAAAAATATACAGTTTGTTGTTATCCAATTAGTTTAGGTCTTGTTCCCTCACCTGATAGAAATTCTCGATGTCCTTCCAAGCCTTGAAATTCTCTTTGAATTGATTTAACAACCTAAATGTTATATGAATTTAAGTTAGGGATCATATGTGACATGTTACAGTAGTTAAAAATAAAAAAAAAGCACTGATAGGTGCCTGATTGGTCATATGGTCTGATGCTGTATCGACCTTACTATCTACGGTCGATGCCCTATGGTCGCATATGGTGTGACCATAGCGGCGACCATATGATTTTTGAAATCTTCCCGATTGCCTATGGTCGATTCTCTGGTCATACTAGTCATGATATGGTCGACCGTAGTTGCGACCTTGAGATTTATGGTCACAGTCTACATGAAATTTGAGTTCTTCCTATGTCAATTCTTATGTTCTTCAATGGGGTTTATTCTAAGGTCATCCTATGGCCATCATTAGTAATTTCTTATCAACCCTAATCATCAAATTTACTCCTTATGGTTCTCCTTGGGATTTTCTCAAGGAAATCACATAGATCATAATAGGTTGATATTGCCTATCCTTCATAGAAGTCTTATTCCTTAGAGTTTACATCTCCAGAGATTCGTTTCATACGTTTGTCTGTGATAGAGAGCCAATCTCTTCTCAACAAACTCTTCTCCTTAGCTTTTTCTTCTTCTCCTTCTCTTCCTTCTCTTTCTCTAGGGTTTACTAATGTTCTAAAAGAGTGAAAAAGGGCTGAGGGATGTCCTTTATATAGAGGAAAACTCTCCATATACATTCCTCTTTCAATTAGAAAAGCAATCCCTTAGTTTAGGAAAGTTTTCAAAACTCAGAGTTTGATCTGGGTTTCTCACGGTCGATCATACGGTCGCATAAACCGTCTATCGTATGGTTGAAATCATCGACCGTGGGGTTCTAGATTTGATATTTTTTGGTTCTCTTCCATATGGTCGACCATACCTACCTAAAAATGCAACCTTAGGTATGTTTTTATTGTTTTTAACTCGATTCTCAGGCTTGATTTGTGATCTATCTTCACATGCTCGGTCCACTTGATCCAGAAATGATGGAAAGACCTGGCACGACACAGTTAAACCAAGTTAGTGGAGTGCGGGTCTTACAACTCTACCCTCTTATATAAATTTCATCCTCGAAATTTACACATACCTTCTGAGTCGAATAGGTGAGGATATTTCTTCCACATAGTGTTCTCTTCTTCCCATTTCACTTCTTCTACATTTTGTGGCTTCTCCAAGTAACCTTAACGTAGTAAATGTCACGATTGCGAAGACGTTGCACTTTCGGCTAGTGATCTCAAAAGGTACTACTTCGAACGTTAAATCTTTAGTCAAATCTGGTGGACCTATTGTTAACACGTGTGTTGCATCTCTGACGTACTTCTTCAGTAATGAGATATGAAATACATCATGCACGCTTGACATGGATGGTGGTAGTGCTAACTGAAATGCTATTTTTCCACGTCTATCTAGAACTTCATAAGGTCCAATATATCTAGCACACAGCTTTCCCTTCTGTCCAAACCTTTTCAAACCACGCATAGGAGATATTTTTATAAATACCTTATCACCTATGGTGAATTCGAGATCTCTGCGTCGATTATTTACATATTGCTTATGAGGCTTCTGAGCTATTCGGACTCTTTCCTTGATAATGTCGACTACTCACAAGTCTCTTCAACAAACTCTGGTCCAACAATACTCCATTCTCCAACTTCATTCCAAAACAAAGGAGTTCAAAATTTCCTACCATACAGTGCTTCATAGGGTGACATCTGTATAGTCGCTTGATAGCTGTTGTTATAAGCGAACTCATTCATTCGTAATTTCTCATCCCATGATCCTTTGAAATCAATGACACAAGCTCGAAGCATGTCTTCTAAAATCTGAATAGTACGCTCCGACTGTCCGTATGTCTAAGGATGGAATGCAGTACTAAACTTCAATATTGTACCCATAGCCTTCTGTAATCCTTCCCAAAACTTTGAGTTAAAGGGTGGGTCTCTGTCAGACACAATGCTTTCAGGTACACCGTGAAATCGAACAATATTATCTACATAAAGCTTAACCTCTCTAGGGTATTCTGAGGTCGTATAGCTATGAAATGAGCTGTCTTGGTTAAACGATCCACAATCACCCAGATGGCATCAACTACTCAGGGACTCAATGGTAACCCGGTGACAAAGTCCATAGTGATGCAGTCCCACTTCCAGGCTGTTCTGGCAGTGGCTGCAACAATCCTGTAGGTTTTTACCTTTCAACCTTTATTTGCTAATAATTCAAGCATTGAGACACAAATTTATCTACATTCGCCATCATTCCTCTCTACCAATATAGTTTCTTCAGATCATGATACATCTTCGTACTTCTAGGATGTACCGAATAACCGGTGGTGTGAGCTTCCTTCATTAGTCTGTGTCTAATATCCAAGTCTTCATTTTTAGGAACACATACCCTTCATTTGTATCTTAGTACCTTTTCAACTTCCAAGGTGAACTCAAGAGTAGTCCTAACTTTTTCAAGGTCTTCTTGCATCGTTCTCAGATAAGGGTCTGATTTAATAGCGGCTTTCACTTCATCTAATAGATCAGGTACAATCTTCAATGTAGCAAATATGTTTGAGAATAGATGAATAAACCCTTGGTCAGTTGATTCATTCAGAATATCAATCACGAACTGCTCTTTATCATAATTAAATACTCTCCCTGTGACACACGCCACAGCATTTGCACTAACTTCTTCTCGGGATTCTATTATAGCTTTCCTACTTAGTGCGTCGGCAACTACATTAGCTTTTCCTGGACAATACTGGATATCGTAATCATAATCCTTCCATAATTCCTGCCATCTTCTTTGTCTCATGTTCAACTCCTTCTGATTAAAAAGATGAGTGAGACTCTTATGATCTGATTTAATCTAAAATTTCTCTCCATACAAATAATGTTTCCATATCTTAATAGCATGTACTACTGCTGCTAATTCCAACTCATGATTGGGATAGTTCTTCTTATGTGTCTTCAGTTGTCTTGAGGCATATGCAATTACTTGTTCTCCTTGCATAAGCACACATCCTAAACCTAACCCAGACGCATCAGTGTACAAGGTAAATGGTTATCCTGGGATCGAAAAAGTCAAGATGGACACTGATATCAATCTAGCCTTCAATGTTTGAAAACACTCTTCACATTTATCGGTTTAAATAAAATTTTCTCCTTTCTTTGTCAAACTGGTGAGAGGTACGGTGATTCTAGAGTAATCTTCCATGAATCATCGATAGTAACTAGCTAAACCTAAGAAACTTCTGATTTCTGCAACATTCTTAAGTGCTTCCCATTTCACAATGGCTTCAATCTTACTAGGATCCACTTTAATCCCTTCAATGGATACAGCATGGCCTAAGAAAGTGACTTCATTTAACCAGAACTCACACTTTATAAATTTTGCGTAAAGCTTCTCTTTTCTTAGTCTCTGCAGAGCGGCTCTTAGATTTATGACATGAGTATCTTTGTCCTTGGAGTAGACTAGTATGCCATCAATAAATACAATGATTGACATATCCAACATATCATGGAATACCCAATTCATGAGTTCCATAAAAGTTGCCGGTGCATTAGTTAATCCAAAAGACATGACTAAAAATTCATAATGTCCATATCTGGTTCTGAATGCTGTCTTTGAAATATCACCTTCCTTAATCTTCAACTGATGGTATCCTGACCGAAGGTCAATTTTGGAGAACATTTTGGCACCTTGCAACTGATCGAACAAGTCATCGATCCGAGGCAACGGGTACTGATTCTTGATTGTAAGCTTATTCAATTTCTGATAATCTATACACAGTCGAATGCTACCATCCTTCTTTTTCATGACAATACTGGCGCTCCCCATGGTGATATGCTGGGTCTGATATAACCCTTGTCTAATAATTCCTGTAACTGTACCTTCAGTTCCTTCAGTTCAGTAGGAGCCATTCAATATGGTGCTTTCGATATTGGAGCGGCTCTAGGAATAAGATCTATAATGAACTCTGTCGCTCGATCCATTGGTAGTCCTGGTAGTTCCTCAGCAAATACATCCAAAAATTCACGCATAACTTCAATATCCTTCATTCGTGGTGTTTCCTTGGTGAGGTCGACCACAGATACTAGATACCTAATTCCTCCTTTCTCGAGGCATTTTCTAACCTTCAATGCAGAGAGAATGAGTTTTCGTTTACGGGGAAATTTGGTTCCCGCAAAACTAAACTCTGCTCCTTCCTGTTCTTTAAATGTCAATTTCTTTTCTGCACATAATAGGTTTGCAGAGTGTCGAGCTAACCAATCCATTCCCAAGATAACGTCAAAGTCTACCATCTCGAGTTGAATTAAGGTTGCATCTAAAATCTTCTCACCGATAAGAACTGGACATGGTCCATAACCTCTGTCTAGTTCAACTTCTAACCCCATTGCTGATCGTAACAAGCAGTTTGTAGTCTAAAGGTCTGAGGGGTAGATTTAACTTCTTTCCAAACGACACAGATATAAAAGAATGAGTAGCTCCAGAGTCAAAGAGTATTCTAGCGGGTAAGCCATTAATTGGTATGATACATGTGATTTGATTTAATTTAGTCTACATGCTTACACAAGGTAGTACAAAATGAAAGGTTTAGGTCATACCTGTGACCACATCAGGTGATGCAGAAACATCCTCAGATGTAATTACATAAATCTTTCCTTGCTGTAGCTGCTTCCTTGGCTTAGGACACTCCCTTGAATAATGTCCTACTTGATTACAATTAAAGCATTTAACTCCAGCACTACTTTGCTTCTGTTGAGGTTGGGCTATCAGAGTAGTCTTGGTTGCAACATTGAATCCTTGAGTACGGAAGGGTTTAAATGTCTTTGAGTTCCCTCCATTGTATGAGTTTCCATTGGGCCTTTTAATACCTCTATTCTGAGCGAAATAACTTTCCCTCTGGCTTGATTCCAGTACTCGAGCAATCTATACAACTTCATTATAAATCTTCTTTTCCAGTCCCAATACATGCTCACGGATGCTTCCCCTATGTCCCATGATGAACCTTCAGGTTTTGATATTTTCCTTCTGCATACTAGAGGGAGCAAAGAAAAATAGTTCTTCATAACGCTGTTAATATGCGTCTACAGTTATCTTTCCCTGATACAGACTCAGAAACTCCTTTTCCATTTGATCTCTGAAACTCCTGGGAAAATACTTCTCGAATTAAGCTTCTTTATAGATAGCCGAGGTCAGTTGGACGTGTTTTGTTAACAGATAACTCCGAGTAGATTTCCACCAATGGTGCGCATCACCTTTCAGCATAAAAGTGGCACATAACAGCTTCTCTTCTTCATTTATAGTCATCATCATAAAGTTTCTTTCCATCTCATCGATTCAGTGAGCTGACCATAACAGATCGGATGGCTTGCCTGTAAATTCCTTCGGCTTCAACTTTAGAAAATACTCAATCAGTCTGGAGTGATCAAGTTGATATTGTGCATATACTCCATACATAGGTGGCTGGTTTGATAATTTCCTTGGTTATACCCGCCTTATGGTACTTGAGAATTTTGCACATGGCCTTGTACTGCTGGTGTTTGCAGTGCTTGGGGTACAGTGTTGCTACCACTAGGTGTAGTACTAGCTTGTCCTGCAGGTAGAGGTGTTGTGTTTGCAGCTGGGAAAGCCATTCCCATAGCAGCTTGCATGTTGGCTTGCACTTGCTTTATTTGCTGCAATTGTTGTGCTAAATTCATCACCGCAGTAGCCAATTCTGTAGGTGGTGCAGGTAGGTTGGTTGGGTTGGCTTGGGTGTGCACATTTTGAGGTGTAGCATTTTGAGTTCTAATATTTCCTTCCCGTCCTTGCTGACCTTCATTGTCATTAGTCTCCATAGGTGGTGGAGATGGGTTTGCATTGTGTCTCCTTCTACATACTCTGCGTCCAGCCATTTAAACTCTTGGTTGAATGGTACTTGGAAAGGCTGTACATGTGAGACAAGATATGATGGTAGTATTGGGTTAGTTTCACAATGGAAGGTGAGAGAAAAACAAAATCAATAGGCAAAAGTTCAAGCAAAGTCAAAATGCAGACAACAGTAAGTCATACGGTCGATGGCCTATGGTCGCATGTTGTGCGACCATAGATGTGACCATCACATCCCTGGCAAATTACCGAGACACTATGGTCGATCGTATGGTCAATCCTACGATCGATGGTTTTGGTCGAATTGTGCGACCGTAAGATCCAAAACCAGTTTTTAAAAACCTATTTCGAGAGTTTTCCCTCTCATTCTACTTCTTTCTCCTACGGTCTCTACTCAACTCATCTCCAGTGAGTGGCTATAGTGTCGACCATACAAACTTGGTGATTTTTCCTCCGATCTACGACCCACATTCCATTCCACAAGGTATGTTCTCTACTCTCGTTCATTTTTAAGCTTTCATACTTAGGGTTTTTGCCATTTGTAGGATTTTCTTCTAATTAATATTTTTCTGATCGTAAAAATTTGATTTTTATTAGAGGATTTTGCTATTGGCCACCCAATGGATGAAAGCCTTCAAGAAAATTTAGTTTCATCGGTAGGTTTGGTAAAAAATTTCAAATTTTCTATTTTTGACCTAAAATTTGGGGTTTTTGCCCAATTGTCAAAATTTTTCAAATTCAACCTACCTAGTTAAAATTTTCAATTGAATATACATTGTAGGATGGTTTGGACCTATGTAAGTCCTCCTACCCAAATGTTTGGGTGAAAAGTGAGGTTTTTCTCATTTTACGTCGTTATGCTGTCAAATTTTTCCAAATTTATCTAACTTGTTTTCTTATTTTCTTTTTTTACAGCTATCATGGTTCGCACCAAAGTTCCTCAAGTTCATGACCCACTTCACTTCAGGTCTGTAGAAGCAGAAGTGCGATATCCTTGGTTTAACTGAAAGAAGGTTGAAGGGGATCGGTGTGTGAATCTAGCCAACTTAGCCCTGTTTGATGTGGAGAGGGCATTTGGTGATATGGGCTGGCTTCAAGTGATCCTATATGAGGCTTGCACTTGCCCAGACTTGGTTAAGCAGTTCTACTGTCACCTATAGGTGGAGGGTGACCTTGAGAATGTAGAGAGGGGCAGAGAGCTTCAGATCACCAGCTGGGTGAAAGGGGTTCCAATTTCTTTCAACTGCCAAGAGTTGGCTGATCTCCTAGGTATCTCCAATGATGGGCAATTGTTTACTGTGCACCCAAAGAGCCATAATTTTTGTATATACATATGCGTGCAGAGATAGATAGTCAGATTCTTCGGGATAACCACTGGGAGGTAAAAGCAGTCAACCTGTATCCAGAGCCACGTGTCTATTACAAGATTATCCAGCATAATATGATTCCCTAGGGTAGACATTATGAGATGATCGCTCAGCTGACTCAGTACCTTTTGTACTATATCTGTACTAGGCAGCATATCTGCCTCCCATACATTATTCTCCAGACCATGCACCGAGCTACGTTGCCTGACTCGAGAGGTAACTTGCCCTATGGGTGGCTGATCTCCACCTTGCTCTCTTGTCTACAGGTGGACCTAGTAGATGAGAGGATCCTTGAGGACACCTTCTCAACTGACCTTGATTGGGAGGCCATCAGCAGGATAGGCATGAGAGAGATACAGGTCATTGATGATGAGAGGAATGCTATGAGACGTCCTTTCACTCGGGTAGTAGCAGCAGATGCAGTGGAGGTAGCAGCAGCAATAGCAGAGGTAGCAACAGAGGCACATGAGGGTGGTGATAAGGAGGATGATGATCAGATGTACATGGATGTGGATGCCATCCCTCCTCCATCGCCACAACATTCTACTGGATCTGGCCCTTCTAGGGCTTCTCATTCAGCTGGCTCTTCACGTCCACCACCAGATGACATGATGGGACTGTTACGTGAGATTAGAGAGGCTCAGAGCGTGACTGATTGGAGAGTAGGAGAGCTTCTAGATGCCCAGCGCTCTACAGACCAGCGGGTAGTGGATCTAGCAGCTAGTCTCTGAGCGACTCAGACTTAGGTGGCCTAGCTCACGAGAGTATATGCTGAGGACTATGATAGAGAACTCAAGGCTCCTCCTCCTCCAGCACCTCCTGCTCCATGATTGCCCTTTATATCTTTTTCCTTTTTATACTACAGAGTAACTGTCCGAATTGTGAACTGTACTCTGATTTGATGTACATTTATCTTATTTCTATATATATATAAATTGGTTTTTCCTTTACATATGTGCATTATTCTCTTTTTCTTAGTTATGTCTCATACAACACAGGTGCTTATTGTGTATTCTTATTACAGCTTTTAAATTTTATCCTAACTCAGTTCATGACTCATGTGGAAGTAGTTAGGTCAATTGGTAGAACCTGAGATGCTCTGATACCAAGCTGTCACACCCTAATTCTGGTCTAAACATAATGGTGTGATGAACCGCCAATAAACCAATGGTTCACCCAGGATCACACATAGGTCGTACCCACCATATCAAACCAAACACACATTCCACATTAATAATAGATGTAATAAACAATAAGTGGAAGTCTTACAGATAATGAACTGAGAGTCTAACAGTAATAAATAAGTATTTAATCCAATTATCACTGAACCACTAGACATAAAAATAAATAATCAATTACATATCTGATGTTCAAATTATAACTAAACTTAAGCAAAAACACATTGGTTGCACTCGCATGATGAATCATGCGCATCTTCTTCAGCTTCTACATCCATCGCAGCAACGTGTCCATACATCGACACATTTATATATTCTTCAACGGTAAGACCTGCATCATCAACTAATAATATTCGACATCGAAAGGGTGAACACACATCACGACTCAGTGAGCAAACAAAACAATGCAACAAACATATGAATGCATTCAATTCATATCTTTAGTCTGATTTATAAGTTTACAATATGCTATAGAAAGGTTTGGTGGCCGCCGCACCTTTATACATGAGTGTGTGAATCCGCCCAATGGATCAAACACCATTGCCATCCTATATGCACCCACCATGGAATAGAGATAGAGTTAAAGTGTACAGATCAAACACCGCCAACACTTCCCCTGATGCCCTACCCATACCAACACGTAAGCCCCTATTGGCGAGGGCTTGCAAACTGGGCTAGCAACTAACCAATCGTAATGCCAAATAGGGTATTCAAAATTTCAATTGAATATACATTGCAAGATGGTTTGGGACCTATGTAAGTCCTCCTACCCAAATGTTTGGGTGAAAAGTGAGGTTTTTCTCATTTTACGTCGTTATGTTGTCAAATTTTTCCAAATTTATCTAACTTGTTTTTTTTTTTTTTTTTTTTTTTTTATAGCTATCATGGTTCGCACCAAAGTTCCTCAAGTTCATGACCCCCTTCACTTCTGGTCTGTAGAAGCAGAAGTGCGATATCCTTGGTTTGACCGAAAGAAGGTTGAAGGGGATCGGTGTGTGAATCTAGCCAACTTAGCCCTGTTTGATGTGGAGAGGGCATTTGATGATATGGGCTGGCTTCAAGTGATCCTATATGAGGCTTGCACTTGCCCAGACTTGGTTAAGCAGTTCTACTGTCACCTACAGATGGAGGGTGACCATGAGAATGTAGAGAGGGGCAGAGAGCTTCGGATCACCAGCTGGGTGAAAGGGGTTCCGATTTCTTTCAACTGCCAAGAGTTGGCTGATCTCCTAGGTATCTCCAATGATGGGAAATTGGTTTACTGTGCACCCAAAGAGCCATAATTTTTATACATATGCGTGCAGAGATAGATAGTCAGATTCTTTGGGATAACCACTGGGAGGTAAAAGCAGTCAACCTGTATCCAGAGCCACGTGTCTATTACAAGATTATCCAGCATAATATGATTCCCTAGGGTAGACATTATGAGATGATCGCTCAGTTGACTCAGTACCTTCTGTACTGTATCTGTACTAGGCAACATATCTGCCTCCCATACATTATTCTCCAGACCATGCACCGAGCTACGTTGCCTGACTTGAGAGGTAACTTGCCCTATGGGTGGCTGATCTCCACCTTGCTCTCTTGTCTACAGGTGGACCTAGTAGATGAGAGGATCCTTGAGGACACCTTCTCAGCTGACCTTGATTGGGAGGCCATCAGTAGGATAGGCATGAGAGAGATACAGGTCATTGATGATGAGAGGAATGCTATGAGACGTCCTCTCACTTGGGTAGTAGCAGCAGATGCAATGGAGGTAGCAGCAGCAGAGGTAGCAACAGAGGCACATGAGGGTGGTGATAAGGAGGATGATGATCGGATGTACATGGATGTGGATGCCATCCCTCCTCCATCGCCACAACATTCTACTGGAGCTAGCCCTTCTAGGGCTTCTCATTCAGCTGGCCCTTCACGCCCACCACCAGATGACATGATGGGACTGTTACGTGAGATTAGAGAGGCTCAGAGCGTGACTGATTAGAGAGTAGGAGAGCTTCTAGATGCCCAGTGCTCTACAGACCAGCGGGTAGTGGATCTAGCAGCTAGTCTCTGAGCGATTCAGACTTAGGTGGCCTAGCTCACGAGAGTATATGCTGAGGACTATGATAGAGAACTCGAGGCTCCTCCTCCTCCAGCACCTCCTGCTCCATGATTGCCCTTTATATCTTTTTCCTTTTTATACTACAGAGTAACTATCCGAGTTTTGAACTGTACTCTGATTTGATGTACATTTATCTTATTTCTATATATATATAAATTGGTTTTTCCTTTACATATGTGCATTATTCTCTTTTTCTTAGTTATGTCTCATACAACACAGGTGCTTATGGTGTATTCTTATTACAGCTTTTAGATTTTATCCTAACTCAGTTCATGACTAATGTGGAAGTAGTTAGGTCAATTGGTAGAACCTGAGATGCTCTGATACCAAGCTGTCACACCCTAATTTTGGTCTAACCATAATGGTGTGATGAACCGCCAATAAACCAAGGGTTCACCCAGGATCTCACATAGGTCGTACCCACCATATCAAACCAAACACACATTCCACATTAATAATAGATGTAATGAATAATAAGTGGAAGTCTTACAGATAATGATCTGAGAGTCTAACAGTAATAAATAAGTATTTAATCCAATTATCTTTGAACCACAAGACATAAAACAAATAATCAATTACATATCTGATGTTCAAGTTATAACTAAACTTAAGCAAAAACACATTGGTTGCACTCGCATGATGAATCATGTGCATCTTCTTCAGCTTCTACATCCATCGCAGCAACGTGTCCATACGTCGACACATTTATATATTCTTCAACGATAAGACCTGCATCATCAACTAATAATATTCGACATCGAAAGGGTGAACACACATCACGGCTCAGTGAGCAAACAAAACAATGCAACAATCATATGCATGCATTCAATTCATATCTTTAGCCTGATTTATAAGTTTACAATATGCTATAGAAAGGTTTGGTGGCCGCCGCACCTTTATACATGAGTGTGTGAATCCACCAAATGGATCAAATACCATTGCCATCCCATATGCACCCACCATGGAATAGAGATAGAGCTAAAGTGTACAGATCAAACACTGCCAACACTTCCCCTGATGCCCTACCCATACCAACACGTAAGCCCCTATTGGCGAGGGCTTGCAAACTGGGCTAGAAACTAACCAATCGTAATGCTAAATAGGGTATTCAAGGCCTTACCCCAGCATTCCTCATACTTTCATAGAGATAAGGCACCCCGACAGAGTCAGAGATCATATAATCTGAGACCACCTCCCCTGATGCTCTACGACATAATAGTTCTGCTAAGGTAACGGCGATACTATGATGTTAGTGGGCAAGACTTGAGTAGAGATAGAGCTAGAGTCTGGTGACAAGGTCAAAGACCACCATGCCATGTCCTCCCCCTGATGCTCAACTCACATCCAACACACCAACCACACACATTTATTCACATGGCTATTCCTAGCATCATTATCATCATCATGTTATAAATAAATAAAATTAAATATGCATGAACAATAATAGCAGGAATATTGGATGACATGTGAGATGCACATTACAAGAATACACGCATAGAATCAATCATGGCATTGGACTCAATAAAAATATACAGTTTGTTATCATCAAATTAGTTTAGGTCTTGTTCCCTCACCTGTTAGTTATTCTTGATGTCCTTCCAAGCCTTGAAATTCTCTTTAAATTGATTGACAACCTAAAAGTTATATGAATTTAAGTTAGGGTTCATATTTGACATGTTACAGTAGTCAAAAATCAAAACAAAGCACTGATAGGTGCCAGATTGGTCCTATGGTCTCATGCTGTATCAACCTTACTATTTACGATCGATGCCCTACGATCGCATATGGTTCGACCGTAGCTGCGACCATATGATTTTTGAAATCTTCCTGAAAGCCTTTAGTCAATTCCCTGATCATACTGGTCATGCTATGGTCGACCGTAACTGCGACCTTGAGATTTTTGGTCACAGTTTATATGAAATTCGAGTTCTTCCTGGGTCAATTCTTATGTTCTTCCATGGGGTTTATTCTAAGGTCATCCTATGGCCATCATTAGTAATTTCTTATCAACCCTAATCATCAAATTCACTCCTCATGGTTCTCCTTGGGATTTTCTCAAGAAAATCACATAGATCATAATAGGTTGATATTGTCTATCCTTCATAGAAGTCTTATTCCTTAGAGTTTACATCTCCAGAAATTCGTTTCATACCTTTGCTTGTGATAGAGAGCCAATCTCTTCTCAGTAAACTCTTCTCCTTAGCTTTTTCTTCTTCACCTTCTCTTCCTTTTCTTTCTCTAGGGTTTACTAATGTTCTAAATGAGTGAAAATGGGCTGAGGGACGTCTTTTATATAGAGGAAAACTCTCGATATAGAGTCCTCTTTCAGTTAGGAAAGCAATCCCTTAGTTTAGGAAAGTTTCCAAAACTCAGAGTCTGATCTGGGTTTCTCAAGGTTGATCATACAGTCGCATAAACCGTCGATCGTAAGGTCAAAATCATCGACCGTGGGGTTTTGGATTTGAGATTTTTTGGTTCTATTCCTTGTGGTCGACCATACCTACCCAGGCATGCAACCTTAGGTATGTTTTTAGTGTTTTTAACTCGATTCTCATACCTGATTTGTGATCTATCTTCACACGCTCGGTCTACTTGGTCCATAAATGATGGGAAGACCTGGCACAACACGGTTAGACCAAGTTAATGCAGTGCGGGTCTTATAAGGGATGTGATTGTATGTGTGGTTAGTGAGCTAGATGTAACTGGAGGATCAAGGGGAAGACCTGGCATTGTGATTCAACCTAGTCACCAGACTCTAGCCCTATCTTTACTCAAGTCTTTCCCACTGACATTGTCTTATCGTCATTACCTTAGTAGAAATATTACGTCGTTGGGCATCAGGGGAGGTGGTCTCGGATCGTGTGGTCTTTGACTCTGTCAGAGGGCCTTAGCTCTATCTCTATGGATGTATTAAGGAATGTTGGGGTGAGGTCTTGGATATATTGGATGGCATTAGGATTGGTTAGTTGCGAGCCTAGTTTGTAAACCCTCGCCAACAGAGGCTTACGTGTTGGTACGGGTAGGGCATTAGGGGAAGTATTGGCGGTGTGTGATCCGAACACTTTGGCTCTATCTCTATTCCATGGTGGGGTAGATGTAGATGAAATTAGTGTTTGATCCATTGGATGGGCTTACACACCCATGTATAGAGGTGCGGTGGTTGCCAATCTTTTCTATAGCACATTATAAACTTAAAACCAGACCAAAGATACGAACTGAATGCATGCATATGGTTGCGTATTGTTTTGTTTGCTCACTGAGATGTGATGTGTGCTCACCTTTTCAACGTCAAATATTTTTAGTTGTTAATGCAAGTCTTACTATTGAAGATTATATGAATATGTTGGTGTATGGACACGTAGCGGCTATGGATGGAGAACTGATTAAGGAGGCGCATGATCTGTCATGCGAGTGCAATCAATGTGTTTTTGATTAGTTTAGTTAATCAAAATTACTGGAACATGTAATTGATTATTTTGCTTTATGTCTTGAGTCATTGAGAATAATTAGATTTAATTATTTATTATCACTGTTAGCTACTCTATTCATTATTAATAAGGACTTCTGCTATTGTTATTTACTCTGATTATTGTTGTGAAATGTACTTTATTTAACAGGATGGGCATGGCCTATACGAGATCTTGGTTTGAACTGTTGGTTCTCATGGTAGTTCATCACACCACTGGTTAGTCCAGAATTGGGGTGTGACAACTAAACCAAGAATAGAGTGCTGAAGTAATCAGTATTCTCATAACCAAATATGGTAGATAGAACTGTCGTCGCACTATGACACAACAAGCAATAAACTTGCAGAAATGTTCAATAGTATCCCTATGACCATTTCTGAGAAAAACGTTATGCTGTATAATGTGACTATATACTCTAGGAACTGGTTGATAGTTACTTTATCTTTATTCAAGACCTAACATCATCTAATCCCGTATCAGTGCAAGCTCCCACTCAGCTATAATTACAATCTTTGGCTCCACATAGCCTAATTTACCTTATACCGAGATATGTTAGAGAAGGGCAAGACCATGAATGAATGTCTAAAACAATCTCTCACCCCAGTACCCAACTGGAAATGCATAAGGACACATTATCTGCATCATTTTCCATACCTTGTTCAACTTGAAGATTATAGTAGAACTGTCTCACAAGGTTAAAACGTGTAGGTACCTCGTATTAAAGAACTGGTAACCAAACCATATCTATGAATGCTTGATGAACCACAAACCTTTCTAATTTATCGCACCTCACATACTGACCAGATTCAATAGGTCTATTTTTAAACAATGCCAATTTCTAGCTAACTTTACTGACTGAAATTATCACCAGTCAAACATTGAAGATCAAGACAATGTAAGTCGTGTTGCCCCTGCAACAGATGACTCCTTCCTATGATAAATCAAAATGTGTGGAGAAGTCATGGCAACTGGGCCAAATAAGCCGAAAGAAATATGCCATGGGGAAGAATTTGAGTTGGAAAAAAAATACAAGGATAGATAAGTGCACCCATATACCATAATGATAAAAGAGGCTATCAATGGTGCAAATTATATGTTGGAAGATGGAAGTAAAAATAAACCATTATTCGAAGAGTAAATATTTTTTGAATTGATGTTGAATGATTTATGCAGAAGTTTTGACGACAAACATGTCAATGTGAGAAGAGAAACAAACAATGAGCAAACTTGATTTTAAGTTTTAAGGAAATGTGATAAAATGTGATTTTGCCTAAATGACTTACTTGAGTAAATAAAGATGAAATGCAAAGGCAAAGATAAGTATGAAAGAGGCTACTTCACATGATTTCAGAATGAAACCCCATCGTTTCAAACCATTACAAAGAATATTACCAAAGATTTGAAACTAAAATGTGTTTAGCGCAGAAAATGAGTAAATTGATATGTACGTTATCTTGGGTGAAGTGATTGGATGATATATGATGAAGTGATAGCCTTAAATCACTTAAGAAACCTCAAAGAGAAGGTATTACGATAGGTGTGTGTTTCCCCATACCGCACCTATTGTGCAACCGCATGTCCTATTTTTCATTGTAGTCACTCCGATTAGATGTTTGTTCGCTTATACATCTACAATGTCTTTATTGATTCATTATTGCTGACCTTGAGCATACCTATTCCATTGCATGATATTATCTTTGAAACATTCTAATTTTGACGCAACTAATAATTAAAATTTCCAAGTTCTAGGTAAATCCTGGTACCAATGACACCCAGAACCCATAAGAGAATGCCTACCAAGAATATCACCCCACCAGAGGTGGTGGCTTCTGCAAGAAACGCTGAGCTTGTACCCCCAGTTAATGAGGCTCAAGAGAATACAATACCGATGCCTCCTATACCAAGTTCTCCAACGATCGAAGATGTCATCGAAATTTTGAGGGGTATAGCCCATGACATTAAGGAATAGCAACAAAAGATGACTGAAGAACTCTTAGTAGCCATCAAAAAGGACCTGAGCCTTCGGTACCTCTAGAGCCGGTACCTGCCCCTGCAATCAAGCCTCACACCATAGCTAACGCACAAGCCCAGGTACCAGTGGTAGTGATCCAGGAGAGTGCTCCTGTGCAAATGGCACCTTTTATTATTATGGTACTTTTGGCTACTAAGACATCTACTCGTGAGAGGACTATCCCAGCTAGGAAGAATCAGAGCAATGAAAAAGTGAGGTTCTCGATACAAAAATGGAAGAAGTATGCAAGGATTGCCTGTATGGTATAGTATTTTTTTTAACCTCCGAATAGTGTATTTTGTTTTACTCATGCATCTGGAATTTGATCTTAAGCTACATGGAGAATTAATATACTACTTCTATGAAAATGTGAGATGTTAAATTATTAGGATCGTAAGTTACCTGATACATTGTTGAAGGAATCAATTGAAAAGATATTAAGAATTGATTGAGACCTATGAAACACCCACATGATTTGTGTTATGAAGAATGAATTAAAAGGAGAGAAACTGACCAAAACTAATGGAAATCCTAGTATGAAGAGTGAGGAATACTTAGAGGACATATGGAAAATAACTAACAGATATTAAGAAAAATTGAAGTACTAAAATCAATTACTTATATGAAGATAAAGGGAATGAAATGATTGATGAATCTCAGGATCTCTACAACTTGTATTAGAATTTAGGAACAGTTAAACTTCAAACAAAGCAGTAAAGATAAATCGAGGAAAATAAGAATGTTTTCCCAATTTGCTGGTAAAGATGTATGTTATGAAGGTTTAACATGAAGATGTAGATTTGATGGGAACATTGTTATTGCGACCCTAGAATAGTAAACATTATGGAAATTGAGTAATCTTAGCTAAATTCCAACGATTGACCAACTATGATTGATTAGGGAATTGAATGTGATGTCAACCTACCCTAGGACTGGCATTTGTATTAGGAAATTCCTACAGGATAAACCCTGTAATAGGAAAAGAATCCATTAAATGCTTAATATATGTTTTATGAAGAAGATGCATTTTAATATGATCAGAAGAATGTTTAACTAAGTATGTTGAATCACCATGTACTTGAGGATAAAGGACTTCAATGAAACGAAGAAATGAGAAATTTATATGGGAAGTTAGTGTCGAAAGTTTTGATCTAAGGAAGATATTAAGGTAAATAATCGAAATTTTAAGCTTCAATGGTATTGAAAGTTAATAAATCTCTACATCTCAAGGGATAGATTACGAGCAATAGAAGGTGAAGACTCGTACTATATCCTATTCACAGAAAACAAAAGAGATAGAAATTTATATGGATATGAATTCAGAGTATATGAAATTTTTAAGTAAATGGGCTGAATGCTCATGTTGAGGACTTGAAGAGTGGAAAAGACAATTTAAGAGAATGACGTATCTTAACAAAGCTTGATTAAAGTACATAACTTATGAATATATGAAGTTGGTACAGAGAAAAAGATGTACGTTGATGCTACACATAATTGAAGATAATGACATATTCCAAAGTAAAATGATAGGGATACATGATTGGTGAAATACAGAAGAATTTAAAGAAAAAAGGTGTGCACCAGAATCACCGGATAGAGGTTACCAAAGGAAAAAGGTAGGAGAAATGATCTAAGGAAGCTTGAGAGAAATGAAAGCGATGAAGGAATTAAGGATTTGATTTTCGTCACTCTCATGGAATATGGAAATCATAAGAGCTTTCTTTTCTAGGAATAAGAAGAGTTGAACGGAGATAAATATCTGATATTTAACCTTAAGAGGTGTCAAATAGATGTAACTATACTACCAAACAGCTATTCCATAGACTATTGTAATAATCACGCTATGTTCCACAGGTAATGTAAGGAAACATAACAAGGACCCTACCACAAACCCCTAACTGCCCCAGCCTAGGCAAGTTCATTTGGTATGGTGGAACCTTCAAATATTAAAGGCTTAAATCACCTTAATTACAGGCTGACTCATGTATACAGTGGGAACCGTTGACTATTGAACAAACGAAAAAGGCAAGAGACTCATGTTTCAGTACCTAGTGAAACCAAAGTCTATTGTAGAGAACTATAAGGTCAAAGTATTTTATAAATTGGAAGGAAGTGGATGAACGATGTCTGCATGTAATACCCTATGATCAAGGGTGTAGATACGCCCAAATTTTGAGGAAATTTTTTTTTAAGGCAGTGGAGTTGTAAGACCTTTGCCCAAATCCCGTTATGATACATCTATTTTAGGCATGTGTCGGGTCTTCCTATGTACAAACCTATCATATCAACACTTCCAAAGACAAAATAATACATTTGATGTGATACAAAATACAATCATGAACCTCTTATGTCACTAGAGGATGTAAGGATGCCTAGAAGAAGTCTTGAACCTAGCCTGTACGAACCCCAAAGAGTCTGACATGCATGAACCTAAATTGGCCAAGCAAAATGAGGTCCGACACTATGCAGAGGATGTGCAGTCAACTACTAATCGCACCTGCCCAGCAGCACCCCTTTGCGCGAAACTGGTTTGGAGACCGACTATATATGGGAGCCACCATTTGAAAATCAATCTTTTTTCCCTCTATAACCGACTGAAATTGATTTCCTTGCATGGTAATCGACTTTGATTGAATCACAAATGGAAGGTGAGGAGAAGATCCTCACCCTTTCCATCAACAGTTCCCCATGCATACTGTTTTAGGAGGATGGGAGATTTATTCTCTCTATTCTCCCAATATAACCAACAGAAAGGAGATTGAGAAAGAGAGCTCTGATGCACAACCAGAGAGGAGAGGAGAAGAAAAAGGAGAAGATAAAGAAGAAGAAAAGAAGAAAAGAGAAAAAGAAAGGAGAAGAAGAAAATAGAAGAGAGGAAACCCTCCCTCTCATTATCGTCCATGAACGAGGAACCATAGAGGAGAGAGGAAGAGGAAGAAAGAAAAGGAAAAGGAGGAGACCAACCTCTGGATCAGTACTCCATTACTGAGGATTCAATAGAGAACTAAATCTCTGTAAGTATACCTTTAACTAGATGTTTAAATATTTTATTGTAAAATAATGGAGTGTATGGTAATGGAGTAAGTAATGATTTTAGAATAAGCAAAGGATCCATGGAAAGTTGGAAAGCCAAAGAATGACTGTTAGAGACTCTGATAATACCTTAGGAGATCCAAGATCATGATTCAATTTCAGATTCGAATGATGGAAATTAGATCTGAAAGAATTGAAACCAATCTGTGATCTCGATAGTTTTTCGAATCGAAATGGTATCCGTAACTATAAATAGAGATTTAATTTTGAACTCAAACCCAGTGTGTAAACAATTAAAAATATGAGAAACATGTCAAAAGAAATTCAGAGCCACATAGCCACAATCTGACGTACTGTCGATTACGAGTGTAAGACCCTCACTTCACAAACCTGGTCTAACCGTGTTGTACCAGGTCTTGCCATTATTGCTGGATCAAGTGGACCAACCGTGTGAAGAAGGACCACGAGACCAGTTACGAGAATCGACTTTAAAACACTAAAAATCAAGTGTATGGTCGACTACCTATGTAGGTATGGTCGACCATACAATAGAAAATAGAGACCACTGATCAATGGCCATACGGTCGATGTTTTCAAGTGTATGATCGACGGATTATGCAACCATACATCCGACTGTAAGACCCCAAATCAGACTCTGAGTTTGGAAACTTTCCAAATAAAAGGAGGATCTCTTTCCTATTGTTAGAGAGTTTTATATGGAGAGTTTCTCTCTATATAAAAGGCGTTCCTCAACCTTTTTTTTATTCTTTTAGAACATTAACAAACCCTAGAGGAAGAGAAGGAAGAGAAGGAAGAGAAGGAGAAGGAGAGAAGACTAAGGAGAAGGCTGAGAGAAGAGTTCTACAGACTCTCTGCAACAAGTAAGGTATGAACCTTGCCTCTGTAGCCTTAGAACACTAAGACTAAGAGTTTCAAAGTAAATTGTAATATCAAACCCAAAGTAAGGATTCAGTTATGTGATTTTCAATGTAGATCTCAAAAAAAGAATACTAGAGAATGGGTTAGGGTATTATGTGGAAAACTAAGATTTTTAACCTTAAAACTATCATTAGGGAGGACCCCATTGATGATCCAAGAGGAAGAACTTGGATTAAAAGTAGATTTTGATCAGAAACCATATGGCCGCAGCTATGGTCGACCATAGCATGGCCAGAGTATCGACCATAGCCATTCAAGAAGAATTCAAGAACCATATGGTCATAGGTATGGTCACATATAGTGCGACTGTAGGGTATCGATCGTACGTGGTAAGGTCGATACAGGATGAGACCATAGGACCAATCAGACACTTATCGGTGATCTGTTTTGATTTTCGACTACTGTAACATGGTACATATGAACCCTAACTTAAATTCATGTAACTTCTAGGTTACTAAATTGATTCAAAGAGAGTTATAAGACTTAGAAGGAGATCGAGCATTGCTAACAGGTGAGGGAACAAGACCTAAACTAATTATATAATAATAAACTATTTATTTTATTGAGTCCAATGCCATGATTGATTCTATGCTTGTATGTTTGTAATGTGCATCTCACATGTCATCTAATATTACTGTTATTACTGCTCATGCATATTTACTTCTATCTATTTGCTACCATGTTGATTGATGATGATAGGAATAGGCATATGATTGTGTGTGTGTGGTTAGTGTGTTTGATGCGAGTGGGGCATCAAGGGGAGGATGTGGCATTGTGGCCTCTAACCTGGCCACCAAACTCTAGCTCTATCTCTACTCAAGTCTTGCCCATTGATATCGTCGTATTGCCATTACCTTAGCAGAACTATTACATCGTAGGGTATCAGGGGAGGTGGTTTCGGACCATAGGGTATTTGACTCTACCGGGGGGCCTTAGTTCTATCTCTATGGACTTATTGAGGGATGGTGGGATGAGACCTTGGATACACTGGATGACATTTAGGATTGATAAGTTGAAAACCCAGTTTGCAAGCCCTCGCCAATAGGGGCTTATGTGTTGGTATAGGTAGGGGATCAGGGGAAGTATTGGCGATGTGTAATCTGAACACTTTAGCTCTATCTCTATTCCATGGTGGGGTGGATGTGGATGACAATTGTGTTTGATCCATTGGGTGGGCTTATTGTAAGACCCGTGTCAATCTAACCTGATATTACCACCTTGAACCGGGTTTACCCATCATGGTCGAGTCAAATGGACCAAGGGCGTGAAGGAGATCGAGATCCCAAGTATCAAATCGACCCAAAAACACTTAATTTGAAGGGAGGGTCGCATACCCAGCTAAGCAGGGTCGGACCTCCCAAAGCAGAAAGTCAGACCCTCAATTTTGAAGGGAGGGTCGGACATCTTGAACCCTAAGGTCGACGGGATCATCGACCCTCCCATCGACCCTCGGTTACTGTAAGAAATAGAAATTAAGAAATTTCCTAATTTTCGATTGGGATTCTTTCCTAATCTCAATGAGACTTATTTAGGATGTTCCTACTCTATTTAAAGGACATTCCTAAGCCTCTTTCACTCATTTTACAACCCTAATTGAATTGAGAGAAAGAGAAGAGAAAGAAAAGAGGAAGAAGATAAGCAAAGAAGAGAATTTAGCCAAAAGAGTAGAGTTGCAGAGAAGGAGTATTCTTCTCAGGTATGGATACTAATTCAATGAGTTTCTACAGACCTTAGGTTAGATATTGATGAGAGTGTGATCTCGGAGAAACCCAAACCATCAACCCATGGTTAGGTTTTCATGGGAAACCATGGGGGGATTACATGAAAGCTATCTAGGTGGATTATACATGGTTTCAGACCATGGAATGAATGTAGAATGGAATGTAGGAGCAAGCCATAGGATCCCAAGCACGAAGAATGGACTAAAAGAGGGAATTGGACCAAAGTGCACCCAGGGTCGCACCGAGGGTCGATGACCATCCGACCCTAGGTGATCCTGACCATCGACCATCAGTGTTCGGGAAGTTCAGAGTTTGGGGAGGGTCACACCCAGGGTCGATCACGACTCCGACCCTACGTCCGACCCTCAGTTAACAGAATAGTTTTTAAATTCAGAATTAATTCTAATTAAATTCTATCGACTTGTTAAGTCTTCTAGCAATACAATAACAATATAAAGGTGATTATAAAGCTTGAAAAAGTATATGTTAGCAAGCTAAGGTGAGGAAACAGAACTCTAAACTAATTGGTTAATAACAAACTGTTTTTTCTATTTCTTGAGTCCAATGCCATGCTTGATTCTATGCGAATATGTTTGTAATGTGCATACAACATGTCATCCAATATTTCTATTAGTTGTTCATGCATATTTATTTTATTGTTTATAACATGATGATGATGGTGATGATAGGAATAGGCTTGTGATTGTATGTGTGTGGTTGGTGTACTTGATGCGAGCGAGTATCAGGGGAGGTGTGATGAGAACGTCAATAAACATTAACCTTTGGCGGGTCTCAGCACTTTAGCTCTATCTCTAACTCAAGTCTTGTGCATTAGCATCGTCGTATCGCCATTACTTTAGCAGAACTATTATGTCGTAGAGTATCAGGGGAGGTGGTCTCGGTCCTTGAAGTCTCTGACTCTACCGGGGGGGCTTAACTCTATCTCTATGGACATTCTGAGGGATGGGGTGAGGCCTTGGATACACTGGTTGGCATTAGGATTGGTTAGTTGCAAGCCCAGTTTGCAAGCCCTTGCTAACAGGGGCTTACGTGTTGGTATGGTATTATATAGCAATAAACGTTAACCTTTGTTGTATAATGTCATGATTAGGGTGGATGGCGACGACGATAAACGTTAACCTTCGGGTTGACTTCCACACCCTGTGTATAGAGGCGGGGTCAATAAATGTTAACCTTTGACCACCCAACCTTTCTATTGCGCATTGCTAACTATAAACCAGACCAAAGATATGAATTGATTGCATGCATATGTATTGTTGCATTGTTTTGTCTACTCATTGAGCTGTGTTGTGTGCTCACCCCTCGACGTCGATTATTTTTATTTGATGATGCAGGTTATATGGTTAAAGATTATATGAATGTTCCAGCATACGGGAACGTGGCGGCGATGGAAGCTGAAGCTGAAGTAGATACACATGACTCCTCTTGCGAGTGCAACTCATGTGTATTCGATTAGATTTTTCTTAGGTTTCTTTATTTGAATTTAATAAAGACATGTATTTGATAATTATTTATGTCCCAATTGATATAGAATAATTTGCTATTTAATATTTATATCACGATAGATTCTCAGTTCATTTTATTATAAGATTTCCGCTATTGTGTATTTACTCTGATTATGATTATGGATGTGTGGAAGTTTAGATAACACGGATATAGCCTACTCGAGATCCTGGTTGAACCGTTGGTTTGCTAGCGGTTCATCACACCATTCTGAACAGTGTGGAATTGGGGTGTGACAACTTGGTATCAGAGCATCTCAGGCCTTGTCCACTGAACTAGCATACATTCACAACGAATTGTGAACTGAGATAGGATAAATTAAAAGCTCTAATACAAACACACAATAAGCACCTGTGTTGGTTGAGACAGAACTTAAATAAGACAATAATGTACATATAAAAGGTGGAACCATATATATACACTCAAACAGAAAGAGAAGACCAAAATGTATCCTGATAAACCAATAACATAGGGTATTATCTATAAGTTGGGTAGTTATCTAAGTATACAAGTGATATTGTACAGTAGCAAGAAGGAAGCATCTGTACAGCAGAAAATTGGAATACTTAGTTGGTACTCATAAGATGTGAAACTCGATGTAGGACAGAAGAAGAAGGAAAATGGCTAGTAATGTCAAAACCCCTGTAGAGATAAAGGAAAAGATCTCAGGCTAAATCCAAAGGATATGACCAAGTACGGTACCAATTGGTAGCATCATTGTACCCCAACACTTGTTAGGTATAACATAGTGTCTGCCACACAGCAAGTCCCAGTAAAGCACACCCCAGTGCAGAAGTTTGGTGCACAACAAGCAGTGTATCAAGGTGGTTACCCTTATCAGCCATCGATGTATGGGATAGCTACATCATGACACAATGATCCGATCAAGGATTGAGGAATATTTTCTGAAGATGAAGCCTAAAATGTTTTCAGCAAAGGATCAAATCTATTATGGCCATGTAACCAGATATGTTTATATAGGATGCGGTGCATTATTTATTTACTCTTATGATTATAGAGGATGCACATACCAGATTTTAATTTCTCGTACATTGACATGATATCTTCTTGATTTAACCTGTCAATTGGAGTTATAGATATTGTTTCTTTAGTATTAGTCCTGATTATACCAATCTGAGCCACTCTCATGATCGACAACATGAACAGTGATATGAACTGAATAAACAGTTAAATGTTTAATCATGTTGAGTGTACATCTTCTGATTTATACCTGATTTACTAATGTATGAAAGCTTCTCTAGATTTACTCTTGTAGTGCCTTGACCAATGGCATTATATACTCGATAGAACCTGTAACCATGAGGTTAAGGACTGTAAAACCTCTATTTTCATGTATTTAGACCACCGTGCGACCTAAGGACCTTTGGATGCCGGTTGGATTTCCACAGATTTACACCTGATTCTTTAAACCTAGGTTCACTAGATAAAGCTAGTGTTTTCATTATGCTAACGCAACAGAAGGAAGTGAATCACTGTTGGATGAATATTTTGATTCATAGACTCCCTGACCTTTGTTGATAAAGATGATTAGTGATAATGGAATTATTAAAAGAAAGATGATTGGATTCAGATTAAATGCTATAGCTAATGAACCTCAGATGAAGTAATGGAGAATCTATTTTGAGATTGCTAAATGGATGGAATTTGGACGCAACCTAATTATACTTGAGATGGCAGACTTTGACGTCATCTTGGGGATAGACTGGTTATCTCAACACTCTACAAGTTGTTATGTGCATAGAAGAGATTATCATTCAAGAATAAAGACGACATATAATTTAGTATTATTGGAAGTATGTTGCCTCTCTATGCTAAAAGCGAAGAGATGCTTTGAAGAGTAATGAGTTAGATATATGGTATCTGTGGTACACGTTTCCAAAGAAGCACCACAGATGGAAGATATTGATGTGATGCATAAATTTCAGGTGTGTTTCCAGGAGACTCACCTGGGTTACCATCTGATCATGCGACGAGTTCGTCATCGACTTATTACCCAAGGACGATACTTGTGTCAAAGACACCTATGAATAGCTCTTATAGAATTGAAGGAACTGAGACTCAACTACAAGAGTTATTAGACTAAGGTACTAATAGGCTAAGTATTGCATCACGGGGAGTGCCAATGTAATTCGTGTTGTCTGCGTATAGACTACCGAGAATCCAACAAGCTCATGATCAAGAATCGATATCTATTACCTCGGATCGATGACATGTTTAAACAGTTGCAAAGAGCAAAGGTATTTTTTAAGATTGATCTTCGATCAAGATATCATCAGCTGAAGAATTTGGACAGCGATATCTCGAAGATAGCTTTTAGAATCGGGATTGGCCAATTATGAGATCTCGATTATGTCTTTTGGATTAACGAACGCACCAGCAACTTTTATGGAACTAATGAACCGGGTTTTCCACGACATGTTGGATACGTCGGTTAGAGTATTTATTGATGATATATTGGTATACTCCAAGGACGAAGAAACTCATATCAAGAACCTAAATGCTGTCCTACAGCGTTTAAGGAAAGAGAAGCTATGTGCCAAATTTTCAAAGTGTGAGTTTTGGCTAGGTGAAGTCGCCTTCTTAGGCCTGTAGTATCCACTGAAGGAATCAAAGTGGACCCCAGCAAGATCGAGGCTATTGTAAAGTGGGAAGCACCAAAGAGCGTTTCAGAAATTAGAAGTTTTCTGGGTCTAGCTGGTTATTATTGGAGATTCGTAGAAGACTATTCCCGGATTGCCATACCTCTCACCAATTTGACTAAGAAAGGTGAAAAATTCGTGTGGACCGATAAATGTGAGAAGAGTTTCCAAACGCTGAAGACCAGATTGATATCCGCTCCGATTTTGACTATTCCCGTTCCAGGACAGACATTTACTCTATACACTGATGCGTCGGGACTGAGACTGGGATGTGTGCTTATGCAAGGACAGCAAGTGATTGCTTACGCTTCAAGACAGTTAAAGGTACATGAGAAAAATTATCCCACTCATGATCTGGAGCTAGCGGCAGTAGTGCATGCTGTCAAGATATGGAGACATTACCTATACGGAGAGAAATTCTAGATTAAGTCAGACCATAAAAGTCTTACTTATCTATTTAATCAGAAGGAATTGAATATGAGACAAAGAAGATGGTTGGAACTACTGAAAGACTATGATTGTGATATCCAGTATCATCCGGGAAAAGCAAACGTAGTAGCGGATCCGTTAAGCCGAAAAGCAATGATAAAATTGCAAGGAGAGGTTAGCACAACTGCAGCAATGTGTACTATCGAAATGGTATTCAATCACGGCAATGAGCAATATGTGGTAGATGCAACGGATGAGTCAGCCAACCAAGGGTTCATTCATCGGTTTTCAAATATGTTCGCTGCATTGAAGATTATATCGGACATAATGGATGAAGTGAAGACAGCTATCAAATCAGATCCTTATCTGAGAACAGTACAAGAAGATATCGAGAAAGGTAGGACTAATCCTGAGTTCACCTTGGATGAAGAGAAAGTACTGAAATACAAAGGAAGAATAAGTGTACCGAAAACAGAAAGCATGGACATTAGACACCGACTGATGAAAGAAGCCCATACCACCATCTATTCGATACAGCCTGGAAGTAAAAAAATGTATCATGATCTAAAGAAACTATATTGGTGGAGGGGAATGAAAGCAGATGTAGCCAAGTTCGTGTCTCAATGCCTAAATTGTCAGAAAGTAAAGGCTGAACGACAAAGACCCGCATGACTGTTACAGCCATTACCGGAACCAGCATGGAAATGGGATTGCATCACAATGGACTTCGTCACGGGACTACCACTGACTCCTCGAGTAGTTGACGCAGTTTGGGTGATTGTGGACCGTCCGACTAAAACAGCTCGCTTCATACCGATACGACCTCGGTATACCTTTGGAGAGGTTAGCAAAGCTGTATGTGGATAATATTGTTCGATTACATGGTGTTCGGGAAAGCATTGTGTCCGATAGAGATCCACGATTTACTTCCAAGTTTTGGGAAGGATTGCAAAAGGCTATGGGTACAACATTGAAGTTCGATCTTGCATTCCACCCACGACGGATGGACAGTCAGAGTGTACAATTCAGATTCTAGAAGATATGCTACGAGCATGTGTAATTGATTTCAAAGGATCATGGGAAGAAAAGTTACCATTGATCGAGTTCGCTTATAACAATAGCTACCAGGCTACTATACAGATGTCACCTTATGAGGCACTGTATGGCAGAAAGTGTCGAACTCCTTTGTTTTGGAATGAAGTTGGAGAACGTAGTATTGTTGGGCCAGAATTTGTTGAAGAAACTTGCCGAGTGGTCGACATTATCAAGGAAAGAGTAAGAACAGCTCAGAATCGTCAGAAGCAATATGCAGATACTCGACACAGAGATCTGGAGTTCGCCGTAGGTGATAAAGTATTTTTGAAGGTATCGCCTGTGCGAGGATTGAAAATGTTAGAACAGAAAGGGAAACTAAGTCCAAGATATGTCGGGCCATATGAGATTCTAGCTAAGCGTGGTAAAGTGGCTTATCAGTTAGCACTACCACCATCTATGTCGAGTGTGCATGACGTATTTCACATTACCCTATTGAAGAAGTATGTCAAGGATCCAACGCACATGTTGACAGTAGATTTACTAGATTTGACTGATGATTTGACATTTAAAGTAACACCAACAGAAATCACCAGCCGAAAGGTTCAACGTCTACGCAACCGAGATATCTATTATGTTAAGGTCACATGGAAAAGTAGAGACATGGAAGAAATTACATGGGAAGAAGAAAATGCGATGCAGGAGCAATACCCTCACTTATTTGATTCAGAAGGTACGTACAATTTTGAGGACGAAATTTTTATAAGTAGGGGGGAGTTGTAAGACCCGTGTCAATCTAACCCGGTCTTACTACCTTGAACCAGGTTTACCCATCATGGTCGAGTCAAATGGACCAAGGGTGTGAAGGAGATCGAGATCTCAGGTATCAAATCGACCCAAAAACACTTAATTTGAAGGGAGGGTCGCATTCCCAGCTAAGCAGGGTCGGACCTCCCAAAGCAGAAAGTCAGACCCTCAATTTTGAAGGGAGGGTCGGACATCTTCAACCCTAGGGTCGACGGGATCATCTACCCTCCCATCGACCCTCGGTTACTGTAAGAAATAGAAATTAGGAAATTTCCTAATTTTCGATTGGGATTTTTTCCTAATCTCAATGGGACTATGTTCCTACTCTATTTAAAGGATGTCCCTAAGCCTCTTTCACTCCTTTCACAACCCTAATTGAATTGAGAGAAAGAGAAGAGAAGGAAAAGAGGAAGAAGAGAATCAAGGAAGAGAATTTAGGCAAAAGAGTACAGTTGTGGATAAGGAGTATTCTTCTCAGGTATGGATACTAATTCCATGAGTTTCTACAGACCTTAGGTTAGATATTGATGAGAGTGTAATCTCAGAGAAACCTAAACCATCAACCCATGGTTAGGTTTTCATGGGAAACCATGGGGGATTATATGAAATCTATCTAGGTGGATTATACATGGTTTCAAACCATGGAATGAATGTATAATGGAATGTAGGAGCAAGCCATAGGATCCCAAGCACGAAGAATGGACTAAAAGAGGGAATTGGACCAAAGTGCACCGAGGGTCGCACCGAGGGTCGATGACCATCCGACTTTAGGTGATCCTGACCATCGACCCTCAGTGTTCGGGAAGTTCAGAGTTTGGGGAGGGTCGCACCCAGGGTCGATTAGGACTCCGAATCTACCTCCGACCCTCAGTTAACAGAATAGTTTTTAAATTCAGAATTAATTCTAATTAAATTCTATCGACATGTTAGGTCTTCTAGCAATACAATAATAATATAAAGGTGATTATAAAGCTTGGAAAAGTATCTGTTAGCATGCTAAGGTGAGGAAACAGAACTCTAAACTAATTGGTTAATAACAAACTGTTTTCTATTTCTTGAGTCCAATGCCATGTTTGATTCTATGCGAATATGTTTGTAATGTGCATACAACATGTCATCTAATATTTCTATTATTTGTTCATGCATATTTATTTTATTGTTTATAACATGATGATGACGATGATGATAGGAATGGGCATGTGATTGTATGTGTGTGGTTGGTGTACTTGATGCGAGCGAGTATCAGGGGAGGAGTGATGAGAACGTCAATAAACATTAACCTTTGGCGGGTCTCAGCACTTTAGCTCTATCTCCAACTCAAGTCTTGTGCATTAGCATCGTCCTATCGCCATTATTTTAGCAGAACTATTATGTCGTAGAGTATCAGGGGAGGTGGTCTCGGTCATTGTAGTCTCTGACTCTACCGGGGAGCCTTAGCTCTATCTCTATGGACATTTTGAGGGATCTTTGGAGTGAGGCCTTGGATATTTTTTTTTTTTTTTTTTTTTTTTTTCCCCTTTTTTTTTTCCTTTTTTTTTTTTTTTTTTTTTTTTTTTTCTTTTTTTTCCTTTTCCCTTTTTTTTTTTTTTTTCCCCCCCTTTTTTTTTTTTTTTTTTTTTTTTTTTTTTTTTTTTTTTTTTTTTTTTTTTTTTTTTTTTTTTTTTTTTTTTTTTTTTTTTTTTTTTTTCTTTTTTTTTTTTTTTTTTTTTTTTTTTTTTTTTTTTTTTTTTTTTTTTTTTTTTTTTTTTTTTTTTTTTTTTTTTTTTTTTTTTTTTTTTTTTTTTTTTTTTTTTTTTTTTTTTTTTTTTTTTTTTTTTTTTTTTTTTTTTTTTTTTTTTTTTTTTTTTTTTTTTTTTTTTTTTTTTTTTTTTTTTTTCCCTTTTTTTTTTTTTTTTTTTTTTTTTTTCCCTTTTTTTTACCTTATCCCCCTTGAATGGTGTGATGAACCGCTAATAAACCAATGGTTCACACCCAATTTTAGACTACAGGAGGGGGGAGACCTGCTAATAAACCAACGGTTCAACCAGGATCTCAAATAGGCTATCCTCGCGTTATCTAAACTTACACACATCCGTAATCATAATCAGAGTAAATACACAATAGCGGAATTCTTATAATAAGAAGAATTGAGAATCTATGTGATATTAAAATTAAAATAAAAATTTATTCTATTACAACTGAGACATAAATATTTAAATGCCAAATACATGTCTTAATAAATCCAAATAAAGAAACCTATAAAATATCTAATCAAATACACACGAGTTGCACTCGCAAGAGGAGTCATGTGTATCCACTTCAGCTCCAGCTTCCATTGCTGCCACGTTCCAGTACGCAGATGCATTCATATAATCTTCAACGGTATAACCTGCATCATCAACTAAAAATATTCGACGTCGAAGGGTGAGCACACATCACGGCTCAGTGAGTAGCCAAAACAATGCAACAATACATATGCATGCAATCAATTTATATCTTTGGTCCGGTTTAAAGTTTGCAGTATGCAATAGAAAGATTTAGGTAGTCAAAGGTCGTGTTTATTGACCCCGCCTTTATACACAAGTGTGTGACGTCACCTGAAGATCACGTTTATCATCGACTCACATGCACCCAACCATGAACATTATATAACAAAGGTTAATGTTTATTGCTATATATTGCCATACCAACACGTAAGTCTCTGTTGGCGAAGGCTACAAACTGGGCTCGCAACTAACCAATCCTAATGCCAAAAGTGTATGTAAGGCCTCACCCCAGTATCCCTCAGAATGTCCATAGAGATAGAGCTAAGGCCCCCCGGTAGAGTCAGAGACTACAAGGACTAAGACCACCTCCCCTGATACTCTACGACATAATAGTTCTACTAAAGTAATGGCGATACGACGATGCCAATGCACAAGACTTGAGTTAGAGATAGAGCTAAAGTGCTGAGACCCGCCAAAGGTTAACGTTTATTGACGTTCTCATCACACCCCCACTGATACTCCCCCGCATCAAGTACATCAACCACACACATACAAGCACATGCCTATTCCTATCATCATCACCATCATCATGTTATAAATAATAAAGTAAATATGCATGAACAAGTAATCGAAATATTGGATGGCATGCTGTATGCACATTACAAACATATTTGCATAAAATCAAGCATGGCATAAGACTCAAGAAAATAGAAAATAGTTTTGTTATTAACCAATTAGTTTTGAGTTCGGGTTCCTCACCTTAGCTTGCTAAAAGATACTTTTCCAAGCTTTAGAATCACCTTTACAATGTTATTATATTGCTAGAAGACCTAACAAAGTCGATAGAATTTAATTAGAATTAATTACAGATTTAAAAACCATTCTGTTAACTGAGGGTCGGAGGTAGGGTCGGAGTCCTGATCGACCTTGGGTGCGACCCCCCCTTAACTCTGAACTTCCCGAACACTGAGGGTCGATGGTCAGAATCACCTAGGGTCGGATGGTCATCGACCCTTGGTGCGACCCTCTGTGCACTTTGGTCTAATTCCCTCTTTTTAATCCATTCTTCGTGTTTGGGTCCTATGGCTTGCTTCTACATTCCATTCAACATTCATTCCATGGTCTAGAACCATGAATCATCCACCTAAATAGCTTTCATGCATTCTTCTATGGTTTTCCATGAAAACCTAACCATAGATTGATGGTTTGGGTTTCTCCAAGATCACACTCTCACCAATAACTAACCTAAGGTCTGTAGAAACTCATGGAATTAGTATCCATACCTGAGAAGAATACTCCTTCTCTGCAAATCTTCTCTTTTGGCTAAATTCTCTTCCTTGTTCCTCTTCTTCTTCTTTTCCTTCTCTTCTCTTTCTCTCAATTCAATTAGGGTTGTAAAAAGAGTGAAAGTGGTTTAGGGACGTCTTTTAAATTGAGTATGAACATTCTAAAATAAGTCCCTTTGAGATTAGGAAAGAATCCCAATCGAAAATTAGGAAATTTCCTAATTCTATTTCCCACGGTAACCGAGGGTCGATGGGAGGGTCGATGATCCCGTCGACCCTAGGGTTCTAAGCTGTCCGACCCTCCCTTCAAAACTGAGGGTCTGACTTTCTGTTTTGGGAGGTCTGACCCTACTTAGCTGGGTATGCAACCCTTCCCCTATTTTAAGTATTTTTGGGTCGATTTGATACCTGGGATCTCGATCTCCTTCACGCCCTTGGCCCATTTGACTCGACCATGACGGGAAAACCTGGTTCAAGGTGGTATGACCGGGTTAGATTGACACGGGTCTTACAACTCCCCCCAACTTATAAAAATTTCATCCTTGAAATTGTACGTACCTTCTGCATCGAATAAGTGAGGGTATTGCTTTCGCATAGCATTCTCTTCTTCCCATGTAATCTCTTCCATGTCTCTACTTTTCCATGTGACCTTAACATAGTAGATATCTCTGTTGCGTAGACGTTGAACCTTTCGACTAGTGATTTCTGTTGGTGTTACTTCAAATGTCAAATCATCGATCAATTCCAGCAAATCCACTGTCAAAACATGCGTTGGCTCTTTGACATACTTCTTCAATAGGGAAATGTGAAATACGTCATGCACACTTGACATAGATGGTGGTAGTGCTAACTGATAAGCCACTTTTCCACGCTTAGCTAGAATTTCATATGGCCCGACATATCTTGGACTTAGTTTCCCTTTCTGTCCGAACCTCTTCAATCCTCGCATAGGCGATACCTTCAAAAATACTTTATCACCTACGGCGAACTCCGGATCTCTTCGTCGAGTGTCTGCATATTGCTTCTGACGGTTCTGAGCTGTTCTCACTCTTTCCTTGATGATTTCGACCACTCGGCAAGTCTATTCAACGAATTCCGGTCCAACAATACTACGTTCTCCAACTTCATTCCAAAACAAGGGAGTTTGACACTTCCTGCCATACAGTGCTTCATAAGGTGACATCTGTATAGTATCCTGATAGCTATTGTTATAAGCGAACTCGATCAATGGTAACTTTTCGTCCCATGATCCTTTGAAATCAATTACACATGCTCGTAGCATATCTTTTAGAATCTGGATTGTACGCTCCGACTGTCCATTTGTCTGTGGGTGGAATGCAGTACTGAACTTCAATGTTGTACCCATAGCCTTTTGCAATCCTCCCAAAACTTGGAAGTAAATTGTGGATCTCTATCAGACACAATGCTTTCTGGTACACCGTGTAACCGAACAATATGATCCGCATATAGTTTCGCTAACCTTTCCAGTGTATACTGAGGTCGTATAGGTATGAAGCGAGCTGTTTTAGTCAGACGGTCCACAATCACCCAAACTGCGTCAACTACTCGAGGAGTCAATGGTAACCCTGTGACGAAGTCCATAGTGATGCAGTCCCATTTCCATGCTGGTTCCGGTAATGGCTGCAACAGTCCTGCGGGTCTTTGTCGTTCAGCCTTTACCTTCCGACAATTTAGGCATTGGGACACAAACTTAGCTACATCTGCTTTCATTCCCCTCCACCAATATAGTTTCTTTAGGTCATGATACATTTTTGTACTTCTAGGATGTATCGAATAGATGGTGGTGTGGGCTTCCTTCATCAGTCGGTGTCTAATGTCTACACTTTCTGTTTCAGGTACACATATTCTTCCTTTGTATTTCAGTACCTTCTCGTCATCCAAGGTGAACTCAGGGTTGGTCCTACCTTTCTCAATATCTTCTTGTACTGTTCTCAGGTAAGGATCTGCTTTGATAGCTGTCTTCACTTCATCCACTATATCCGGTATAATCTTCAATGCCGCGAACATATTTGAAAACCGATGAATAAACCCTTGGTTGGCTGATCCATCCGTTGTGTCTATCACATACTTCTCGTTGCCGTGATTGAATACCCTTCCGGTAGTACACATTGCTGCAGTCGTGCTAACTTCTCCTTGCGATTTTATCATTGCCTTTCTGCTTAATGCATCCGCTACTACGTTCGCTTTTCCCGGATGGTACTGGATATCACAATCATAGTCTTTCAATAGTTCCAGCCATCTTCTTTGTCTCATATTCAACTCCTTCTGATTAAATAGATAAGTAAGACTTTTATGGTCCGACTTAATCAGGAATTTCTCTCCGTATAAGTAATGTCTCCATATCTTGACAGCATGTACTACTGCCGCTAACTCCAAATCATGAGTGGGGTAATTTTTCTCATGTACCTTCAACTGTCTCAAGGCATACGCAATTACTTGCTCTCCTTGCATAAGCACACATCCTAATCCCAATCCCGACGCATCAGTGTATAAGGTAAACGTCTGTCTTGGAATAGGAATAGTCAAAATCGGGGCAGATATCAATCTGGACTTCAATGTCTAGAAGCTCTTCTCACATTTATCCGTCCACACAAACTTTTCACCTTTCTTAGTCAAACTGGTGAGAGGTACAGCAATCCGAGAATAGTTTTCTACGAATCTCCGATAATAACCAACTAGACCCAGAAAACTTCTAATTTCTGAAACGCTCTTTGGTGCTTCCCACGTCACAATAGCCTCGATCTTAATTGGGGTCCACTTTGATTCCTTCAGCGGATACTACATGGCCTAGGAAGGCGACTTCACTTAGCCAAAACTCACACTTTGAAAATTTGGCATATAACTTCTCTTTCCTTAAACGCTGTAGGGCTACGTTTAGGTTCTTGATATGGGTTTCCTTGTCCTTGGAGTATACCAATATATCATCAATAAATACTATAACCGACGTATCCAACATATCGTGGAAAACTCGGTTCATAAGTTCCATGAACGTTGCCGGTGCATTAGTTAATCCGAAAGACATAACCAAAAATTCATAATGTCCATATCTGGTCCTGAATGCTGTCTTCAGAATATCACCTTCTTTAATCTTCAGTTGATGATAGCCTGATCGAAGGTCGATCTTAGAAAATACTTTTGCTCCTTGTAACTGATCGAACAAGTCATCGATCGGAGGTAGTGGATATCGATTCTTGATTGTCAGTTTATTCAACTCCCGATAGTCAATGCATAATCGAACGCTACCATCCTTCTTCTTTACGAACAACACCGGTGCCCCCCATGGAGATATACTGGGTCGAATATAACCCTTGTCCAGCAGTTCTTGTAGTTGCACTTTTAATTCCTTTAGTTCAGTAGGAGCCATTCTATAAGGTGCTTTTGACACTGGTGCGGCTCCAGTATAAGGTCTATCACAAACTACGGTGGCTCGGTCGGGTGGTAATCCGGGTAGTTCCTCCGGAAATACGTCGGGGTAGTCTCGCCACGACATCAATGTCTTCCATTCGTGGTGCTTCCTTGGTTAGGTCGACCACTGATACTAGATACCCGATTGCCCCCTTCTCAAGGCACTTCTTAGCCTTTAGTGCTGAAAGTATGAGCTTACGTCTCCGGGGAAGTTTGGTTCCCGAGAAACTGAATTCTGCTCCTTCTTTGTCTTTGAACATTAGCTTCTTTTCGGCGCATAACAGATTTGCAGAATGCCGAGCTAACCAGTCCATTCCCAAGATGACATCAAAGTCTGCCATCTCAAGTTGTATCAAGGTTGCATCTAAGGTCTTCTCTCCAATGAGAACTGGACATGGTCCATAACCTTTCTCTAATTCCACTTCTAACCCCATCGGTGATCGTACAAGTAATTTGTAGTCTAATGTTTTGATGGGTAAATTTATCTTCTTTTCAAATGCCACAGATATAAAGGAATGAGTAGCTCCGGAATCAAAGAGTACTCTGGCGGGCATGCCATTTATAGGTACAATACATGTGATTTATTTTTACTTAGTCTACATGCTCATACAATATAAATACAACTTAAAAAGTTTCAGTCATACCTGTGACCACATCGGGTGATGCGGCAGCATCCTCGGATGTAACAACATATACCCGTCCCTGATGTAACTGCTTCTTGGGCTTTGGGCACTCCCTTGCCATATGTCCCGCTTGGTTGCAGTTAAAACACTTCGGGCCTTCAGAATTTGGCTTTGGCTGAGGTTGAGCTGCTGAAGTAGTCTTGGTTGCAGCAGTAAAATTCTATGGACGGAAAGGCTTATATGTCCTGTTATTGCCTCCGTTGTAAGAATTTCGGGCTGGCCTTTTGATGCCTCTGTTCTGAGTAAAATAACTCTCCTTCTGGCTCGATTCAATAACTCGAGCAATCTGGACAGCTTCATTATAAATTTTCTTTTCTAAGCCCAAAACATGTTCTCTGATGTTTTCTCTCAGTCCGTGATGAACCTACGGGTTTTGGTGTCTTCTTCTTGCATGCTAATTGGTGCAAAGAAAAACAGCTCTTCGTAGCGCTGTTGATATGTGTCCACAGTCATCTATCCCTGATATAAACTCATGAACACTTTTTCCATAGAATCTCTGAAGCTCCGTGGAAAATATTTCTCAAAGAAGGCTTCTTTATATATAGCCCAAGTTAGTAGGGCATGCTTGGTCAGTAGATATGCCTTCGTGGATTTCCACCAATGATGTGCGTCGCCCTTGAGCATGAAGGTGGCACATAATACTTTCTCTTCCTCTGTGATAGTCATCATGAGGAAATTTCTCTCCATCTCTTCTATCCAGTGTGCTGGCAACAACGGATCAGACGGTTTACCGTTGAATTCCTTGGGTTTCATCTTCAAGAATCTCTCCACTAGTCGAGAGTGGTCCAACTGATTTTGGGGGTTTGCCCCAAACATATGGGGTGGATACTGGTAATTACCCTGAGCTGCTTCCAGAACCTACACTAGAATCTGTGCAGCAGGTTGTTGAAGTGTATGAGGAGCTGGGTGGTTACCCACCGGTGCTGCACTGGCTTGTCCTGTGTGCATGGGTGCAGCCTGAGTGGCTTGAAATATAATGCCCATGGCAACTTGCATCTGAGCCTGTGCGTGTTGCATCTGCTGTAGCTGTTGTGCCAGATTCATCACCACGGTTGTTAGCTCTAGTGGTGGAGGTGGAAAATTTGTAGGGTTTGCCTGTTCTGGATTATCCGGTGCATAATTATTTTCCTGACTAGTCTCCTCCACGGGTGGTGGTGGTGGAACTGAATTCCGGGTCTGTCGGGTTACTCTACGTCCAGACATAATTCCTTTCTGTGATTGGTGGTGCTTGAAAATTATCAAAATAGGTGAAAAGTCATTTATATTTCATGTAGGCACGCTAACCAATAATCAATTCCAATTCTAGCTCATTTTATAAAAAAAATACTCTTTTCTATGCAGGGTCAATGGTGAGGGTCGATGGTATGTCCGACCCTTGGTATCCGACCCTGGGAATGACCTGTTCTTCCCGAGAGCTGAGGGTCGATGCGAGGGTCGATGGGTGTCCGACCCTCAGTATCCGACCCTTGATTTTTGTCAGATTCCCAAGAGCCGAGGGTCGATGGGAGGGTCGATTCGAGGGTCGATGGTTTTTGTCCGATCCTCAGACTAAAAATCAGATTTTTAAGATCCAATTTTGAGTCATTTCCTATTATTTCTCCTCCGTTTCGACTCGTCTCTCTTCTCTGAGTTGCTACAGCACTACTCCACTGTTTTTGGTCGGTTTGACTCCGGGTTTCGACATCCACGTCATCCATACAGGTATGTTCTCTCATTTTTACCTGTTTTTTAGGTTTTCTTTTCTAGGTTTTTTGTCCATTTAACTTGTATTTTTTAAATTAAACTTTTTCCAACCATAAAAATTTGATTTTTATTGGGGGCTTTTGTTATTGGTGTCTCGAGGAACGAAAGCCCTCAAAAATTTCTGAGTTTCATCGGTTGGTTATCGAAAAACTTGAATTTTTCCCTTTTTGCCCTAATTTATCGAAATATTTGATTTTTCTTGAATTTCTACAAATTGGACATCGTCAGTTAAAATTTTCTACTGCATGTGGGTTGTAGGGTATGTTTAAACCTACGTAAGTTTTCATGCCCACTTGTATGGTGAGAAATGGGGCTTTATGGTCAACTTACGTCGTTATTAAATCAAATTTTGGATTTTTATCCTATTAACCCCTTGTCTCCCTTTCTCTCTCTTATCTGCAGATACCATGGATCGTACCAAGATACCCAGAGTGCGTGATCCACTTCGCTTCCATTCTAATGAAGCTGAGGCACAGTATGCCGACTATGCCCAAAAGAAAGTGGAAGGTGGTCGTATGGTGAACTTGGCTGAGCTAGCCTTGTTCAACGTAGAGAGGGCATTTGGTGATATGGGGTGGCTCCCTGTCATCACCTACGACGCGTGCACATGTCCGGATTTGGTGCGCCAGTTCTATTGTAATCTCCAGGTGGTGGGGAATTACAATGACGTTGAGCATGGTCAGGAGTTGCGCATCACCAGTTACGTTAAAGGGATGCACATTTCTTTTGATTATCGGCAACTGGCCGATCGGTTGGGCATACCTTATGACGGCCCCATGGTGTACTGTGCACCTGGAGAGCCACAGTTTGTTTTTATGGAGATGAGGGCAGAGATCGACAACCAGCTGTTATGACCTGATCGCTGGCAGATGAGAGCCTGTTACCTGCGTCCAGCTCCACGGGTCTTCTGCAAGATTATCCAGTATAATCTGATCCCGCAGAGTGGGCACTATGAGAGGGTTTCTCAGCTGACCTAGTTTTTGATATATAGCATCTGCACCAGATAGCCAGTCTGCCTTCCCTACATCATCATGCGGACCATGATTAGTGCTACATTGTCTGGTCATAGGGGTAATCTACCCTATGGATGCATGATTACAGTGCTACTAACTCGTCTGGGGGTTGACCTGGTAGATGAGAAGATCCAGGAGAAGACCTTCTCGTCGCCTCTAGATTGGGAGGCTATCTGCAAGATGGGTATGCGGGATGCCCAAGTTAGTGATGAGGAGAGGAACGCGATGGTGCGCCCTCACACTCGTATCGAGATGGCTAATGCTGAGGCTGCTGCTGCCGCTGCTTGAGCTCATGTGGATCCCGTCGACGATGATGACTGTATGTATATGGATGTTGACGCGATACCACCGCCTTCACCTACGCATGCAGCTGGTGTTGGTACTTCTTCTGCGGTGGATCCTGTACCGGAGACCGGTCCTTCTCATGTGGCTGGTCCTCCACGCCCACCTGTTGATGACGTGCTGAGTATGTTTCACAAGATTAGAGAGGCTCAGCGTGCATCGGATATGAGGATAGGGGAGCTTCTAGACGCCCAACACCGGACTGATCAGCGGGTGGCTGATCTCACAGCTAGTCTGCAGGCGACTCAGACTCAGGTGGCATGGTTGACTAGAGTCTATGCCGAGGACTACGATAGAGACCGTGAGGCCCCGCCTCCTCCTTCACCTCCAGCTTCTTGATTGTACTTTATTTTCTTGTACTACAGAGTAACTGTCCGGGTTATGGACTGTACTCTGCTTTAGTTGTGTATATATATTTTGTTTCTCTCTCTCATTGTATGTAACTTGTTTCCCCTTTAATAGATGCATTATTCTCTTTTTAAATTTGGTCTCAATCATCACTTGTGCTTACAGTGTGTTAATATTACGGTTTTTACTTTTATCCTATCTCAGTTCACAATTGTCTCGAATGTATGTTAGTTTAGCGGACAAGGCCTAAGATGCTCTGATACCAAGTTGTCACACCCCAATTTTGGACTAACCAGAATGGTGTTATGAACCGCTAATAAACCAACGGTTCAACCAGGATCTCAAATAGGCTATCCCCACGTTATCTAAACTTACACACATCCGTAATCATAATCAGAGTAAATACACAATAGCGGAAGTCTTATAATAAGAAGAACTAAGAATCTATGTGATATTAAAATTTAAATAACAATTTATTCTGTTTCAACTTAGACATAAATATTTAAATACCAAATACATGTCTTAATAAATCTAAATAAAGAATCCTATAAAATATCTAATCAAATACACACGAGTTGCACTCGCAAGAGGAGTCGTGTGTATCCACTTCAGCTCCAGCTTCCATTGCTGCCATGTTCCCGTACGCAGACGCATTCATATAATCTTCAATGGTATAACCTGCATCATCAACTAAAGATATTCGACATCGAGGGGTGAGCACACATCACGGCTTAGTGAGTAGCCAAAACAATACAACAATACATATGCATGCAATCAATTTATATCTTTGGTTCGGTTTAAAGTTTGCAGTATGCAATAGAAAGGTTTAGGTAGTCAAAGGTCGCGTTTATTGACCCCGCCTCTATACACAAGTGTGTGACGTCACCCGAATCACGTTTATCGTCGACTCACATGCACCCAACCATGAACATTATATAACAAAGGTTAACGTTTATTGCTATATATTGCCATACCAACACGTAAGACCCTGTTGGTGAGGGCTGCAAACTGGGCTCGCAACTAACCAATCCTAATGCCAAAAGTGTATCCAAGGCCTCACCCCAGCATCCCTCAGAATGTCCATAGAGATAGAGCTATGACCCCCCCAGTAGAGTCAGAGACTACAACGATCGAGACCACCTCCCCTGATACTCTACGACATAATAGTTCTGCTAAAGTAATGGCGATACGACGATGCCAATGCACAAGACTTGAGTTAGAGATAAAGGTAAAGTGCTGAGACCCGCCAAAGGTTAACGTTTATTAACGTTCTCATCACACCCCCCTGATACTCGCTCGCATCAAGTACATCAACCACACACATACAAGCACATGCCTATTCCTATCATCATCATCATCATCATGTTATAAACAATAAAGTAAATATGCATGAACAAGTAATAGAAATATTAGATGGCATGTTGTATGCACATTACAAACATATTCGCATAGAATCAAGCATGGCATAGGACTCAAGAAAAAAGAAAACAGCCTTGTTATTAACCAATTAGTTTGGAGTTCTGGTTCCTCACCTTAGCTTGCTAAAAGATACTTTTCCAAGCTTTAGAATCACCTTTACAATGTTATTATATTGCTAGAAGACCTAACAAAGTCGATAGAATTTAATTAGAATTAATTCCAGATTTAAAAACCATTCTGTTAACTGAGGGTCGGAGGTAGGGTCGGAGTCCTGATCGACCCTGGGTGCGACCCCCCCTTAACTCTGAACTTCTCGAACACTGAGTGTCGATGGTCAGAATCACCTAGGGTCGGATGGTCATCGACCATTGGTGCGACCCTCTGTGCACTTTGGTCCAATTCCCTCTTTTTAATCCATTCTCCGTATTTGGGTCCTATGACTTGCTTCTACATTCCATTCAACATTCATTCCATGGTCTAGAACCATGAATCATCCACCTAAATAGCTTTCATGCATTCTTCTATGGTTTTCCATGAAAACCTAACCAAGATTGATGGTTTGGGTTTCTCCGAGATCACACTCTCACCAATAACTAACCTAAGGTCTGTAGAAACTCATGGAATTAGTATCCATACCTGAGAAGAATAATCCTTCTCTGCAACTCTTCTCTTTTGGCTTAATTCTCTTCTTTGTTCCTCTTCTTCTTCTTTTCCTTCTCTTCTCTTTCTCTCAATTCAATTAGGGTTGTGAAAGGAGTGAAAGTGGCTTAGGGACGTCCTTTAAATAGAGTAGGAACATCCTAAAATAAGTCCCTTTGAGATTAGGAAAGAATCCCAATCGAAAATTAGGAAATTTCCTAATTCTATTTCCTACGGTAACCGAGGGTCGATGGGAGGGTCGATGATCCCGTCGACCTTGGGGTTCTATGCTGTCCGACCCTGCTTAGCTGGGTATGCGACCCTTCCCCTATTTTAAGTGTTTTTGGGTCGATTTGATACCTGGGATCTCGATCTCCTTCACGCCCTTGGCCCATTTGACTCGACCATGACGGGTAAACCTGGTTCGAGGTGGTAAGACCGGGTTAGATTGACACGGGTCTTACAGGCATGATCTTTCATGCGAGTGTAATCAATGTGTCTTTGACTAGTTTAGTTTTATTTTGATTACTGTACATGTAATTGATTATTTTATTTTTATGTCTTGAGTTACTTGCAGACAACTGGATTAAATATTTAATTATCACTGCTAGGTACTCAGTTCATTAATTATAAAGACTTCTGCATATTTGTTTATTATCCCTGAATATTACCGTGGAATGTTTGTATGGTTTGATACGGTGAGTACTACCTGTACGAGATCCTAGTTGAACTGTTGATTTATTGACTGTTCATCACACTATTCTGGTTTGTCCCGAATTAGGGTGTGATAACATGGTATCAGAGCTCTCTCTGGTTCTACCCATTGACCTAACTACTTCCACGTGGGTCATGAACTGAGTTAGGATAAATTAAAAACTGTAATACAAATACACCATAAGCACCTGTATTGTTTGAGACATAAACTAAGAAAAAGAATAATGCACATAAGTAAATGAGAAACAAATTTTATATATATATATATATATATATATATATATATATATATATATATATTTGCCAAAACAAAAATGAGAAAAATGTATATCCAAATCAGTGTACGGTCTACAACTCGGACAGTTACTTTACAATATAAATAAGAAAAAAAATATAAAAAAAAAGCAATCATGCAGCTGGGGGTATAGGTGTTGGAGGTGTCTCAAGGTTCGATCATAGTCTTTAACATATACTCTCATGAGCCAAGCTACCTGAGTTTGGGTCACTCAGAGACTAGATGCCAGATCTGCTACCCACTGGTCTGTGGAGTGCTGAATGTCCAGGATCTCTCCAACCCTCTGATTTGTAGCACGTTGGGCATCCCAAATCTCACGCAGTAATGCCATCATGCCATCTAATGGAGGACGTAAGGGACCAGCTGAGTGGGAAGTCCTAGAAGGACCAGTTCCTGTACAATACTGTGGTAATGGAGGAGGTATGGCATCAACATCCATGTACATCCTATCATCATCCTCTTCATCATCACTCTCCTCTGCTACTGTCGCTGTTGTCGCCTCTACATTTGTTGCTACTACCAGAGTAAAAGGACATCTCATGGCATTCGTCTCATCATCACTGACCTGTATCTCTCTCATTTACATCCTGCTGATGGCCTCCCAATCAAGGTCAGCTGGGAAGGTGTGTTCATAGATCCTCTCATCCTCCAAGTTTACTTGTAGGAGAGAAAGTAGAGTGGAGATCAATCGTCCATATAGTAAGTTACCTGTTGAGTCAGGAAATGTGGCTCTCTGCATAGTCTGAGTGATAATATATGGGAGGCCAGACAGGCTATCTAGTGCAGATACAATACAATAGATACTGAGTCAACTGAGAGACCATCTCGTTGTGTCCACCCTGAGGGATCAGATTACGCTGGATGATCTTACAGTACACCCGGGGCTCAGGACGCAGGTTGACTGCATTCATTCCTCAACGATCATCGTAGAGAATTTGATTACATATTTCTGCACACACAGTAGAAGATAAGAACTGGGGCTCCCTTGGTGTGCAGTAGACCAACGGTCCATCATTGGAAACACCTAGGAGATCAGCCAACTCCTGACAATTGAAAGAGATAGGAACCCCTTTCACAAAACTGTTGATCCGAAGCTCTCTACCCCTATCTATGTTCTCTAAATCACCCTCTACCTGTAGGTGACAGTAGAACTGCTTTACTAAGTCTGAACGGGTGCAATCCTCATACAGGATCACTGAAAGCCAGCCCATATCACCAAATGCCCTCTCCACATCAAATAGGGCTAAATGGGCTAAGTTAACACACTGACCCCCTTCCACCTTCTTCTGATGGGACTATGGATATTGTACCTCCGCTTTGATGGACCAAAAACGATTAGGGTCATGGACTCGGGGAACCTTGGTGCGAACCATAATGACTACAAAAGAGAAAGGAATAAGAAAACAAGTTAGAGAAATTTGAAATTTGGATAGTATAACGGCGTAAAATGGGAAAAAGCCTAACTTCCACCCAAACACTTGGGCAGGAGGACTTACATGAGGCACAACCATCCTACAATGAATAATCGATAGGAAATAACCACCAATCAATGTAGAATTGAAGAAATTTTGAAAATTGGGAAAACCCCAAATTCTAGGTTAAAATTTGGATTTTTGTATTTTTACCAAACCAATCGATGAAACTCAAATTTTCCTGAGGGCTTTCATCCGTTGGGTAGCCAATAGAAAGGACCATCAATAAAAATAAAATTTTTACGGTCAAATATATATTAATTTGAATAAAACCCTATAAATGGTGAAAACCTAGGTAGGAAGCTTAAAAAGGAAGAAAGAATAGATAACAAACCTTGGGGAACGTGATGAAGATTGTTGATCGTTGGAGAAATCACCAAGTTTATGTTTGACACTATAGTAACCCAGTGGTGGCGAGCTGAGTTGAGATCGTAGGAGGAAGAATGAGAAATGAGAGGGAAAATCTCAAAAACAGGTTTAAAACCTGATTTTTGTATCGTATGATCGCACAATTCGACCAAAACAGTCGATCGTACCATCGACCATACGATCAACCATAGGGTTTCAGGAAGTTGCTAAGGTTCATATGGTCGAACCTATGGTCACGCTACATGCGACCTTATGGTATCGACCATACGATTGATTTCTGTCTGTTTCTGATTCTGTTAGAACTGTTGCCTCATTATTATTTTTTTCTTGAATTTTCTCTCCTTCTATTATGAGACTAACAAAATGTTGCCATTCTATCTTGTCTCACATGTGTAGCCTTCCCAATACAATTTCACCCAAGAATTTAAATGGATGGGCGTAAATTAACCAAAGGGAGACAGAATGCAAACCCACCCCCACCACCTATGGAGGTCAATGACAATGAAGGTCATGAAGAACAAGAAGGAAATGTTGGGAATCAAAGTGATGCGCCTCAAGAAGTTCACACCTAGGCCAACCCAACTAACTTACCAGCACCACCTATAGATTTGGCCACTATAGTGATGAATTTGGCACATCAAGTGCAACAGATACAACAAATGCAAGCAAACATGCAGGCTGCTATGGGAATTGTTTCCCCAACTGCTACCACCAAATCGATACCTGTAGGGCAAGTTAGTACTGTACCTAGGGGTAGCAATACTGTGCCCCAATCATTGGCTATGAACAATACGGTACCCCAAGCACCGTAAACCTCAATTGTGCAAACTCATATGCAAAACCCTGAAGAACCGCAAGGCGGTTACAACCAAGGTAATTATCAATACCAACCACCTATGTATGGAACATATGTACAGTATTAGCTTGATCACTCCATATTGATCGAGTGTTTTTTGAAAATGAAGCCGAAGGAATTCATGGGAAAACCATCAAATCCATTGTGGCTAGCACACTGGATCGATGAGATGGAAAAAAACTTTATGATGATGACTATTAATGAAGAGGAGAAGGTGTTATGCACCACTTTTATGTTGAAAGGCGATGCACACCATTGGTTGAAATCTACTCGGAATTATCTGTTGACAAAGCACAGCTAATTGACCTGGGCTATCTTCAAAGAGGAATTCTTTGAGAAGTATTTTCCCAGGAGTTTCAAGGATCAGATGGAAAATGAATTTCTGAGCCTATATCAGGGACAAATGACTATCGATGTGTACCAGTAGCGTTATGAAGAATTGTTCTTCTTTGCTCCCGCCAGTGTGCATGAAGAAGATACTAAGACCCGTAGATTCGTCATGGGACTTAGGGGAAGTATCCTTGAGCACGTATTGGGACTGGAAAAGAAAATATACAATGAAGTTGTGCAAATAGCACAAGTTTTGGAGTCTAGTCAAAGAGAGAGTTATTTTGCTCAAAACAGAGGGATAAAGAGGACTAATGGAAACTCATTTAACAGAGGAAATTTAAAGACATTCAAGCCCTTCCGTACTCAAGGCTTCAATGCTACAGCCAAGATCACTCCAACAGCCCAACCTCAACTAAAGAAAGGAAATGCTGGAGTTAAGTGCTACAACTGTGATCAAATGTGACACTATTTAAGGGACTGCCCTAACCGAGGAAACAAATATAGCAAAGCAAGGTTTATGCTGTTATTTCTGACGATGTTGTCGCATCACCTGACGTGGTTATAGGTATGATTAGACCTTATGTTTTGAATTACCTTGTGCGAGAATGTAGACTAAATTTAAGGAAAATCACAGGTATTGTACCTATAGCTAATATACCAGCCAGAGTGCTTTCCTACTCTGGAGCCATACACTCATTTATATCAGTGTCCTTTGGAAAGAAGCTAGACCTTTAAACTACAAGCTACTTGTACGGTCACCTATGGGATTGGAAGCAGAATTAGACAAAGGTTATGGACCATGTCCAGTTTTCATAAATGGATAAAGTTTGGAAGCCAACCTAGTGCAACTCGAGATGGCAGACTTTGACGTCATTCTAGGGATGGACTGGTTGTCCCAGCATTCTGTGAGTTTGCTTTGTGCTGAAAAGAAGATATCATTCAAGGACAAGGAAGGAGCAGAGTACAGTTTTATGAGAACCAAACTTTTTCGTAAATGAAAACTCATTCTTTCTGCATTATAGGCTAGGAGATACCTCGAGAAAGGAAAAATTGGGTACCTAGTATCCGTGGTCGACCTCACCATAGAAGCACTACGAATAGATGATATTGAAATTATGTGTAAATTTTTCGATGTATTTCTTGAGGAATTACCAGGATAACCACCTGATCGAGTGACGGAGTTCATTCTAGACCTTATACCAGGAGTCACACCAGTATCTAAGGCATCCTATCGAGTAGCTCTTACGGAACTAAAGGAACTGAAGGTACAATTTCAGGAATTGCTAGACAAGGGTTATATTCGACACAGTATATCACCATGGGGAGCGCCGGTATTGTTCGTCAAAAAGAAGGACAGTAGTGTTTGACTTTGTATAGATTACCAAGAACTGAACAAGCTCACGATCAAGAATCGATATCCATTGCCTTAGATTGATGACTTATTCGACCAGTTGCAAGGTACCAAAGTGTTCTCCAAGATTGATCTCCGATCGGGATACCATCAGTTGAAGATCAAGGAAGGTGATTCCGAAGACAGCATTCAGAATAAGATATGGACATTATGAATTCCTAGTTATGTCTTTCGAATTGACTAATGCACCCGTAACTTTTATGGAACTCATGAATTGAGTATTTCACAATATGTTGGATACATCGATGTATTTATAGACGACATCCTAGTCTACTCCAAGGACAAAGAAACTCATATCACAAATCTTAGAGTCGCTCTGCAATGACTAAGAACAGAAAAGCTTTACGCTAAATTTACTAAGTGTGAGTTTTGGCTAAGTGAAGTCGCTTTCTTAGGCCATGTTGTATCAGCTAAAGGAATTAAAGTGGATCCTAGCAAGATTGAAGCCATTGTGAAATGGGAAGCACCTAAGAATATTGCAGAAATTATAAATTTCTTAGGTTTAGATAGGTATTATCAATGACTTGTGGAAGATTACTCTAAAATTACCGTACCTCTCCCCAGTCTGACCAAGAAAGGAGAAAACTTTGTTTGGACCAACAAATGTGAAGAGTGTTTCCAAACACTGAAGGTAAGACTAATATCAGCTCTTATCTTGACCATACTGGTACTAGAGAACCATTTATCTTGTACACCGATGTGTTTGGGTTAGGTTTGGGATGTGTGCTGATGCAAAGAGAGCAAGTAATTGCTTATGCTTCCAGACAATTAAAAATGCATAAGAAGAACTATCTCGCTCATGACTTAGAATTAGCAGCGGTGGTACATGCCGTCAAGATATGGAGACATTATTTGTACGAAGAGAAATTCAAGATTAAGTCAGATCATAAGAGTCTTACTCATCTTTTCAATCAGAAGGAGTTGAACATGAAACAGAGAAGATAGCTGGAGTTGCTGAAGGATTATGGTTGTGATATCCAGTATCATCTATGGAAGGCTAATGTAGTTGTTGATGCATTAAGCAAAAAAACAATGATAAAATCTCAAGAAGAAGCTAACACAAATGCTGCAATGTGTGTCATAGGAAAAGTATTTAATTATGGCAATAAGCAGTTCATGATTGATAAACTAGATGGATCAACTGACCTAGGGTTTATTCATCGATTTTTGAACATGTTTGCTAGACTAAAGATTGTACCTAATCTAATAGACAAAGTGAAAGAAGCTATTAAATCAGACCCCTATATGAGAACAATGCAAGAAGACCTTGAAAAGGTAGGACTACTTCTGACTTCACTTTGGACTTCGAAAAGGTACTAAGATACAAAGGGAGAGTATGTGTTCCTGAAAGTGAAGACTTAGATATTAGACATAGATTAATGAAGGAAGCCCACACTACTGCTTATTCGGTACATCCAGAAAGTACAAAGATGTATCATGATCTGAAGAGACTATATTGGTAGGGGAGAATGAAAGTGGATGTAGCTAAATATGTGTTGCAATGCTTGAATTGTTAGCAGGTAAAGGCTGAAAGGTAAAGACTTGTAGGCTTGTTGCAACTACTACCGAAACCAATATGGAAATGGGACTGCATTACTATGGACTTCGTCACAAGGTTACCATTGACTCCCAGAGTAGTTGATGTAGTCTAGGTGATTGTTGACCAATCTTGTTTTTTTGAACAAGAATAGATAAAGAAGCCATTGCAATTGCTAAAAATACTAAGCCCACTAAAGGAATAAAAATAAAGGGTAAGTTGAAAGTTATCATAGAATGAATACCCTGATTTAATGATTTACTATATGTATCTATTATTATTCTAAAATTGTAATGATATCTTAGAATTTATAAACTTAAACCTATAATTAAGTATATCTATTCTAAGTATATAATAAGTGCAAGGAATGTAGAAAAAAATAAATGTACCTATTCGCCCTTCTACATGAAATATACAGACTCCCTTAAAAAACATTGGTGTGCGTGTAAACGAGGTGCTCTACCTAACTGAGCTATAGCCCTAGCGCTTGTGATAAATATTTTATCGTGTAGAAACTATCTTGTCAAGATAAGTATTTCATGATCGGACATGATAGCTTTCGGATCTCCGTCCTGCTAAGCATAACATCATCTGCCGATATAGCCTCCCCAACGAAATAATCATGGATAATGCAAGAAATTTGAAGAACAAGCAAATGAGGGAGATGTCGACCACTTACAAGGTGCCAAAGTGTTCTCCAAGATTGATCTCCGATTAGGATATCATCAGTTGAAGATCTAGGAAGGTGATATTCTGAAGACAGCATTCAGAACTAGATATGGACATTACAAATTCCTAGTTATGTCTTTTGGATTGACTAACGCACCCGCAACTTTTATGGAACTCATGAATCAGGTATTTCACGATATGCTGGATACATCGATCATTGTATTTATTGATGATATCCTAGTCTACTCTAAGGGCAAAAAAACGCATATCACAAATCTTAGAACCGTTCTGTAGCGATTAAGAACAAAAAAAGCTTTACGCTAAATTTACTAAGTATGAGTTCTGGCTAAAGGAAGTCATTTTCTTAGATCATGTTGTATCAGTTGAAGGAATTAAAGTAGATCCTAGCAAGATTGAAGCTATTATAAAATGGGAAGCACCTAAGAATGTTGTAGAAATTAAAAGTTTCTTAGGTTTAGCTGGATATTATCGACGATTCATGGAAGACTACTCTAGAATCACCGTACCTCTTACTAGTCTAATTAAGAAAGGGAAAAAGTTCATCTGGACCGACAAATGTGAAGAGTGTTTTTAAACATTGAAGGCAAAACTGATATCAGCTCCCATCTTGACTATTTTGATCCCAATCATTTACCTTGTATACTGATGCATCTAGGTTAGGTTTGGGAGGTGTCCTCATGCAAGGAGAACAAGTAATTACGTATGCTTTCAGATAATTAAAGACACACGAAAAGAATTATCCTACTCATGACTTGGAGTTAACAGTGGTGGTACATGCCGTCAAGATATAGAAACATTATTTGTATAGAGAGAAATTCCAAATTAAATCAGATCATAAGAGTCTCACTCATCTTTTCAATCAGAATGAGTTAAACACGAGACAGAGGAGATGGCTGGAGTTGCTAAAGGATTACAATTGTGATATCCAGTATCATCCAGGGAATGCTAACATAGTTGCTGATGCACTAAGCAGAAAAGCGATGACAAAATCTCGAGAAGAAGCTAGCACAAATGCTACAATATATGTCACAGGAAAAGTATTCAATTATGGCAATGAGCAGTTCGTGATTGATAAACCAGGTGGATCGATCGACCTAGGATTTATTCATAGATTTTCAAACATGTTTGCTACATTGAAGATTGTACCTAATCTGATAGATGAAGTAAAAGTAGCTATCCAATCAGACCCCTATCGAAGAACAGTATAAGAAGACCTTGAAAAAGGTAAGACTACTCCTGACTACACTTTGGACTTTGATAAGGTACTAAGATACAAAGGAAGAGTGTGTGTTCCTGAAAGTAAAGACTTAGATATTAGACACAGACTAATGAAGGAAGCCCATACTACAACTTATTCAGTACATCCTAGGAGTACAAAGATGTATCATGATTTGAAGAAACTATATTGGTGGAGGATAATGAAAGCGAATGTAGCTAGATATGTATCTCAATGCCTAAATTGTCAGTGGGTAAAAGCGGAAAGGTAAAGACCTACAGGCTTGTTGCAACCACTACCAGAACCAGCATGGAAATGGGACTGCATTACTATGGACTTCGTCACAGGATTACCATTGACTCCCAGAGTAGTTGACGTAGTTTGGGTGATTGTAGATCGTTTGACTAAGACAACTCGTTTCATAGCTATACTACCTCAGTATACCTTGGAAAGATTAGCTAAGCTGTATGTAGATAATATTATCAGATTGCAAGGTGTACCTGAAAGCATCGTGTCTGATAGAGATCCATGCTTTACCTCAAAGTTCTGAGAAGGATTATAGAAGGCTATGGGTACAACGCTGAAATTTAGTACTGCATTTCACCCTCAGACCGATGGATAGTCGGAGTGGCACCATTCAGATTTTAGAATACATGCTCTGAGCTTATGTAATTGATTTCAAAGGATCATGGGATGAGAAGTTACCGTTAATCTAGTTCGCTTATAACAACAGCTATCAAGCTACAATATAAATATCGCCCTATGAAGCACTCTATGGTTGGAAGTGTCGAACTCCTTTGTTTGGAACAAGGTTGGAGAACAGAGTAATGTTGGACTTGAATTTATCAAAGAGACTTGTCGAGTAGTCAACATCTTCAAGGAAAGGGTTCGAATAGCTCAGAACCGCCAGAAGCAGTATGCGGACAATCGACGCAGAGACCTTGAATTTACCACAGATGATAAGGTATTTTTGAAAATATCTCCTATGCACGGTTTAAAATGGTTTGGATAGAAGGAAGAGCTATGTCCAAATATATTGGACCTTATGAGATTTTGACAAAGCTTGAAAAGGTAGCATATCATATAGCACTAACACCATCAATGTCTAGTGTACATGATGTATTCCATGTCTGACAACTGAAGAAATACGTCAGAGATCCAATACACGTGTTAACGATAGATCCACCAGATTTGACGAAAGACTTGATGTTCAAAGTGGTACCTTTTGAAATCATTGGTCAACACATTCAACGCCTTCGCAACCGCTACATCTATTATGTTAAGGTTACTTGGAGAAGCCAAGATGTGAAAAAAGTCACATGGGAATAAGAGAATGCTATGCAGAAGCAATATCCTCACTTATTCGACTTGGAAGGTAGGTGAAAATTTCAAGGATGAAATTTATATAGGGGGAAAGTTGTAAGACCCGCACTCTATTAATCGATCTAACCATATCATGCTAGGTCTTCCCATCATTGTTTGATCAAGTGGGCAACCTTGTGAAGATAGACCATTTGAATGGACTGTATGAGCAAGTCATAGGACCCCAAACATGAAGAATGGACTAAAAAGAGGGAATTGGACCAAAATACACCGAGGGTCGCACAGAGGGTCGATGACCATCCGACCCTAGGTGATCCTGAGTATCGATCTTCAGTGTTCGAGAAGTCCAGATTGGGGAGGGTTGCACCCAGGGTCGATCAGGACTCCGACCCTACCTCCGACCCTCAGTTAACAGAATGGTTTTTAAATTCTGAATAAATTCTAATTAAATTTTGTCGACTTTGTTATGTTTTCTAGCAATCTAATAACATTATAAAGGTGATTCTAAAGCTTGGAAAAGTATCTATTAGCCTAAGGTGAGGGAACAAGACCTAAACTAATTGGTTAATAATAAACTATTTTACTTCTTGAGTCCAATGCCATATTGATTCTACGCGTGTATGCTTGTATGTGCATTTAACATGTCATCCAATATTTCTATTATTTGTTCATGCATATTTACTTTATTGTTTATAACATGATGATGATGATGATGATAGGAATAGACATGTGAATGTTTGTGTTTGGCCAGTGTATATGGTGAGGGTAGGAATGGTATCAACCGGTACAACCATGACCGTTTCATGGGGTGTATATTGTGCTATGGTTTACTCAAGTCATGTCCACTGATGTCGTCGTATCGTCATTACCTTTGCAGAACTATTGCGACGTAGGGCATCAAGGAGGGTCTCGGTCCTTGAGTCCTATACTCTACCGAGGGGCCTTAGCTTTATCTCTACGGGTGCTCTAAGGGATGCTGGGGTGAGGCCTTGGATACACTGTTTGGCATTTGGATTGTTAGTTGTGAGCCCAGTTTGCAACCCTAGCCAACAGGGGTTTATTTGTTGGTATGGTATCAACCGGTACAGCCATGCCATTTTCATGGGGTGTATATTGTGCCATTTTGGGTGTTGTGGGTGACAGTGCAGGAGTCATTGGGCGTATCCACACACTTGTGTATAGAGGTGCGGCGGCCACCTATCCTTTCTATAGCACAGTGCAAACTATAAACCGGACCAAATATATGAATTGATTGCATGCATATGTATTGTTGCATTGTTTTGTTTGCTCACTGAGCCATGATGTGTGCTCACCCCTCGACGTCAAATATTTTTAGTTGATGATGCAGGCTTTACCGTTGAAGACTATGTAAATGCTCCAGAGTACGGGAACGTAGCGGCGATGGAAGCTGAAGATGAAGTGGATACACATGACATCTCTTGTGAGTGCAACTCATGTGTATTCAATTAGATTTTTGGTTTATTTATTTGGATTCATTAAAGACATGTATTTGGTATTTAATTAATTATGTCTCAGTTGATACAGAATAATTTGTTATTTAAATTTTAATATCACATAGATTCTCAGTTCATTTTATTATAAAACTTCCGCTATTGTGTATTTACTCTGATTATGAATGTGGCTGTATGGAGTTTAGAAAATACGGATATAGCCTATTCGAGATCCTGGTTCAACCATTGGTTTGCTAGCGGTTCATCACACCATTCTGAATAGTGCGAAATTGGGGTGTGACAACCGCCTTCACCCACGCATGCGGCTGGCGCTGGTACTTCCTCTGCGGCGGGTCCTTCACCTGAGACTGGTCGTTCTTATGCTACTGGTCCTTCACGCCCACCTTCTGGTATGATGGAGATGTTGCATGAGATCATAGAGGCTCAGCATAGATCTAATCTGAGGATGGAGGAGCTTCTAGACGCCCAGCGCCGGACTGATCAGAGGGTGGCTGATCTCACAGCTAGTCTTCAGGCGACTCAGACTCAGGTGGCCTGGTTGACTAGAGTCTATGCTGAGGACTATGACAGAGATCGTGAGGCACCGCCTCCTCCTTCACCTCCAGCTTCTTGATTGTATTTATTTTCTTTGTACTACAGAGTAACTATCCGGGTTGTGGATTGTACTCTGCTTTAGTTTAGTTATGTATATACATTTGTTGCTCTCTCCTTGTATGTAAAATTGTTTCCCCTTTAATAGATGCATTATTCTCTTTTTAAATTGGTCTCAAACATCATTTGTTCTTATAATGTGTTTATATTACTATTTTTACTTTCATCCTATCTCAGTTCACAATTGTCTTGAATGTTTGCTAGTTCAGCGGACAGGGCCTGAGATGCTCTGATACCAAGTTGTCGCACCCTAATTCTACACTATTCAGAATGGTGTGATGAACCGCTAACAAACCAACGGTTCAACCAAGATCTCGAGTAAGTTGTATCCGTGTTATCTAAACTCCATACATCCACATTCATAATCAGAGTAAATATATAATAGCGGAAGTCTTATAGTAAAATGAACTGAGAATCTACTGTGATATTAATATTTAAATAGAAAATTATTCTGTATCAACTGAGACATAAATAAATATCAAATACATGTCCATAATAAATCCAAGTAAAGAAAACTAAGAAAATATCTAATCAAATACACATGAGTTGCACTCGCAAGAGGAGTCATGTGTATCCACTTCAGCTTCAACTTCCATCGCCGCTATGTTCGCGTACGCTGGAGCATTTACATAATCTTCAACGGTATAACCTGCATCTTCAACTAAAAATATTCGACGTCGAGGGGTGAGCACACATCATGGCTCAGTGAGCAAACATAACAATGCAACAGTACATATGCATGCAATCAATTCATATCTTTGGTCTAGTTTATAGTTAGCAATGCGCAATAGAAAGGTTGGGTGGTCAAAGGTTAACGTTTATTGACCCCGCCTGTATACACAGGGTGTGGAAGTCCGCCCAAAGATTAACATTTATTGTCGTCCCCATCCACCCTAATCATGAACTTTATACAACAAAGGTTAACGTTTATTGTTGTATAGTGCCATACCAACACGTAAGCCCCTGCTGGCGAGGGTTTGCAAACTGGGCTCGCAACTAACCAATCCTAATGCCAAACAGTGTATCCAAGGCCTCACCCCAGCATCCCTCAGAATGTCTATAGAGATAGAGCTAAGGCCCCCTGATAGAATCAGAGACTACAAGGACCGAGACCACCTCCCCTGATACTCTACGATATAATAGTTCTGCTAAAGTAATGGTGATACGACGATGCTAATGCACAAGACTTGAGTTAGAGATAGAGCTAAAGTGCTGAGACCCGTCAAAGGTTAACTTTTATTGACGTTCTCATCACACCTCCCCTGATACTCTCTCACATCAAGTACACCAACCACACACATACAATTACATGCCTATTCCTATCATCATCATCGTCATCATGTTATAAAAAATTAAGTAAATATGCATGAACAAGTAATAGAAATATTGGATGACATGTTGTATGCACATTACAAATATAGTCGCATAGAATCAAACATGGCATTGGACTCAAGAAAAGAGAAAATAGTTTGTTATTAACCAATTAGTTTAGATTTCATTTCCTCACCTTAGCTTGCTAATAGATACTCTTCCAAGCTTTAGAATCACCTTTATAATGTTATTATATTGCTAGGAGACCTAACAAAGTTGATAAAATTTAATTAAAATTTATTTTAATTTTTAAAACCTTTCTGTTAATTGAGGGTCGGAGGTAGGGTCGGAGTCATGATCGACCCTGGGTGCGACCCTCCCCAAATCTGGACTTCCAGAACCCTGAGGGTCGATACTCAGGATCACATAGGGTCGGATGGTCATCGACCCTCTGTGCGACCCTCGATGGGTTTTGGTCATTTTTCTTCTTTTTAATCCATTCTTCGTGTTTGGGGTCCTATGGCTTGCTCCTACAGTCCATTCAACATGCATTCCATGGTCTAGAACCATGAATAACCCACCTAAATAGCTTTCATGTATTCTCCCATGGTTTTTCATGCAAACCTAACCATGGGTTGATGGTTTGGGTTTCTCCGAGATCACACTCTCATCATTATCTAACCTAAGGCCTGTAGAAACTCATGGAATTAGTATCCATACCTGAGAAGAACACTCCTTCTCTGCAACTCTTCTCCTTTTGCTTTCTTCTCTACCTTGTTTCTCTTCTTCTTCTCTTCCTTCTCTTTTCTTTCTCTTAATTCAATTAGGGTTGTAAAAGGAGTGAAAGAGGCTTGGGGACGTCCTTTAAATAGAGTAGAAACATCCTAAAATAAGTCCCTTTGAGATTAGGAAAGAATCCAAATTGAAATTATGGAAATTTCCTAATTTCAGTTTCGGCGGCAACTAAGGGTCGATGGGAGGGTCGATGATCCCATCGACCCTAGGTTTCCTAAGGTGTCCGACCCTCCCTGTAAAACAGAGGGTCTGACTTTCTCTCTTGGGGGGGTCCAACCCTCCCTTGCTGGGTATGTGACCCTCCCCCTAATTTAAGTATTTTTAGGTCGATTTGATACCTGGGATCACGATCTCCTTCACGTCCTTGGTCCATTTGACTCAACCATGATGGGTAAACCTGGTTCAAGGTGATAAGACCGGGTTAGTTTGATACGGGTCTTACAGTGAGGCACCGCCCCCTCCTTCACCTCCAGCTTCATGATTGTACTTATTTTCTTTCTTTGTACTACAGAGTAATTATCCGGGTTGTGGACTGTACTCTGTTTTAGCTATTTGTACATGTTTGTTTATCTCTCATTGTATTTAAAATTGTTCTTCTTTTAATAGATGCATTATTTTCTTTTCAAATTTGGTCTCAAACATCACTTGTGCTTATAGTGTGTTAATATTACAGTTTTTACTTTTATCCTATCTCAGTTCACAATTTATCGTGAATGTATGCCAGCTTAGCGGACACGGCCTGAGATGCTCTAATACCAAGTTGTCACACCCCAATTCCGCATACTTCAGAATGGTGTGATGAACCGCTAGCAAACCAACGGTTCAACCAGGATCTCATACAGGTGGTATCAGACTGATCTAAACCTCATATATCCACATTCATAATCAGAGTAAATACACAATAGCGGAAGTCTTATAGTAAAATGAACTGAGAATTTACTGTGATATTAATGTTTAAATAGCAAATTATTCTGTATCACTAAGACATAAATAAGTATCAAATGCATGTCTTTAATAAATCCAAATAAAGAAAAACTAAAAATCTAATCGAATACACATGAGTTGCACTCGCAAGAGGAGTCATGTGTTTCCACTTCATCTTCAACTTCCATCGCCGCCACGTGACCATACACTGGAGCATTGACATAATCTTCGACGGTAGTACCTACATCATCAACTAAAACAATTCAACGTCGAGGGGGTGAGCACACATCATGGCTCAGTGAGTAAATAAAACAATGCAACAATACATATGCATGCAGTCAATTCATATCTTTGGTCTGGTTTAAAATTTGCAATGCGCAATAGAAAGGTTGGGTGGTCAAAGGTTAACATTTATTGACCCCGCCTCTATACACAGGGTGTGGAAGTCTGCCTAAAGGTTAACGTTTATTGTCGTCTCCATCCACCTTACCATAACATTGTACAACAAAGGTTAATGTTTATTGTTGTACAGTGCCATACCAACACGTAAGCCCCTGCTGACGAGCGCTTGCAAACTGGGCTCGCAACTAACCAATCCTAATGCCAAAGAGTGTATCCAATGCCTCACCCTAGCATCCCTCAGAACGTCCATAGAGATAGAGCTAAGGCCTCTCGGTAGAGTCAGAGACTACAAGGACCGAGACCACCTCCCCTGATACTCTACGACGTAATAGTTCTGCTAAAGTAATGGCAATACGACGATGCTAATGCACAAGACTTGAATTAGAGATAGAGCTAAAGTGTTGAGACCCACCAAAGGTTAACGTTTATTGACGTTCCCATCACACCTCCCCTGATACTCGCCCGCATCATGTACACCAACCATACACATACATTCACATGCCTATTCCTATCATCATCATCATCATCATGTTATAAAAAATAAAGTAAATATGCATGAACAAATAATAGAAATATTGGATGACATGTTGTATGCACATTACAAACATATTCGCATAGGATCAAGCATGGCATTGGACTCAAGAAAAGAGAAAACAGTTTATTATTAACCAATTAGTTTATAGTTCTGTTTCCTCACCTTAGCTTGCTAATAGATCCTCTTACAAGCTTTAAGATCACCTTTATATTGTTATTATATTGCTAGAAGACCTAACAAAGTCGATAGAATTTAATTAGACTTAATTCTGAATTAAAAACCATGTTTTTAACTGGGGGTCGGAGGTAGGGTCGGAGTAATGATCGACCCTGGGTGCGACCACCCCTATTCTGGACTTCCCAAACACTGGGGGTCGATGCTCAGGGTCTGGTAGGGTCGATTGGCCATCGACCCCCCATGCGACCCCCTGTGGATTTTGGTCGATTTTCTTCCTTAAATCCATTCTTCGTGTTTAGGGTCCTATGGCTTGCTCCTATAATCCATTCTACACATATTCTATGGTCTAGAACCATGATTTTACCACCTATATGGCTTTCATGATTTTCCCCCATGGTTTTCTATGAAAACCTAACCATAGGTTGATGGTTTGGGTTTGTCCGAGATCATACTCTCTGCATTATCTATCCTATGGTCTTTAGCAATTCATGGAATTAGTATCCATACCTGAGAAGAATACTCCTTCTGTAACTCTTCTCCTTTTGCTTTCTTCTCTTCTTTCCTTCTCTTTTCCTTCTCTTCCTTCTCTTCTCTTTCTCTCAATTCAATTAGGGTTATAAAAGGAGTAAAAGAGGCTTAGGTACGTCCCATTTATAGAGTAGAAACTCCTAAAATAAGTCCCATTGAGATTTGGAAGGAATCCCATCGAAATTAGGAAACTTTCCTAGTTTTCAGATTTACCGAGTACTGGGGGTCGATAGGGGGGGTCGGAGACCCCGTCGACCCCTGGTTCCTGAAGTGTCCAACCCCCCATGTAAAACTGGGGGTCTGACTTCTATTTTGGGGGGGTCCGACCCTCCCTTGCTGGGTATGCGACCCTCCCCTTAATTTAAGTGTTTTTGGGTCAGTTTAATACCTGGGATCATGATCTCCTTCACGCACTTGGTCCATTTGGCTCATCCATGATGGGTAGACCTGGTTCAAGGTGATAAGACCGGGTTAGTTTGATACGGGTCTTACAACCATGAAGCCCAACATCTTCCCTACTGACATTCCAAACGCACATTTTTACGGGTTCAGTCTCAACTTATATAATTTAATCATCTCAAAGAGTGCTCTGAGTGCAAGTATGTGGCCTTCACGGGTAACAGATTTTAAAATCATATCGTCCAGATACACCTCAACCTCTTTTTGGATCATATCATATAATATGGTTGTGGCCATTCTTTGATATGTCGCCCCGGCATTTTTCAACCCGAATGGCATTACAGTATAACAGTAGGTGCCCCAGTCTATGGTGAAAGCAGTCTTGGCTTTATCTTCTGGCACCATCTTTATTTGGTTGTACCCTGAGAATCCATCCATAAATGATAGTAATTCATGTCCTGCCGTATTGTCCACCAAAATGTCAATCTTGGGTAGCGGAAAATCATCCTTAGGGCTTGCTTTGTTTAGGTTTCGATAATCCACGCATACCCTCAACCATCCGTCCTTCTTTGGTACAATCACAATGTTTGCCAACCACTCAGGGTACCTGGTTACTTCTAAGAATCCTACATCCAATTGTTTCATTATGTCCTCTTTGACCTTTAATGTCCATTCAGTTCGTAGCCTTCTCAACTTCTGTTTATGTGGCTTTGCCTACGGGAACAAAGGTATCTTGTGTTGCACAACTTCAGGATCAATGCCGGGGATGTCCTCATAGGACCAAGCAAACACTTCTTGGTACTCTATCAATAATTCTGTCATCAGGTCCGCCTCTTCTTCAGTTAGGGTAACGCCAATCTTGATCTCACAAGGCTCCTCAACTGTACCTAGATTCATCCTTAGGAAGTCTTCGCCAGCAGGTTGGGCCTTTTTCTCTTCTAAGATTTCAACTTGTCATTGTATTTCAATAGGGATTTCATCATATTCATCATTGTTAGAGTTAGAGCTTAAAATTGGAATAGAAGATGTAGACACAGAGTAATAAGAAATATCATCTTTATTAATTATGGATAACAGTGGTATAGAAGAAGTGGCTCCTAATGGAGCGGACTCAAAACTGGAAAAGGACTCATTCCTATCTATTGACTCTTCTACTATGGGCTCAGACATGGCCATACTAGGAATACATGACTCATCATTGGTGTAGACAAAACTATTTAAGCAACTCCAGTTTGGGATCACACAGTTGAAGGGATAGATCAGTTGTTGTGGATTTGGCTTTCATTTTGGTTTCCTCCAGTGAGTGTCATCACCTGATCTTCCTCGAACAAGTTATCGATATCAACTGTATCTGCCTCATATTGTAGCTCTCCTCTTTGCTCTTTTTCCGGTGTCTTCTCAGTATCTCCCCAGTCAATGGTACAGTCAAAGAAAATCTCAAACCCGGGCTATCGTCTCTGGAATCGCCCATCAAACCAAAGTTCGGAGAAACCATGGAAAGGTGAGTCATCTCCTTCTTTGATGAAATCCCCATTCAGAGTTTTGTAGTATGGATTATTTTCTTGATTGTACAATCCTTCCGTCAATACTTGATTGATTTTCCCATCTATTCTCTATTGTTGCCATCTTCCTCTGCTCATGCCTGTAGCCTTTATTGTACTACTACTATCATATGCATTACTATTTTTGAATTTCTTCTTCTCAAGCCTCATAAATCTTTGATCGGTTCCCCACTGTTTTCGCTCTATCAACTCTAAGTCATATCCGTTGGGTATGTACCCCAGTCCAAATCTGTGCTCATTAATTAACATAGATAAGACTTCAATATTACCTTATTGATGTAAGCCGAGGCCCATTCCTAGAAAATAAGACATATTTAGCAATTGACGAAAAGGAAAGGACAAATGCATACCTGTGGGATCTGCTCCTGTGATAGCCAAGATGTTGTCTATTTTAAAGCCGCCAAGATGGACAGTCTCAGATGATCCCTCATCACATTCGAAACCCTTTCTCCCTGTAGCCAGTGCATTGAACATTTCTGAATCCGCATTGATGGTTATGATGACGTCCCCATGTATGAATTTGACTTTCTGATGCAGGGTGGACGCAACTGCATTGGTTGCATGTAACCATGGTCGACCCAATAGTATATTATATGTAGCCTTGATATCAATGACTTGGAACTCTGTATCAAATACAGCCGGACCGACTCGGATAGGTGCAATGAAGACACCTTGGATGGCCTTGGATGGCGCTACGGGTGTTATCATAAGCCTTGATGATCAGATCTGATGGCTTCGTCTCTTCATCTTTGAATCCCAAGTACCTGAATATTCTGAGGGGAAATACATTTAGGGCTGACCCATTATCAATTAATACTTGTGAAACAACCTAGTCTATGCAACCAATAGTGATGTGTAATGGTTTGATGTGTTTGGCTCGTTCACTAGGGAGGTCTGCATTGCTAAATATGAATGAATTTACTACATAACGGTCGCCGACCATATCTGCTAGTTCATTGCAATCCATTATTACCGGGACATGTATGTTTGTCAGGGATTTTAGCAGGCGTCCCTATGAGCTTTTGATGCCATCAATAACTCCAGATGGAGACATTTGCTTGCATCTTCTGCAATTGCTTGAGAACCGGATTGGGTGGTTCAGGTTGACTAGATTTCCCCAATTCCTTTTCTCTGGCTAACTAGGCTGGATTCTCTGCTGCTAAATGTGTTGGCTTGTACCCTTTGCCTGAACGGGTTTCTGCACAGTCCTGTCTTCTCCTGGGATGTCGATGCCATAGCTATCAAACTGTTCATCCAAATGACTAACTTCCTGTCCTTCACTGGGTATGTAGATTCCAAATTCATCAAATTATTCATTCAGCTGAGTAATTTCTTGTTCTTCATCGGGTATATGGACTCTGTAAGGCTCATCTGGCTCTTCAGAATGTCCATAGTACCAGGGATAAGTAAGATCAAACTCCTGGTCCAAATTTTCACCTATCATGCAAACTTCACTCTCCGGAACCTTTTCCCTGGACTCCGACATCTCCCATTCTATGAAATTCACATTATGATATGGGAGTGGGTTATTGTTGATTGATGCCTGATTGGATTTTACTTGTACTTTGAATGCCCCTGAATCAATTAGGTCTTGTATGGCATTTTTGAGGTTCCAACAGTTTCGTATCATGACCTGCCTAATTGTGGAACTTACAGAATTTCTCCGCACGATAAGAGGCTGGTGGTGGGTTTGGCACATTCATGGGTGGTGGTGGCATTAATTTTCCAACCCTCATCAATCTTTCCATCAACACTTCCCTTGGTAATGATAACTCCGTATACAACCTGAAAGGCCTTTGTTGTGGAGCTGGTAATGCATAGTTACTTGGTGTCGGTGCCACAACCATATTCGTAACTGCTACTTCCTTGTGGGCGTGGGCATTGTTGTACTTGGGTTGATAGGATCTCCTGCTTGGACCCGCCTCCGACTTTTCCATTTTCATTGGGAGTTCATCTCCATAGTTAATGGCATCTTCAACTTGTTGTCCCGCGATAACCAATCCATCGAATGTGAGGATAGCCTGTCCAAATATATATGCTTTGTATGCTTTATTGAGCCCTTTCATCATCATTTGGACCTGGTCCCTTTCCGATGGTCGGTCCCAAAGTTGTGCAGCCACTTTCTTGAACCTGGTCAAGTATTATGTGAAGCCTTCATCAGATTTTTATACCATGGTCTCTAATTGCCTCCTATGAGTCTCGATCTCAGTATTATAGGAGTAATGATTGGTGAATGCTCTGGTGATATCGGTCCAAGAGTGGACTTGTGAGGGATTCAGATTCATTAGCCATCTATGTGCCCCTCCAGTTAATGAGAATTGGAACGCCTGCCCCAATTGTTCATCAGTAAACCCATGCCCTTGCCTCAATAGTCCTGTGAATGATCTCAGAGGAGTCATGGGGTCCCCTGTCCCATCAAATTTTTTAGTAGTCCATTTAAATTTCGATGGCAATTTGGCATCTGGGAAGAAACACATTCCCTCAGAATCAATGATCTGACTTTCTACGCCCTTCAGGCGCCTCAGTATCTGTTCTACATGACTTAGTCGGTTCCCATATGGATCTTCAGATTCCTTCAGCTTCTTGATTGAAGGAGCCTTCTGGATGATCGATGGTTGCTTGCATATAACCTCTCCTCTTCCTCAAAAGCGGGATTTGAGAACACAATCGGATTATTCTTCTTGGGGGTATCTTCATTTGATGTGGAGGGTGTGTCCTCTTTTCCCATTAGTAACTTATGCGCATTCCACAGCATGATAGCCATCTCACTTACAGTATCCTCTATCTTGGTTACTCAGTTCTCTAATGAATTCTCATCTTGATCACGGTTAGCCATAACTTCAATTGGTTTTTCAGGAATAGGCCCGATCGATTTAGTGATGGGTACTCTAGACAACCTATTGGTGATAGGATCTCTTATCCAAAGAGTAGCAATGCTTGCAGATTGGCTCGATAGTCACCTGATGTTGGAATAGATCAACGGATTAGGAATTGAAAATGACTGGACAAGTGAAGGTTTTACATGCACACACAAGCTGACTCTACCAATACAAATTTTAGCTCCCTTATGAAATCCATTGAATAAATATTATCCAAATCAATTTAATTGTTTCGACAGACCCTGTGACTGGTCTTGGACCTCATGACCCAAATGGTTCATTAAACGGCAAGATTCGACCACTTAGTTCGTTGAATTCAAAGAAATTAAAATGGATATACTTATTTGTAATTTTCATATGTGATAATTAGCAAAAACGGTTCATGACTGAACAAAGCGATAAATGACTGCACAATCATGGTATCTATGTCGTGACAGGGAATTTTCGATCGTTTTTGAAACCAATGTGTTAACAATGATAGATCCAACGCTTTGAGCTCGTTGATAGTGAGTGTACAGTGGCCGTCCACAATGACATGGAACAGGTTTATACAATCCTCCCGCTCTCAACAAGTGAGAGTTCAAGATGCTCATCGTATGAGATCAAACATGTCAACAAATCGAGTGTAAAAAGAGCAGAACTTTGATATTACAGGCATGGATATTGTGATTGAACGGGTTTTACCATGTTGGTTCAGAGATAGACCAAAAATAACATACATGTGGCTCAAACTGGGTTACGACAGAAAAGGCTACCTTGACGAGGACGGGGTAACCTATCACCAAATGCACGATGAATAATGGGCCCCAATCCTTTTATAGGGTTCCATCGACTAGACCAAATTCGTGATTCAGTCGATACAGAGGTGCGCTTGAAGTGGGGGGTGTGCTGTCCCTATTGGGCTGGGCCCTTCCCCATCTAAGTCTCGCTGTCTTCCGGACTATCCCTGTCGAATGTTCATCATTAGACAAAATATCCCATTCCAAAAATAGAAAGTTCGAAACAATTGGGACTTTTTTGGAGATTGGATGCAGTTATGATGCAATAATTAAGCGACGTGGAGTAGCATAACGCATTCTCGGGCGGACCCGAGAAACGCTCGTCAGAGGCTGCTCGTCGACCTTGATCTTACAAAATACAGGCCAAGGTTGAGTGTTTCGCCTAGCGGGCTACCCCACATGCATGGGATCCGGTTCGGCTACTCGCACGAAAGTGTGACTAAACCCATACCCCCCAAAGCAATATGTACAAACAATAAATATAGTACCCTAGATCTACCATCAAATGTCAAGCAAATCAATGTAAGGAATGTATCCTAGGAGTCTAAATATTAATCCCCAGCGGAGTCGCCACTTTAATGACAATGAGAAACGATGATCCACCTCCCTCCGGATGAATGTATCCGTATCGATGAAGATCAATGGTTCTGTTGGAGTGCCACATAGATTAAGGTCTAGGACCTCTAAAAATGTAGCCTCACCCTAAGGTAAGACTTCTATTGACTCATGACCCAATGTATCAGTTCATTGGTCTGCAAGAGATCGGGTAAGTATTGGTGTTAGGCACCCAAACCGCCCGATCAATATCGGCCTCCTAAACTTTCCTTAGACTCTAATTTTGACTGTGCTTGGTCAACTGGATGACTAGGGTTCAATGGGGGATGTCCTGAACCAAGTTCCTAAGTTATTCTAACCTAGGGTTCAGCCAATCATGTTTTAAAGCAAATAAACAAGTAAATGTAATATACAATATTATACAGTGAACCGGACCAAAGATGGTTCGGTCTTGGGCTGAATCTGAGACGTGTAAGACATCTAGAATTGCCTACGTATTCCAATCCTGGAAATCAAGTCCAAAATATAGTTTAAAAATGGGTTTTGTGATTAATGATTATGGAAGTGATTTATGCATGTGCTTCAATTAGATTCTTTGTTCAAGTTGAAGTTTATGCTATATGTATGGTTGATGGGTGGCTTTGTACTGTATTTGGGATTCCCAAATTGCATACGTATTCTAGGGTGTGCCCTAGAAATCAGGTGTGACGTAGTTCGAAAAGATTGTGAGAGTCGGATTTCGAATGTGTACCAAATTCCTTCCATTTTTCTCGAGAGGATCTAGGGATGAGACCTAAATTCCTACCATTTTTATTTGGGATGTGTACCAAACTCTTTCTATTTTTGTCAATAGGATCTAGGGATGAGACCTAAATTCCAACCATTTTTATTGTTTTCATTTTTGTCAATAGGATTTAGGGATGAGACCCAAATTCCTACCATTTTTATTGTTTCCATATTTAGGTTTCTAGGGTTTCCCATCCCTTTTCATTGTGATTTTCATTTTTTAGGGTTTTATACCCTAATTATTCACCTTATTCTAGGGTTTATCTTTCCCTAATTATTCTTTCCATTTTTAGGGTCTGACTACCCTAATTCCTGTGCTCTTTTCATTTTTTAGGGTTTTTTACCCTAATTGTTATTTTCTTTCCATTTTTAGGGTTTTCTACCCTAATTGTTATTTTCTTTCCATCTTTAGGGTTTTCTACCCTAATTGCTATTTTCTTTCTATTTTTAGGATTTTCTACCCTAATTATTGATCTTTCTAAAAAATTAAATATGGTAGATGAAAGCATTCCAAAATATAGCAGTGATAGCATTCCAAATATAGCAATGTGCATCCAAATATGATCGATGGTTCAGATTTACTTAAAAAATATTCATAAATTTAATCCAACCTTTCAAATTCAATTAAACCATTCAAAAGGTAATCCAACAGATCAAATCACTCAAAATCATAATCTAACCATTCAAATTAATTTAAATCATTCACAATAAAGATCCAATGGTTCAAATGGCTTAAAAAACACCTATGATCAAGATCCGACGGTTAAAATCATTCAAAATACATACGATCAAGATCCAACAGTTAAAATCATTCAAAACACAATCCAACCATTCAAATTCATTTAAAATTAATCCTAATGAAAATCTAGATCACCTAAAATAATAATCAAACCATTCAGATTCATTTATCATCATCCAAGGGCCCAATTTAATCATTCCATTATCAAAATAGATTATCATCCAACCAATCAAATTTAATACCATCATATGGTCCCAAAAATGAATGGCCATATTTTATTTCACCAAAATCATGATTAATGGCCACAATTAGTCCAATTAAGTTCATTCAAATGGCCAAATTTTAATCACATCAAAATTCACTCAAAGGCCATATTTTAATCCACATGAAAATTCATCTAATGGCCCTTATATGATCAAAATAAAATCATCACTAAACCAATCATATCATCACATGATCAAATAAAAGTATCATCCAACGGCTCACATCACATGATCAAGAAAATCAACATTAACATACCAATAGACCAGATTTAATTAAATCTCATGATTAATAGTGCATGACCAAGTGGTGGATAACAGATAGAGATTATATTAGACAAGATCAGATTCATGGGATCAGTGGGATGAGGGATTCAAATCAAGTGGAATCAGATCAATAGGATTGTTGAGGGTATTTGGTGGGTACTGTAGAGTGAAATGGTAAGTGATGTGCTGATAGTGCTACTAGTGGCTTGTGGGTGATTCGGGTGATGGTGTGAGTTGAAGTGGGGACAAGTATGAAGATGGATGGCTGAATGTTGCTGGGGTAAATCTATTTGCATAATGGAGTTTCTGATTTTTTTAAAGTAGTGGTGCATGGTGGTATTAAGGGAGAAGTATGGACAGATGTGGTTTATGTGTGATGTTGGCTGCATGTTTTAAAATGTTACAATGGTACATAGGATCAGGTAAGTGAATGGTGGTATGTGATGTATCTGGGTCGGTAAGTGTATGATGGTGTGTTAAGTATCTGGATCGGTGCATCAAGGAGGGCTGCAGGTGAATTAAATGATGAGGTGTAAGGTTTTGGGTATGTTCTTGGCAGCATGTGGTGGTGTCGTGGTGAGGAGGAATGGAGTGGTGGCATTGGAGATGGAAGTGAGTGGTCAGGTGTTGTGTGATTCAGCAAGTCACGGGTAGTGGCTGCAATGGTTTCTTGGTGGAGTTTGAAGTTGGGATTAGGTGGGAATAAAGGTCGACTAGTGGGGTTTATAGGTTGTTGGCCAGGTGGTGCCGATGGTGGGGAAGATGGCAGAAGATCAGTGAAGTGTTGCGGTGGTAAGACTGGTGTTGAAGGCTCAAGTTGTAGCAGCATGGAGTGACAATCAAAAAAAAAATTAATCATAGCAGAGGGTTTGGGTTTTACCTTGGTTTTTAGGTGAGTAGCAGTCTCATCTTTTTCTTCTGCTTCTTCTTCTTGCTTCTTCTCTCGGTCTTCCATCCTCTCTTCTATTCTTTTTTTTTTACGCCTCTTTCCTCTCTCTCTCTATTTTCTTCTCACTTATTCCAAAACCGAAAAAACCCCTGGTTCTCTCCCTCAAACCTCTCTTTTATCTCTCTCTTCTTTCCTTCTTCGATTTTTCCATCTGTCAGCCCCTCCTCTTCTTTCCTTCTTCTCCCTCTTCTTTCCTTCTTCGATTTTTCCATCTGTCAGCCCCTCCTCTTCTTTACTTCTTCTCCCTCTTCTTTCCTTCTTCAATTTCTCCATCTGTCCACCCCTCTTCTTCTTTCCTTCTTCTCCCTCTTCTTTCCTTCTTCAATTTCTCCATCTGTCCGCCCCTCCTCTTCTTTCCTTCTTCTCCCTCTTCTTTCCTTCTTCAATTTCTCCATCTGTCCGCCCCTCCTCTTCTTTCCTTCTTCTCCCTCTTCTTTCCTTCTTCAATTTCTCCATCTGTCCGCCCCACCTCTTCTTTCCTTCTTCTCCCTCTTCTTTCCTTCTTCAATTTCTCCATCTGTCCGCCCCTCCTCTTCTTTCCTTCTTCTCCCTCTTCTCTCTCGAATTCCCCTCAATCTCTCTCTGATTCTCTCTTTCACGTCCCCTCCCCCTTCTCTCTTTTTCTTTCTTTTTCTTCTCCACAATCTCTATTCAATCTTTTTTGGATTTCTTTCCTAGCCTAACCGACCATTTGCCAGCTATCTCCTCCAATAAATAAATATATATATATATATATATATATATATATATATATATATATATATATATATATATATATATATATATATATATTCAATCCATAAAAATATAATTTAATACCTATGCATACATATCTAATAATATGTATAATATACTTAATATGTATGCACATGGGTCCAATAGATTTGGTCTGGATTGACAAGGATTGACTGGGTTGGGCCAAGACTGGCTTGGGATGAGATGAGTTGACTGGATTGACTAGGTTGGGCCAAGACTGGCTTGGATTGAGATGAGTTAACTAGATTGATTAGGTTGGGCCAAGACTGGCTTAGGTTGAGATAAGTTGACTGGATTAACTAGGTTGGGCCAAGACTGGCTTGGGTTGAGATGAGTTGACTGGATTGACTGGGTTTCTCTCTCTGTCATTTCATGGGCTATTTCTGTTGCCATTCCGTATGAAATTTTTCGATAGCCTCCATTCCAAATTTTCTATGTTCACTTTGTAGAACACTAAAAATGAGGAATGTTCGAGCTTGAATCACCTCATTTGGAAATAAAATGGTCAACTTATGAATTTTTGAAGTTTAAGCAGGCCAATTATCGATAATTTGGCTGACCCTTCTGCATGGGATTATTCGGGGACTTCTACCGAAAATTCATTATGTCCACTTTGTAGAGTACTAAAAATAGAACATAATGAAACTAAAATTACCTAATTTGGATATGGTGTGACCAAAATATGAATTTTCAAAGATTAAATGACCATTTCCATGTGTAATTTTGCATGGGACCCTCCGAAGACATCTACCCGAGATTTTCCATGTCCATTTTGTAGGACACCACAAATGAAAAATAATGGTCTTGGAATCATCTGAATTCGACGTAGAACGACAAAAATATGAAGCTTTGAAGTTCTAACCATAATTTTGCATGAAAGCTTGCATGGGGCCCACCGGTGACCTTTGTCTGGGATTTTTCACGTTCACTTTGAAGAGGACTAAAAATAAGGAATATTAGCCTATGAATCATCCGATTCCGATATCAAATGACCAAGACATGATGACATGATGTTTAAATGATAATGCATGCATCGTACGATAATTACGTAAATGCCCTTGCACTTTCAAACTTCGATATCTTCCTTGTTTGAAGTCAGAATTTGATGATTTTGGTTTCATTTCGAAGATAATTTCACGACCTATACATCCAAGTAGGCAATAACCTAAGACCCTACTGTGGGGTTTATTAGAGAATCACAAATCTTTAGGTTAAAGGCCGGAAACCAACCATATGGGTTCACTTATTCTAAGGGTGGCAAAAATGGGGTGCTTACAGATGCCCCTCTTTAGCCGAGATTGTTACCAATTGATGGCTAAAGATAAAATAACCATATTTTTGCATTATTCTGCACTTGATCTGGATTCTAACATTGTACAACAAACAACTATAGATGTCAAGCTCCTTAAGTAGCGACCTCATCAGGTCTGTGACTTTGGCTCATGACCGCTCATGATGTAACTGTAACTGTCAAGCTTCTTGAGTAGTGACCTTATCAGGTCTGTGACTTTGGCTCAAGACTACTTGTAATGTAACTGTAACTGTCAAGCTTCTTGAGTAGCGACCTCATCAGGTCTATGACTTTAGCTCAAGACCGCTTATGATGTAACTGTAACTGTGCTTTGTGCTCTGGATTTGTAACCTCTGATTGTATAGCCTTTGGCTGTGTAGCCTTTGGATGTGTAGCCTTTAGGTGTGTAGCCTCGGGATGTATAGCCTCTGGACCAAATTTGGGGTGTCCCAAATTACCTACGTAGCCTTTGGGACTTTTGTCCCTCCAGAATCAGGTTCTGCGTAGTTCGGGCGCATTTATTGTGCTTTTTTTTTTCATGCGGTGTTCCATTTGTAAACTAATCAATCGTGAGCACGTTACCGAAGGATACCTGCAAAGGTGCAAATCCACAACAACATAGGTCATGAGCATATCCAATGGGCTTTCTTAGGCCGTAATTACTCAAACTCGTTTTGACCACACTTCTGCTAATGCACATATTTACATTGTACTACCATGTCTGGGCTTAAATTTTTGAGCCAACTGACAGTATGTGTCACACCCCAATTCTGCTCCAACCAGAATGGTGTGATGAACCATCAATAAACCAACGGTTAAACTAGGATCTCACAATAGGCTATCCCATATATGATAAACCAAAACACATTCCACATTAATCAGAGGTAATAACATAAATAGCGGAAGTCTTACAGATAATGAACTTAGGTCTAGTCATGTTAAATAATTAATATTCCATTTATTTCCAAGTAACCAAAACATAATTTAATACATATTACAATATCCAAATACGAAAACTAAACACTAAACGTATCCACCGTTGAAACGCTCACTTAACGAACCATGTTCGTTCTCCACAGCTTGCTCATTCATAGCCTCCACCCGTTCATATGTTGGCATGTAGACAAAATCTTCAATCATAGTACCTGCAACATCAGAAACTAAAAAGAATTACACGCGCGAGGGTCAGCTCTCCAACTTGAGCTAAGTGAGTAAACAAAACAATGCAACAATACATATGCATGCAGTAAATTCATATCTTTGGTCTGGTTTAAAGTTTGCAATGCGCAATAGAAAGGTTGGGTGGTCAAAGGTTAACGTTTATTGACCCCGCCTCTATACATAGGGTGTGGAAGTCCACCCGAAGGTTAACGTTTATCGTCGTCCCCATCCACCCTAATCATGAACATTATATAACAAAGGTTAACGTTTATTGCCATATAGTGCCATACCAACACGTAAGCCCCTGTTAGCGAGGGCTTGCAAACTGGGCTCGCAACTAACCAATCCTAATGCCAAAAGTGTATCCAAGGCCTCACCCCAGCATCCCTCAGAATGTCCATAGAGATAGAGCTATGGCCCCCCAGTAGAGTCAGAGACTACAACGACCGAGACCACCTCCCCTGATACTCAACGACATAATAGTTCTGCTAAAGTAATGGCGATACGACGATGCCAATGCACAAGACTTGAGTTAGAGATAAAGGTAAAGTGCTGAGACCCGCCAAAGGTTAACGTTTATTAACGTTCTCATCACACCCCCCTGATACTCGCTCGCATCAAGTACATCAACCACACACATACAATCACATGCCTATTCCTATCATCATCATCATCATCATCATGTTATAAACAATAAAGTAAATATGCATGAACAAAATAATAGAAATATTGGATGACATGTTGTATGCACATTACAAACATATTCGCATAGAATCAAGCATGGCATTGGACTCAAGAAAATAGAAAACAGTTTGTTATTAACCAATTAGTTTAGAGTTCTGTTTCCTCACCTTAGCTTGTTAATAAATCATCTTCCAAGCTTTAGAATCACCTTTATAATGTTATTATATTGCTAGAAGACCTAACAAAGTCAATAGAATTTAATTAGAATTAATTCTAAACTTAAAAACCATGTTGTTAACTGAGGGTCGAAGGTAGGGTCGGAGTCATGATCGACCCTGGGTGCGACCCTCCCCTTAATCTGAACTTCCCAAACACTGAGGGTCGATGGTAGGGTCGGATCTGCCATCGACCGACCCTAGGTGTGACCCTCCATGGTTTGAGTCGAAAATATCAGATTTCGTTCTCTCTTTCATGGTTGGGTCCTATGGCTTACTTCCACAATCCATTCTATACATGTTCTATGGTTTAGAACTATATTTTATTCACCTACATGATTTTAATAATCTCCTCCATGGTTTTCCATGAAAACCTAACCATGGATGGATGATTTGGGTTTCTTCTAAGTCATATCCTCTTCATAAACCATTTTAAAGTCTTAAATAAATCATGGGGAACGTATCCATACCTTAGTTTTGCTGAGATTCAGAGTTCCTCTGAATTTCCTCTTCTTCCTTAGTCTTTTCTTCAAATTTTCCTTCTCTTCTTCTCTTCCTTCTCTTCTCTTTCTCTCGATCCAATTAGGGTTGTAAAAGGAGTGAAAGAGGCTTAGGGACGTCCTATTTATAGGGCAAATCCTCCAAAAATAAGTCCCATTGAGTTTAGGAAAGGTTCCAATCAAAATTAGGAAGGTTTCCTAATTTTCGGTTCGTGCTGTTTTTCCCGAATACCGAGGGTCGATGGGAGGGTCGATGGGTGGGTCGGACAACTCATAGACCCTGCGACCCATGGTTGAGGGTCAATGGTGAGGGTCAATTGGAGGGTCGGACCTGCCTGTTAAAACCTGCGACCCTACCCTCATTTTGACTATTTTTGGGTAAATTTTCATATTGGGTCTTGATTTTTCTTCACACATTTGGTCCACTTGGCTCGACCATGATATGTAGACGGGTCCCGACACAAAATATAAGGTTAGGCTGGGTTCATGGCGTGCGGGTCTTACAACTCCACCACCCTTAAAAGAAATTTCATCCTCTAAATTTAAAAGTACGGATCTTACAACTCCCCCATCCTTAAAATAAATTTTATCCTCAAAATTTGAACTTACTTCGGAGTCAATAGGTGGGAATTCTATTTCTGCATTGCATCTTCTTCTTTCCATTCCATCTTCTCCACGTCTTGTCTTCGTCAGATTATCTTCATATAATAATTATCCCAATTTTGGAAACATTGTACCTTCCAACTAGTGAACTAGGCTGGTACCTCTTCAATAGTTAGACATTCTATCTAATCAAGTGATTCCGTGGTCAATACTTTTGATATGGATCTCCAATGTACTTCTTCAATGGAGACACATGAAATACATCATGCACACTAGACATGGATAGCGGTAATGCTAATTGATATGCAACTTTTCTACGTCTCTCCAGAGTTTATAAGATTCGACGCATATATAGAATACTACTTTCCTTCTTGTCTAATCATTTCAAACTATGCATAAGTGATATCTTCAAAAACACTTTGTCACTTATGGCAAACTCAAGGTCTTGGTGTCTCTTCTGACATCTTAAGCTATCCTGCCCTTTCTTTTCTTTTTTTTGATCTTGTTTGCCACTCGATGCTTTTCTTCATTAGACTTAGGTCTCAGAATTCTTCATTCACTAACTTCATTCCAAAACAAAGGAATTTGACATTTCTACCGTATCATGCTTCATAGGTAACATTTACATGGTAGCTTAATATCAACTTCAATTCACGGTAACTTCTCAACTCACGTTCCTTGAAATCAATTTCATAAGCTCGGGGCATATCTCTTAGGATTTGTATAGTCTGCCCCGACTGTCCGTCGGTTTAAGGTAAAATACGGTACTAAACTTCAACTTTGTTCCCATTGTTTCCTATAGATCCTTCCAAAACTTCAAGATAAAGCATGAGCTTCTGGCCGACACTAAGCTCTCATGCATACCATTCAATCTGATAATACTATCCATATATAGTTTAGTTAGCCGCTCCAAAGCATACCGAGGTCGTATAGCAATGGAATGAGCTATCTTCATAAGGCGATCAACGATCACCCATACTACGTCAACCGATCTAGGAGTCAGTGGCAAATCAGTGACATAGTTCATTGTAATGCAGTTTCACTTCCAGACTGGCTTTGATAGTTATTGTTGTAGCCATGTTGGTCTTTGTCTTTCAGCCTTTGCTTGCTGATAATTCAATTACTGAAACATGCATCTATCCACAACCACTTCCATTCCCTTTCTGCCAAAATAATATCTTCATGTCATGATACATATTGGTACTCTAGTATGTACTGAATATTGAGTACAATGGACTCCTATCATTATCCTCTTCATAGTATCCAAGTCTTTATCTTCATGTATTCAGAATCTACCTCTGTATCTGAGTACTATCTCCGCATCCAAAGTAAGTTAGGGTTAGGTTTTTCTTTCTCTAAATCTCCTGACATTATTCTTATATACAGATTTAACAAAATTGCTACTTTTATTTCGTCCACCAATTCAGAGATGATTTTTAATGCCATAAACGCAACCGAACTATTGTTTCATAATTCATCCATAAGTTCTCGCTCGATTGGATCATCACTAGCTTCTATTATATGTTAATCATTTCCAAATCTGAATCTGTTGCTGCAGAACATAAGGCAACATTTATACTCGGTCCTTCTTCAGACCTCATAATCCCTTTTTGCTTAAGGCTTAGCTACTACATTAGCCTTGCTCAATGACCTTGAATATCACGGTCTTAATCCTTCAATGTTCAAACCATTTTCCTATCCTCATGTTCAACTCTTTCTGATGAAGAGATAAATAGGACTCTTAACCTAAAATTATTCTCCATTTAGATAATGTCTCCATGTCTTGATTGCATGAATCACAATTGTCTATTCCAATCATGAGTTGGGTAACTCTTTTCATGCTCTTTTAATTTTCTTAAAGCATATGAAATCGCTTATTTACCTTACATCAACCCGCATCCTAGATTCAATCCGAAAGCTCCGATGGATAGGGTAAATGGTTTTCCTGGTGCCGGAACGATCAAGATGGGAGCTGATATCAATCTTACTTTAGAATCTAAAAATATTCTTCACCCTTGTCAGTCAAATTAAACTCCTCTCCTTTCTTGGTTAGCTTGGTAAGAGGTATTGCGATCTTAGAGTGGTCCTCCAAAAATCGTCTGTAATAACCAGCTAACCCAAGAAACTTCTGATCTTTGCAATATTCTTTAGGTGTTTCTCACCATATGTTTACTTCTATCTTAATAGGGTTTACTTTATTCCTTTTTATGACGCTACGTAATCTAATAAGATCACTTTGTTTAATCGGGTCTCATATTCCTTGGAATTGGCATAAAGCTTTTCCCTTCTCAGCTGTTGTGAAGCTATTCTAAAATTCGTTGTATGAGTTGCTTCATTCTTGGAATAAACCAAAATATCATCTATGAAAACTATGACCGACGTGTCCAACATGTCATGTAACACCCAGTTCATCCGTTCCACAAAAGATGTAAGGGCATTGGTTAATCCAAACGTCATAATTGAGAACTCATAATTGGCCAATCCCAATTTTAAAAGCTATCTTCGAGATATCGCTGTCCAAATTCTTCAGCTGAGGATATCTTGATCGAAAATCAACCTTAGAAAATACCTTTGCTCCTTGCAACTAGTTAAACAAGTCATTGATCTGAGGTTGTAGATATTGATTCTTGATCGTGAGCTTATTTAGTTCCCGGTAGTCTATATGCAAACAACACTACCATCCTTCTTCTTCATGAATTGCATTGGCACTTCCATGATGCAATACTTAGCCAATTAAAATCCTTGTCTAATAACTGTTGTAGTTGAGTCTTCATCCCTTCAACTCCATAGGAACTACTCTACAGGTTCCTTTGACACAAGTTTCGTCCTTGGAAACAAGTCAATGACGAACTCGGTCATATGATCAGATGGTAACTCCAGGTAAGTCTCCTGAAAACACATCAGGAATTTATGCATCACATCAATATTTTTCATCTGTGGTGCTTCTTTGGTAACGTATACCACAAGATACCATATATCCAACTTCTTTCTCTTCAAAACATCTCTTCGCCTTTAGCATAGAGAGGATCAGCTTTCGCTTCTTAGGCAACATGCTTCCACTAATACCAAATTATGTGTCATCTTTATTCTTGAATGATAACCTCTTCTATGCACATAATCACTTTGTAGAGTGTTGAGACAACCAGTCTATTCCCAAGATGATATCAAAGTCTGTCATCTCAAGTTTATTTAGGTTGCGTCCAAATTTCATCCATCCATACTATTTGGACATTATTCATAACACTAATCTAATACAACATTTAGTCCAAAAGTGCTTGAACTAGCAAAATCTGATGTAAAGGTCTTAAAAGCTTGTCTAGTTTCTTCATCTCTTAAGACTATCGTCAAGATCTCATATCCCAAATCTATTTATATGTAAAGGTCTTAAAAGCTTGTCTAGTTTCTTCATCTCTTAAGACTATCGTCAAGATCTCATATCCCAAATCTATTTATAAGAATTAGGGTATATGCTTATAATTTCATTAATTCAGCCAAACTATTTTGGTCTTTACTTAATCATATCCCTCAACATTGGGCATAACTCAATTATCATTGTATTAAATCGATTACTATTAATGCCATGATTTTATTTTTTTTGACTTTACCCTTGTATCCACTCTTAGATTTACCTTTAGGAATCTTTTGCCTTGTCAAAATTCATACCGATATAACCATCTTTAACTTTACTTGAGTGCTATCTATTTCTTTACTGGCTACTCTTGATAGTTCTCATTTTTTTTTTTGGCTCATGCACTCTTTTATAGACATGACTCATATCCATCCATTTAGCAATCTAAAAATAGATTCTCCATTACTTCATCTGAGGTTCATTGGCTATAGTATTTAATCTGAATTCCAATCATCTTTCTTTCAATAATTACATTATCACTAAACATCTTTTCAATGGATGTCAGAATGGTTATCTAAAAACAATTCCTTTCATTCTTTCGAATTTAATATGACAACAAACACTTTCTTTTTCTAATGAACTTAGGGTTAAAGGATCAGGAGTAAATCTATGGTAATCTAACCGGCATCAAAAGATCGTCAAGTTGCACGGTGGTCCAAATACATGAAAAATAAAGGTTTTACAGTTCTTAACCTCAGAGTTACAGGTTCTATTGAGTATATATAATGCCATTGGTCAAGGCACTATAGGAATAAATCGGGAGAAAGGTTTTTGTACATCAGTAAATCAGGTAAAATCGAAAAGATGTACGCTCAACATGATTAAACATTTAACTGTTCATTCAGTTCATATCTCTGTTCATGTTGTCGATCATGAGAGTGGCTCAGATTGGTATAATCAAGACTAATACTAAAGAAACAATATCTATAACTCCAATTGACAGGTTAAATCAATAAGGTATCCTGTCAAGGTACGACGAATTAAAATCTGGTATGTGCATCCTCTATAATCATAAGAGTAAATCAATAATGCACCGCATCCTATATAAACTATTTCATCATATGGCGACAATAGATTAAATCCTTTGCTGAAATAGTTTGAGGCTCCATCTTCAGAAAATATTCCTCAACCCCTGTTGGATCATTCTGTCATAATGCAGCTATCCCATACTTCGATGGCTGACAAGGGTAACCACCTTGATACACTGCTTGTTGTGCACCAAACTTCTGCATGGGGGTGTGCATTACTGGGACTTGCTATATGGTAGGCACTGTGTTATAGTTAACAGGTGTTGGGGTACAGTGTTGCTACCAATTGGTACCATACTTGGTTAGACTCGGAGGTGTTGATGTGGCATCGGCAACTTGGGTAGTAATTCACATAGCAACTTGCATAGTCGGTCTCATCTGTTGTTGCTCTTGTATTTTATTGGGCCAAGTTTATTACAACCATAGCCAAGGTATTTGGTAGTCCAGGTGGTTGGCTGGAGTGGTCTGGTTGTTCACCTCCTTTGATTCGCTGTAATCTGATTATCATTATTTAGTATCTACTCATATGAGTTTTCATTACCCATTCTCGACCCAGATAGTGGTGGGGTCAAGTTGCAACATCCTCTTCTTGCTTAGTGGGTAATAGATCAACTTGTAATGTATCTCACTCTGAGTCTCCACGTCACCCAGGAGTATAGCTTTATTTTCTTTTATAGTTACTCTCATTCTTAATGTGTGGCCATTATTCTCTTATCTCTGTCGGATTTAGCCCGAGATCTTTCCCTTTACCTTTGCGGGGAATTAGGCATTACTAGCCATTTTCTCCTTCCTTTGTCATACATCGAGTTTCACATCTTGTGAGTACCAACTCGGTATTTAATTTTCTACTTTACAAAAGCTTCCTTCTTGCTACAGTACTATATCGTTGTATACTTGGATAACTACCCAACTTATAGATAATACCCTATAGTATTTGCTTATTAAAATAATTTTTTGGTCTTATCTTTTCGTGTGAGTGTATATATATGGTTCCACCTTTTATATGTTCATTATCATCTTGTTAAATTTCTGTCTCAACCAACACAGGTGCTTATTGTTTGTTTGTATTAAAGCTTTTAATTTATCCTAACTCAGTTCATGGACTCCAGTGGTAGTATTTAAGTTTAATGGGTAAGGCCTACGAGAGCTCTGATACCAAGTTGTCACACCCAAATTCTGCTCCAATCAGAATGGTGTGATGAACCGTCAATAAACCAATGGTTCAACCAGGATCTCACAATAGGCTATCCCACATATGATAAACCAAAACACATTCCACATTAATCAGAGGTAATAACATAAATAGTGAAAGTCTTACAGATAATGAACTGAGGTCTAGTCATGATAAATAATTAATATTCTATTTATTTTCATGTAACCAAAACATAATTTAATACATATTATAATATCCAAATACGAAAACTAAACACTAAACGTATCCACCGTTAAAACGCTCGCTTAACGAACCATGTTCGTTCTCCATAGCTTGCTCATTCATAGCCTCCACCCATTCATATGTTGGCATGTAGACAAAATCTTCAATCATAGTACCTGCAACATCAGAAACTAAAAAGAATTACGCGCGCGAGGGTCAGCTCTCCAACTTGAGCTCAGTGAGTAAACAAAACAATGCAACAATACATATGCATGCAGTCAATTCATATCTTTGGTCTGGTTTAAAGTTTGCAATGCGCAATAGAAAGGTTGGGTGGTCAAAGGTTAAAGTTTATTGACCCCGCCTCTATACACAGGGTGTGGAAGTCCACCCGAAGGTTAACGTTTATCGTCATCCCCATCCACCCTAATCATGAACATTATATAACAAAGGTTAACGTTTATTGCCATATAGTGCCATACCAACACGGCCCCTGTTAGCGAGGGCTTGTAAACTGGGCTCGCAACTAACCAATCCTAATGCCAAACAGTGTATCCAAGGCCTCACCCCAGCATCCCTCAGAATGTCTATAGAGATAAAGCTAAGGCCCCCCGGTAGAGTCAGAGACTACAAGGACCGAGACCACCCCCCCTGATACTCTACGACATAATAGTTCTACTAAAGTAATGGCGATACGACGATGCTAATGCACAAGACTTGAGTTAGAGATAGAGCTAAAGTGCTGAGACCCGCCAAAGATTAACATTTATTGACGTTCTCATCACACCTCCCCTGATACTCGCTCGCATCAAGTACACCAACCACACACATACAATCACATGCCTATTCCTATCATCATCATCATCATGTTATAAACAATAAAGTAAATATGCATGAACAAATAATAGAAATATTGGATGACATGTTGTATGCACATTACAAACATATTCGCATAGAATCAAGCATGGCATTGGACTCAAGAAAATAGAAAACAATTTGTTATTAACCAATTAGTTTAGAGTTCTGTTTCCTCACCTTAGCTTGTTAATAGATCCTCTTCCAAGCTTTAGAATCACCTTTATAATGTTATTATATTGCTAGAAGACCTAACAAAGTCGATAGAATTTAGTTAGAATTAATTCTAAATTTAAAAACCATGTTGTTAACTGAGGGTCGAAGGTAGGGTCGGAGTCATGATCGGCCCTGGGTGCGACCCTCCCCTTAATCTGAACTTCCCGAACACTGAGGGTCGATGCTAGGGTCGGATCTGCCATCGACCCTAGGTGCGACCCTCCATGGTTTGAGTCGAAAATATCAGATTTCGTTCTCTTTTTCATGGTTGGGTCCTATGGCTTACTTCCACAATTCATTTTATACATGTTCTATGGTTTAGAACTATACTTTATTCACCTACATGATTTTAATGATCTCCTCCATGGTTTTCCATGAAAACCTAACCATGGATGGATGATTTGAGTTTCTTCTAAGTCATATCCTCTTCATAAACCATTCTAAAGTCTTAAATAAATCATGGGGAATGTATCCGTACCTTAGTTTTGCTGAGAATCAGAGTTCCTCTGAATTTCCTCTTCTTCCTTAGTCTTTTCTTCAAGTTTTCCTTCTCTTCTTCTCTTCCTTCTCTTCTCTTTCTCTCGATCCAATTAGGGTTGTAAAAGGAGTGAAAGAGGCTTAGGGACGTCCTATTTATAGGGCAAAACCTCCAAAAATAACTCTCATTGAGTTTAGGAAAGGTTCCAATCGAAATTATGAAGGTTTCCTAATTTTCGGTTCGTGCTGTTTTTCCCGAATACCGAGGGTCGATGGGAGGGTCGATGGGAGGGTCGGACAATTCATAGACCCTGCGACCCATGGTTGAGGGTCAATGGTGAGGGTCGATGGGAGGGTCGGACCTGCCTGTTAAAACCTGCGACCCTACCCTCATTTTGATTGTTTTTGGGTAAATTTTCATATTGGGTCTTGGTTTTTCTTCACACATTTGGTCCACTTGGCTCGACCATGATATGTAGACGGGTCCCGACACAAAATATAAGGTTAGGCCGGGTTCGTGGCGTGCGGGGCTTACAGTATGAGAGAAATCAATGGCCTGAATAGACTGATAAGAAACTGTTCCAAATGGGTCAGCCATCTGGGAGAATGTTTGGTTATTTATACGGAATGACCTGATCTCCACTAGGAGATGCCATTTTGGCTTATGAAGGATGGACCAGTAGAACTCTCAGACACCGTTTGGATTAATGAACTGCTGATGTGAGTTTTGGTCAGAGTTGTTATGATTATTTTTCAGAATGGCATGCTCACAAGAGTCTTATCAGAGATGTAAAACAAGGGCTTGATGTGAAACTCTAGAACAACCGTCGGATTATTAGACGGGAGATAGAGTTCTTTCCTAAAATTAGGAATTCCATTCCCTTACAATTGATGAATTGATGTATTATCCCTTTATGATGAAAGTTGTTGTCTCGTCTGAAAGTCTTGTCCAACCTTACTGTGAAACCTACCACATGGCTAAGTCAGCTTGCCCCAAGCCTGTAAACGGAAGCCTGTCCACACACTTTTTTTTTTTGCAGTATGTAGGCTACACGTAATACCGCTTTACTTGATCCAGATTTGTCAAGTATTGTAATTCATCTCCGTTCAAATTAGTTAGACGAATGGCCTTCCCTGGTGTGAGGACAATGAGAAACGATGATCCTCCTCGAGATGAATGTGGATCCGTATCAATGAAGATCAATTTTTCTGTTGGAGTCGCCACCTAGATTAATGTCTAGGACCTCTAAAAATGTAGCCTCACCCTAAGATAAGACTTCTATTGACTCGTGACCCAATGTATCAGTTCTTTGGTCTGCAAGAGATCAGGTAAGTATTCAGGGTACGGTTATGGGAAGGTATTAGGCACCCAAACCGCCCGATCAATATCGACCTCCTGAACTTTCCTTAAACTCTAATTTTGAATGTGCTTGGTCAACTGGATGACTAGGGTTCAATGGGGGATGTCCTAAACCAAGTCGCTAAGTTATTCTAACCTAGGGTTCAGCCAATCATGTTTTAAAGCAAATAAACAAGAAAATATAATGGACAATATTATATAGTGAACCAGATTAAAGATGGTTCGATCTTGGACTAAATCTGAGACGTGTAAGACATCTCAAATTGCCTACGTGTTCCAATCCTGGAAATCAAGTCCAAAAACATAGTTCGAATGGGTTTTGTGATTAAAGATTATGAAAGTGATTTATACATGTTCTTCAATTAGATTTTTTTATTCAAGTTAAAGTTTATGCTAGATGTATGATTGATGGGTGGCTTTTTATCGTATTTGGGATTCTCAAATTGCCTACGTATTCTAGGGTGTGCCCTAGAAATCAGGTACGACGTAGTTCGAAATGGGTGAGAGTCGAATTTGGAATGTGTACCAAATTCTTTCTATTTTTGTCAATAGGATCAAGGGATGAGACCTAAATTCCAATCATTTTTATTTGGGATGTGTATTTTTATTTGGGATGTGTACCAAATTCTTTCTATTTTTGTCAATAGGATCTAGGGATGAGACCCAAATTCCTACCATTTTTATTTTGGTTCTGTACCAAATTCTTTCTATTTTTGTCAATAGGATCTCGGGATGAGCCCTAAATTTCTACCATTTATTCTCTTTCTATTTGTAGAGTTTTCTACCCTAATTGCTATTTTCTTTCCATTTTTAGGGTTTTCTACCCTAATTGCTATTTTCATTCCATTTTTAGGGTTTTCTACCGTAATTGCTGTATTCTTTCCATTTTTAACGTTTTCTACCCTAATTGCTATGTTCTTTCCATTTTTAAGGTTTTCTACCCTAATTACTGCATTCTTTCTATTTTTAGGGTTTTCTACCCTAATTGCTATTCTTTTCATTTTTAGGGTTTTCTACCCTAATTGCTATTTTTTCAACTTATCTCTTTCCAAGACAAATATGGCAAATGAAAACATTCCAACTATAGCAGTGGTAGTAATCCAAACATAGCAGTATGCATCTAAATATGACAGTAAGCATGTGGCAGACAGATATAACAATAAGCATGTGTAACAGATAGATATAGCAATGAGCATGTATAGCAGACAAATATAGCAAACATGTGTAGTAGACAGATATAGCAATAAGCATTCTAAACATAACAAATGAACATCTAAAAACATAGCAATATGTGAGTATGTGTTGTCAATCACATGGTGACGATGGTGACGATGGTGATAACGATCAGATGGTGTAGATGATGATTAGATGGGGTGATGGGCAGATCAGATGGTGTAGATGATGATCAGATAGTGTGAGATAGAGTTGTGATGATGATTTAATTTGACGGTGATGATAATCTGATCTGGTGATGAGGATGATCTGAAAGGATGATGGCTTGATCAGATGGTGAGGATGATGGTTTGATCTGATGGTGGTGATGGTGGCTTGACCTGATCAAATGGTTGTGTAGATGCTGATCGGATGGTAGGGATCATGATCAAATGGATAAGGATCAAATCAAGTGGTAAGGATCATGATCAGATGGGTAAGGATCAAATGAGATGGATCAATGGTTCAGATTGAGCATTAAAATTATCATGATCAAATGGTCAAGATCAACACATTAAAATTATCATGATTGACGGTCAAGATCAACATATTAAAATTATCATGATCAATGGTCAAGATCAACGCATTAAAATTATCATGATCAATGGTCAAGATCAACGCATTAAAATTATCATGATTCGGTTCACAAGTAATATTATCACATGATCAAAATAAAAAAAAAAAAAAATCAATCATTCAATGGTCCTTATTTTCATATCATCACTTGATAAAAATGCATGGTCAATGGCTTGGTTTTTCAACTCATCAAAAGCTCCAAATTAAAGGGCCATATTAATTTCACATCGAAATGGCCATATTTTATTTTCATGAAATCCAAAATCAAATACCAAATTTTAATCTCATTGAAGATTCCATGATCAATGGCTTGATTGTCATCATATTGAATTTTCAATTAATATCCAATGGTTAGATTTTAACCACATTAAAAAAATCAATTTAATATCAGATTCACATTGAATCAAGGGTTTAATTTTAAATCATACTTCAATTCATGATCAAAGTTCAGATAAGGTGGAGAATGACATGTGGAGATGAAGGATGAGGGTAATTTAGATTCAGTGATGGTAGGGGTGAAGTGCAGGTGTTTGTGGGTTTGATGGTAAGTCGGTGAGGGATTAGATTCGGTAGAGCAGGAGTTGAAGACGATGGGGGTTGTTGACGATCATGATTGGTGAATGGTTTAGTTTGATGGAGGGAACCGATTGAAAAATGGTTTGATGGCGGAGTTGAGATGCAGGTTATGGAGGTTTGCAAGTCTCGTTGGGTATCGAGATAGGTAGGTACACAAATTAGAGAAAAAAAAATTAAAAATTATATAGAGAATCAATAACGAAAGATGAAGCAATCACGAAAGCAGAGCTTACCTGCCTCTGCTACTCCTTCTTCCTCTCTTCTTCTCCCTTTTCCTTTGCTGCTCCTCTTCTCTTCCCCTCATCATTGCTACCTCTCTTTTCCCGTCTCTCGCTCTCTCTCTCTCTTTCTCTCTCTTTGGTTTTCTTCTCCAAAACCAAAAAAAACCCTCTCGTTCTCTCCCTCAAACCTCTCTTTTCCCGTCTCTCTCTCTCTGGTTTTCTTCTCCAAAATTAAAAAGAAAAACCCTTAGTTCTCTCCCTCAAACCTCTCTTTTATCTCTTTTTTCTTTCCTTCTTCCCCCATTCTACATCTGTCCGCCCCTCCTCTTTCTCTCTTTTTTCTCCCTTTTTTGTTTCTTTCCTTTTCTTCCCCCTTTCTACATCTGTCCGCCCCTTCTCTTTCTCTCTTTTTCTCCCTTTTTAGTTTCTTTCCATTTTTCCCCATCTGTCCGCCCCTCCTCTTCTTTCCTACTTCTCCCTCTTCTTTCCTTCTTCTCCCTCTTCTTTCCTTCTTCAATTTCTTTCCTTTTCTTTTCCACATGTCCGCCTCTCCTAAATCTCGTCTCCTCTTTTTTTTTTCTTCTCCCTCTTCTTTCCTTCTTTAATTTCTTTCCTTTTCTTCTCCACAATTTCTCTCAGATTCTCTCTTTCACGTCCCCTCCCCTTTCTCTCTTTTCCTTTCCTTTTTCTTCTCCACAGTCTCTATTTAATCTTTTTTTGGCTCTCTTTCCTAGCCTAACCGAACCATTAGCTAGCTATCTATTCTAATAAATATATATACATATATTCAATCCATAAAAATATAATTTAATATCAAATGCAATATATAATCTAATAATATGTATAATATACATAATATGCATGCCTATGGGTCCAATAGATTTGGTCCGAATTGACAAGGATTGACTGGGTTGGGCCAAGACTAGCTTGGGTTGAGCTGAGTTGACTGGATTGATTGGGTTGGGCCAAGACTGGCTTGGGTTGAGATGAGTTGACTGGATTGACTGGGTTTCTCTCTCTGTCATTTCATGGGCTATTTCCGTTGCTATTCCTTATGGAATTTTTTGATAGCCTCTATTATAAATTTTCTACATTCACTTTGTAGAACACTAAAAATGAGAAATATTGGAGCTTGAATCACCTCATTTGAAAATAAAATAGCCAACTTATGAATTTCTGAAGTTTAAGCAAGTCAATTATCGATAATTTGGCTGACCCTTCTGCATGGGATCCTTCGGGGACTTCTACCGAAAATCCTTTACGTCTACTTTGTAGAATACTAAAAATGGAACATAATGAAACTGAAATTATCTGATTTGGATATGGTGTGACCAAAATATGAATTTCTAAAGATTAAATGACCATTTCCATATGTAATTTTGCATGGGACCCTCCAGAGGCTTCTACCCGAGATTTTCCACGTCCACTTTCTAGGACATCACAAATGAAGTATAATGGTCTTGGAATCATCTGAATTCGATTTAGAACGACAAAGATATGAAGCTTTGAAGTTCTAATGATAATTTTGCATGAAAGCTTGTATGGGGCCCACTGGTGACTTCTACCCGGGATTTTTCACGTCCACTTTGAAGAGGACTAAAAATAAGGAATAATGGTACTTAAACCATATGATTCGGATGTCGGATGATTAAGATATGATGATTTGAAATTCAAACAATCCAACTTACGATAATTTGCATGAAAGCCCCTGTGATTATTTATGATAATTTCAAAAACCTCCCTTGTACATATCATCCGACTAAAATGATCATTTCTTTTTCATTTGATATCAGAATTGAGCAATTCTGGTCTCATTTCGAAGATAATTCCAAGACCTATGCATCCATGGAGATTATAGCCTGTGACCTTGTTGTGGGATCCACCAAAAAACTATCTCAAGGTCGTAGTAAAAAACCAAATTTTTTACTCATCTCTCTTCCTTTGTTGTCCACACACCAGTAGGACATTGTTCAGTTGGAAATGGCAAAAATGGGGTGCTTATAATTTCCCATCTTCGGTCGAGATTATAAACAATTGAGGCCGAAGACAAAGTGACCCATTTTTGCATTATTTTGCACTTGATCTGGATTCTACCATTGCACAACAAACAACTGTAGATGTTAAGCTCCTTGAGTAGCGACCTCATCGGGTCTGTGACTTTGGCTCAAGACCGCTCAGGATGTGACTGTAACTGTCAAGCTTCTTGAGTAGCGACTTTATCAGGTCTGTGACTTTATCTCAAGACCGTTCATGATATAACTGTAATTGTCAAGCTTCTTGAGTAGCGACCTTATCAGGACTGTGACTTTAGCTCAAGACCGCTCATGATGTAACTGTAACTATGCTTTGTCCTCTGGATTTGTAACCTCTGAATGTATAGCCTTTGGTTGTGTAGCCTCTCTGGATGTACAGCCTCTGGATGTATAGCCTCTAGACCAAATTTGGGGTGTCCCAAATTACCTACGTATCCTTTGGGACTTCCACCCCTCCAGAATCAGGTTCCGCGTAGTTCGGGTAGGTTGTTATGTTATTTTTTTTTCATGCAGTGTTCCATCTGTAAACTATTCAATCATGAGCACGTTACCGAAGGATGCCTACAAAGGTGCGAATCCACAACAACATAGGTCATAAGCATATCCAACGGGCTTTCTTAGGCCGTAATTACTCAGACTCGTTCTGACCACACTTCTGCTAATGCACATATTTACATTGTACTACCAAGTCTGGGCTTAAATTTTTGAGCCAACTAATAGTATGAGAGAAATCAATGGCCTGAATAGGCTGATAAGAAACTGTTCCAAATGGGTCAGCCATCTGGGAGAATGTTTGGTTGTTTATGTGGAATGGCCAGATCTCCACTAGGAGATGCCATTTTGGCTTATTAAGGATGGACCAGTAGATCTCTCGGACACTGTTTGGATTAATGAATGGCCGATGTGAGTTTTGGTCAGAGTTGTTATGATTATTTTTTAGAATGGCATGCTCACAAGAGTCATATCAGAGATGTAAAACAAGGACTTGATGTGAAACTCTAGAACAACCGTCGGATTGTTAGACGAGAGATAGAGTTCTTGCCTAAAATCAGGAATTCCTTTCCCTAACAATTGATGAATTGATGTATTATCCCTTTATGATGAAAGTTGTTGTCTTGTCTGAAAGTCCTGTCCAACCTTATTGTGAGACCTACCATATGGCTAAGTCAGCTTGCCCCAAGCCTGTAAACGGAAGCCTGTCCACACTCTTTTTTTTTTCTTTTTTTTTTCTTTTTTTTTTTTTGTAGTATGTAGGCTATACGTAATACTGCTTTACTTGATCCAGATTTGTCAAGTATTGTAATTCATCTCCGTTCAGATTAGTCAGACGAACAGCCTTCCCTGGTGATATTTCCTTGACGATGTATGGTCCGCTCCAGTTTGGACGAAACTTGGCCCTTGGATCTTGTGTTGGTGCTCTCTGCTCCTTTAGCACAAAATCACCAACTCCTAAATGATATATTCGGACTTTCTTGTTGAATGTATTTGCTATTCTCTGCTGATACTTCTTTATGTTGTATGCCGCCCTGATTCTTCTTTCATCTATGAGGCTCAATTCATCGTATCTAGCTTGCAGCCATTCAGTCTCGGGGATCTTGCATTCCATTGCTACCCTTAGTGATTGCACCTCCAACTCAACAGGGAGTACTGCTTCCATGCCATAGACCAAGGAGTAAGGTGTTGCCCCAGTAGATGTTCTTATTGGGGTTCTGTAAGCACAAAGTGCATATGGGAGTTTATCTGCCCAATGAGCATTGGTTTTGTGCCATCTTTTGTAAAATAACTTGTATGTTCTTATTGGCTGCTTCGACTGCCCCATTTGTCTGTGGTCTATATGGGGAGGATCTATGTCTCTTGATGTGGAATTTGTCACACAGTTCCTCCACTTTACCCCTGAAGTGTTGTCCTTGATCAGAAATAAGATCTTGAGGCACCCCGTGTCGACAGATGATCTGCTCTTGTAGGAATTTTGCCACTTTGTTTTCTCTGAGTTTTCCATATGCCTGAGCTTCCACCCATTTTGTAAAATAATCAATAGCTACCAAAATATACTCTTATCCACTTGATTCTTTAGGATGTATCTTGCCTATCACATCAATGCCCCAAGTCGAGAAAGGCCATGGGGAGCTGAGCGTGTGCAATTCCGTCGGAGGTACATGTATCAAATTGGAAAATATTTGGCATTTATGGCATTTCTTCACATATTCTACATAGTCTGCCTCCATTGTGTTTTAGAAGTACCCTAGTTAGAGTATCTTCTTTGCAAGCATTCTAGCATATATATGGGGGCCACACACTCCTTGCTGTACTTGCCCTACGACATTCTGTGCTTGCTCTTCATCAACATAGACTAGTTGTATTCCTTCATAAGATCACTTGTTCAAGATGTCTTCGCACAACACAAATTGAGAGGCATATCTTCTCAAGAATTTCTTGCTCTTACCGAAGCATCGATGGGGTACTTTCCTTCTTTAATGAAATCCAAAATTGGCACAAACCAGGGGCGACCATCGACTGTCAATGCATTGATTTCACCCACGTGTGCAGGCTGAGTTCTTCTTTCAATTATCAAAGGATTGATCTTCTCTGTTGGATCATCTCCAATCATTGATGCTAGGGTGGCCAATGCATCAGCGTATGTATTAGTATCTCTTGGTGAGTAGTCAAACTCTATCTGCTCAAAGCTTTGGGCCAATGCCATTGCACATTCCTTGTAGGGTATCAACTTTTCATCCTTGGTCCTCCAATCTTCTCTAACTTGATAGAGGACAATAGAAGAATCACCATATACTTTTACTTTCTTGACGCCAATGGCTAATGTTGCTTTCAAACTCATAATGCATGCTTCAAATTCTGCAATATTGTTTGTGCAATCAAACTCCAAACGGAAGGAAAATGGTATAAATATACCATCTGGGTCTATGAATAGCACTCCTACACCGTATCCTCTGTGATTGGCTGCTCCATCAAAGAACATAAGCCATGTATCTGTTTGTCTATCTTCTTGAGTCACATGTACCTCCTCATCTGGAAACACATCTTCTAAGTATTGGAAACTATCTTCTACTGGATGTGAAGACAAATGTTCAGCTATCGCACTCTCTTTTATGGACTTCTAAGTGGTGTATGTGATGTCAAACTCTGATAACAGCAATAACCATCTGGCCATTCTTCCTATAAGGGCAGGCTTCTCAAATAAGTATTTCAATGGATCCATCCGAGAGATTAGTATGATATGATATTAGAGCATGTAATGCCTCAATCTCTTTGTTACCCAAACTAAAGCAGTACATGTCTTCTCCAATGAGGTATAATTGGCTTCATATCCGGTGTACTTCTTGCTTAAGTAGTAGATTGCTTTCTCTGTTCACCCATCTGAGTCATGTTGCGAGAGCATTGTTCCCATAGAATTGTCCAATACTGAAAAGTATAGTAGCAGGGGTATCCCAGGCACTGGGCGTACAAGGACCGGTGGATTCATCAGATATGTCTTGATTTTCTCAAACGCCATTTGACATTGAGGGTTCCAGGTCTTTGGTTGATTCTTCCTCAACAGCTTAAATATTGGCTCACATGTGCCTGTGAGGTGTGCAATGAATCTGTTTATGTATTGCAATCTTCCCAAAAATCCCCTTATTTCTTTTTCAGTCCTTGGTGGTGGCATTTCTGTTATAGCTTTGATTTTTGATGGATCTAACTCAATGCCTCTGCGGCTAACCATGAAGCCCAACAACTTCCCTGCTGTCATTCCGAACGCACATTTTTGCGGGTTCAGTCTCAACTTATATTGTTTCATCCTCTCAAAGAATGCTCTGAGTGCAAGTAAGTGGCCTTCACGGGTAAAAGATTTTTCAATCATATCGTCCACGTACACCTCAACCTCTTTGTGGACCATTTCATGTAATATGGTTGTGGCCATTCTTTGATATGTCCGAATGGCATTACAATATAACAGTAGGTGCCCCAGTCCGTGGTGAAAGCAGTCATGGCTTTATCTTCTGGTGCCATCTTTATTTGGTTGTACCCTGAGAATCCATCCATAAATGATAGTAATGCATGTCCTGCCGTATTGTCCACCAAAATGTCAATCTTGGGCAGCGGGAAATCATCCTTCAGGCTTGCTTTGTTTAGGTTTCGACAATCCACGCATACCCTCAACCATCCGTCCTTCTTTGGTATAATCACAATGTTTTCCAACCACTCAGGGTACCTGGTTACTTCTAAGAATCCTGCATCCAATTGCTTCATTATGTCCTCTTTGACCTTTAATGTCCATTCAGGTCGTAGCCTTCTCAACTTCTGTTTATGTGGCTTTGCCTCCGGGAACAAAGGTATCTTGTGTTGCACAACTTCAGGATCAATGTCGGGCATGTCCTCATAGGACCAAGCAAACACTTCTTGGTACTCTATTAGCAATTCTGTCATCAGGGCCGCCTCTTCTTCAGTCAAGGTGGCGCCAGTCTTAATCTCACGAGGCTCTTCAACTGTACCTAGATTGATCATTAGGAAGTCTTCGCCAGCAGGTTGGGCCTTTTTCTCTTCTAAGATTTCAACTTGTCGTTGTATTTCAATAGGGATTTCATCATATTCATCATTGTTAGAGTTAGAGCTTAAAATTGGAATGGAAGATGTGGACACAGAGTAATAAGAAATATCATCTTTATTAATTATGGATAACAGTGGTACAGAAGAAGTGGCTCCTAATGGAGCAGACTCAAAGCTGGAACAGGACTCATTCCTATCTATTGACTCTTCTACTATGGGCTCAGACATGGCCATACTAGGAATACATGACTCAACATTGAAGTAGACAAAACTATCTAAGCAACTCCAGTTTGGGATCACATAGTTGAAGGGATAGATCAGTTGTTGTGGATTTGGCTCTTCATTTTGGTTTCCTCCGGTGAGTATCATCACTTGATCTTCCTCGAACAAGTTACCGATATCAACTGTATCTTCCTCAGATTGTTGCTCTCCTCTTTGCTCTTTTGCCGGTGTCTTCTTTGTATCTTCCCAATCAATGGTACAGTTAAAGAAAATCTCAAACCCGGGCCATCGTCTCTGGAATCTCCCATCAAACCAAGGTTCGGAGAAACCATGGTAAGGTGAGTCATCTCCTTTTTTGATGAAATACCCATTCAGAGTTTTGTAGTATGGAGTATTTTCTTGACTGTACAATCCTTCAGTCAATACTTGTTTGATTTTCCCATCTATTCTTTGTTGTTGCCATCTTCCTGTGCTCATGCTTGTAGCCTTTATTGTACTACTACTATCATATGCATTACTATTTTTGTATTTCTTCTTCTCGAGCCTCAGAAATCTTTGATCGGCTCCCCACTGTTTCCGCTCTATCAACTCTAAGTCATGTCCATTGGGTATGTACCCCAGTTTAAATCTGTGCTCATTAATTAACATAGATATGACTTCAATATTACCTTGTTGATATAAGCCGAGGCCCATTCCTGGAAAATTAGACATATTTAGCAATTGACGAAAAGGAAAGGACAAATGCATACCTATGGGATCTGCCCCTGTGATAGCCATGATGTTGTCTATTTTAAAGCCGCCACGATGGACAGTCTCAGATGATCCCTCATCACATTCAAAACCCATTCTCCCTCTAGCTAGTGCATTGACCATTTCGGAATCTCTATTGATGGTTATGATGACGTCCCCATGTATGAATTTGACTTTCTGATGCAAGGTGGACGCAACTGCATTGGTTGCATGTAACCATGGTCGACCCAGTAGTATATTAAATGTAGCCTGGATATCAATGACTTGGAACTCTGTATCAAATACAGCCGGACCGACTCGGATAGGCACAGTGAAGACACCTTGGATGGCCCTGCGGGTGTTTCCATATGCCTTGATGATCAAATCTGATGGCTTCATCTCTTTATATTTGAATCCCAAGTACCTGGATGTTCTGAGGGGAAATACATTTAGGGCTGACCTATTATCAATTAAATTCTGTGAAATAGCCTTGTCTCTACAACCAATAGTGATGTGTAGTGCTTTGATGTGTTTGGCTCCTTCACTAGGGAGGTCTACATTGCTAAATATGATTGAATTTACTGCATAACGGCCGCCGACCAGATCCGCTAGTTCATTGCAATCCATTATTAAAGGGACATGTATGCTTGTCAGGGATTTTAGCACGGCGTCCCTATGAGCTTTTGATGCCATCAATATCTCCCAGATGGAGACATTTGCTTGCGTCTTCTGCAATTGTTTGAGAACCGGATTGGGTGGTTCAGGTTGACTAGATTTCCCCAGTTCCTTTTCTCTGGCCAACTGGGCTGGATTCTCTGCTGCTAAATGTGTTGGCTTATACCCTTTGCCTGTACGGGTTTCTGCCACAGTCTTGTCTTCTCCTGGGATGTAGATGCCATAGATATCAAACTGTTCATCCAAACGACTAACTTCCTGTCTTTCACCGGGTATGTAGATTCCGAATTCATCAAATTGTTCATTCAGCTGAGTAATTTCTTGTTCTTCATCGGGTATGAAGACACTGTAAGGCTCCTCTGGCTCTTCAGAATGTCCATTGTACTAGGGATAAGTAAGATCATACTCCTGGTACAAATTGCCACCTATCATGCAAACTTCACTCTCCGAAACCTTTTCCTTGGACTCTGACATCTCCCATTCTATGAAATTCACATTATGATATGGGAGTGGGTTATTGTTGATTGATGCCTGATTGGTTTTTCCTATACTTTGAATGCCCTTGAATCAATTAGGTCTTGTATGGCATTTTTGAGGTTCCAACAGTATTCTGTATCATGACCTGGCTGATTGTGGAACTTACAGAATTTCTCCGCACGATAAGAGGCTGGTGGTGGGTTTGGCACATTCATGGGTGGTGGTGGCTTTAATTTTCCAACCTTCATCAGTCTTTCCATCAACACTTCCCTTGGTAATGATAACTCCGTATACAACCTGAAAGGCCTTTGTCATGGAGATGGTGAAGCGTAGTTAATTGGTGTCGGTGCAACAATCGTATTCGTAACTGCTACTTCCTTGTGGACGTGGGCATTGTTGTACTTGGCTTGATAGGATCTCCTGCTTGGACCCGCCTCTGACTTTTCCATTTTCATCCGGAGTTCATCTCCATAGTTAATGGCATCTTCTACTTGTTGTCCCACGACAACCAACCCTTCGAATGTGAGGATAGCCTGTCCAAATATATATGCTTTGTATTCTTTATTGAGCCCTTTCATCATCATTTGGACCTGGTCCCTCTCCGACGGTCGATCCCAAAGTTGTGCAGCCACATTCTTGAACCTGGTCAAGTATTCTGTGAAGCCTTCATCAGATTTTTGTACCATGGTCTCTAATTGCCTTCTATGAGTCTCGATCTCAGTATTATAGGAGTAATGATTGGTGAATGCTCTGGTGATATCGGTCCAAGAGTGGACTTGTAAGGGATTCAGATTCATTAGCCATCTATGTGCCCCTCCAGTTAATGAGAATTGGAACGCCCGCCCCAATTGTTCATCAGTAAACCCATGCCCTTGCCTCAACAGTCCTGTGAATGATCTCAGATGTGTCTTGGGGTCCCCTGTCCCGTCAAATTTTTCAGTAGTCCAATTAAATTTCGGTGGCAGTTTGGCATCTGGAAAGAAACACAGTCCCTCAGAATCAATGATCTGACTTTCTACGCCCTTTAGGCCCCTTATTATCTGTTCTAGATGACTTAGTCGGTTCCCATATGGATCTTCAGATTCCTTCGGCTCCTTGATTGAAGGAGCTTTCTGGATGATCGATGGTTGCTTGCAGATAACCTCTCCCTCTTCCTCAAAAGCAGGATTTGAGAACACAATCGGATTATTTTTGCTGGGGTATCTTCCTTTGATGTGGAGGGTGTGTCCTCTTTTCTCATTAGTAACTTATGCACATTCCATAGCATGACAGCCATCTCACTTACAGTATCCTCTATCTTGGTTACTCGGTTTTCTAATGAATTCTCATCTTGATCACGGTTAGCCATAACTTCAATTGATTTTATAGGAATAGGCCCGACCGATTTAATGATGGGTACTCTAGATAGCCTATTGGTGATAGGATCTCTTGTCCAAAGAGTAGCAATTCTTGCAGATTGGCTCGATAGTCAACTATGTTGGAATAGATCAACGGATTAGGATTTGAAAATGACTGGACACTTGAAGGTTTTACATGCACACACAAGCTGACTCTACCAATACAAATGTTAGCTCCCTTATGAAATCCATTGAATAAATATTATCCAAATCAATTTAATTGTTTCGACGGACCTTGTGACTAGTCTTGGGCCTCATGTCCCAAATGGTTCATTAGATAGCAAGATCCAACCACTTAGTTCGTTGAATTCAAAGAAATTAAAATGGATATACTTATTTATAATTTTCATATTGGATAGTTAGCCAAAGCGGTTCATGATGGAACAAACCGATAAATGACCGCTCAATCGTGGTACCTATGCCGTGACAGGGAATTTCTGATCATTTGTGAAACCAATGTGTTAACAATGATAGATCAGACGCTTTGAGCTCGTTGATAGAGAGTGTACAGTGGCCATCCACTATGACATGGAACGGGTTCATACAATCCTCCCGTTTTCAACAAGTGAGAGTTCAAGATGCTCATCGTGTGAGATCAAACATGTCAACAAATCGAGAGTAAAAACAGGCAGAACTTCGATATTACGGGCTTGGATATTGTGATTGAATGGGTTTTACCATGTTGGTTCAGAGATAGACCAAAAATAACATACATGTGGCTCAAACTGGGTTAGGACAGAAAAGGCCACCTTAACGAGGACGGGGTAACCTATCACCGAATGCATGATGAATAATGGGCCCCCAATCCCTTTATATACTATGTTGCAAGGATCCAAGCGACGTGGAGTAGCATAACACATTCTCGGGCGGACCCAAGAAACGCTCGTTAGAGGTTGCTCGCCGGTCGTGGTCTCACAAATTACAGGCCATGGTTGTGTGTTTCGTCTAGCAGGCTGCCCCATCTGCATGGGACCCGGTTCGACTACTCGCACGAATGTGTGACTGAACCCATTCCCCCCAAAGCAATATTATACAAGCATAAATATAGTATCCTAGATCTAGCATCAAATGTCAAGCAAATCAAATATAAGGAAAGTATCCTAGGAGTCTGAATATTATTCCCCAACGGAGTCGCCACTATGAGGACAATGAGAAACGATGATCCTCCTCGAGATGAATGTGGGTCCGTATCGATGAAGATCAATTGTTCTGTTGGAGTCGCCACCTAGATTAATGTCTATGACCTCTAAAAATGTAGCCTTACCCTAAGGTAAGACTTCTATTGACTCGTGACCCAATATATCAGTTCTTTGGTCTGCAAGAGATCGGTTAAGTATTCAGGGTACGATTATGGGAAGGTGTTAGGCACCCAAACTGCCCGATCAATATAGGCCTCCTAAACTTTCCTTAAACTCTAATTTTGACTGTGCTTGGTCAACTGGATGACTAGGGTTCAATGGGGGATGTCCTAAACCAAGTCACTAAGTTATTCTAACCTAGGGTTCAGCCAATCATGTTTTAAAGCAAATAAACAAGCAAATATAATGTACAATATTATACAGTGAACCAGACCAAAGATGGTTCAGTCTTGGACTGAATCTGAGATGTGTAAGACATCTCAAGTTGCCTACGTATTTCAATCCTGGAAATCAAGTCCAAAAACGTAGTACGAATGGGTTTTGTGATTAAAGATTATGAAAGTGATTTATGCATGTGCTTCATTTAGATTTTTTTGTTCAAGTTGAAGTTTATGCTGAATGTATGGTTGATGGGTGGCTTTGTACCCTATTTGGGATTCCCAAATTGCCTATGTATTCTAGGGTGTGCCCTAAAAATCAAGTACGACGTAGTTCGAGAATGGTGAGAGTCGGATTTGGAATGTGTACCAAATTTTTTCTATTTTTGTCAATAGGATCTAGGGATAAGACCTAAATTCCTACCATTTTTATTTGGGATGTGTACCAAATTCTTTCTATTTTTGTCAATAGGATCTAGGGATGAGACCCAAATTCCTACCATTTTTATTTGGGATGTGTACAAAATTCTTTCTATTTTTGTCAATAGGATCTAGGGATGAGACCTAAATTCCTACCATTTATTCTCTTTCTATTTTTAGGGTTTTCTACCCTAATTGCTATTTTCTTTCCATTTTTAGGGTTTTCTTTCCTAATTGCTATTTTCTTTTCATTTTTAGGGTTTTCTACCCTAATTGCTGTATTCTTTCCATTTTTAAGTTTTTTTACGCTAATTGCTATATTCTTTTCATTTTTAAGCTTTCTACCCTAATTACTGTATTTTTTCCATTTTTAGGGTTTTCTACCCTAATTGCTATTCTTTCCATTTTTAGGGTTTTCTACCCTAATTGCTATTTTTTCAACTTATCTCTTTCCAAGACAAATATGGAAAATGAAAACATTCCAACTATAGCAGTGGTAGTAATCCAAACATAGTAGTATGCATCTAAATATGACAGTAAGCATGTGGCAGACAGATATAACAATAAGCATGTGTAACAGATAGATATACCAATGAGCATGTATAGCAAACAAATATAGCAAACATGTGTGTAATCATCCCATTTTTGCCATTTCCAGCTGAACAAAGTCCTACTGGTGTGTGGACAACAAAGGAAGAAAGATGAGTGAAAATTTGGGATTTGACTACGACCTCGAGGTAGTTTTTGGTGGGTCCTACAACAAGGTTACAGGCTATAATTTACATGGATGCATAGGTCATGGAATTATCTTCGAAATGATACTAGAATTGCCCAATTCTGATACCAAATGAAGAAGATATGGTCATTTTAGTCGGATGATACGTACAAGGGATGTTTCTAAAATTATCATAAATAATCCCAGGGGCTTTCATGTAAATTATCGTAAGTTGGATTGTTTAAATTTCAAATCATCATATCTTGATCATCCGACATCTGAATCATATGGTTTAAGCACCAATGTTCCTTATTTTTAGTCCTTTTCAAAATGGACGTGAAGAATCCCCGGTAGACGTCACCAACGGGTCCCATGCAAGCTTTCATGCAGAATTATCGATAGAACTTCATTTCTTCATATCTGGCCGTTCTACGTCGAATTCAGATGATTCCAAGGCCATTATTTTTCATTTGTAGTGTCCTACAAAGTGGACATGAAAAATCTCGGGTAAAAGTCTCCGGAGGGTCCCATGCAAAATTACACATGGAAATGGTCATTTAATATTTAGAAATTCATATTTTGGTCACACCATATCCAAATCAGGTAATTTCAGTTTCATTAGGTTCCATTTTTAGTACTCTACAAAGTGGACGTAATGGATATCCGGTAGAAGTCCCCGAAGGATCCCATGCAGAAGGGTCAACCAAATTATCGATAATGGGCCTGCTTAAACTTTAGAAATTCATAAGTTGACCAATTTATTTCTAAATGAGGTGATTCAAGCTCCAACATTCCTCATTTTTAGTGTTCTACAAAGTGAACATAGAAAATTTAGAATAGAGGCTATCGAAAAATTCCATGCGGAATGGCAACGGAAATAGCCTATGAAATGACAGAGAGAGAAACCCAGTCAATCCAGTCAAGTCATCCCAACCCAAGCCAGTCTTGGCCCAACCCAGTCAATCCAGTCAACTCATCTCAACCCAAGCTAATCTTGGCCCAACCCAGTCAATCCTTATCAATCCGGACCAAATCTATTAGACCCATGTGCATGCATATTATGTATATTATATATATTATTAGATTATGTATTGCTTTAGGTATTAAATTATATTTTTATAAATTGAATATATGTATATATATTTATTGGAGGATATAGCTGGCTAATGGTTCGGTTAGGCTAGGAAAGAGATCCGAAAAAAGATTGAATAGAGATTGTGGAGAAGAAAAATGGAAAGGAAAAGAGAGAAGGGGGAGGGGATGTGAAAGAGAGAATCAGAGAGAGATTGAGCGAAATCCGAGAGAGATTGGGAAAAAGAAAAAAAAAGAAACAAAAGAGAGAATCTAAGAGAATAAGAAAAAGAGAGAGAATAAGAGAAAGAGAGAGAAATAAAAGAAAAAAGGAAAAGAAAAAAAAGAAGAAGGAACTTTCACGTTTTCTAGAAAGAAAACGTGAAAGAGAGAGAGAAGAAGAGAAGAAAAGGAAGGAAAGAGAAGAAGAGAAGAAAAGGAAAGAAAGAAAAGAGAAGAAAAGGATAGAAGAAAAGGAAAAAGAAAGAAAAGAGAAGAAAAGGAAAGAAAGAGAAGAAGAGAAGAAAAGGAAAGAGAGAATAAAAAAGAAGAAAAGGAAAAAGAAAGAAAAGAGAAGAAAAGGAAAGAAAGAGAAGAAGAGAAGAAAAGGAAAGAGAGAGAAGAAGAGAAGAAAAGGAAAGAAAGAAAAGAGAAGAAAAGGAAAGAAAGAGAAGAAGAGAAGAAAAGGAAAGAAAGAAAAGAGAAGAAAAGGAAAGAAAGAGAAGAGTAAAAAATAAAAATAAAAAGAGGAAGGGAGGTGAGATTCCAAGAGAAAAGGAATGAAAGAGAAAAAGAGAAGAAAAGGAAAGAAAGAGAAGAAGAGAAGAAAAGGAAAGAAAGAGAATAAGAGAAGAAGAGGAGAAAGAGAGAGAAGAAAAAAAAAAAAGAAAGAGAGGAAGGGACGTGAGATTCTAGAAGAAGAGGAGAAAGAGAGAGAAGAAAAAAGAATAGGAGAGAAAGAAAGAGAGGAAGGGACGTGAGATTCCAAGAGAATAGGAAAAAAAAAAGAAGAAAAAATTTGAAAAATGAAAAGGAGAGGGAAAGAGGGCGTTGAAAAAAAATAAAGGGGGAGAAGGAGCGGGAGAAGAAGGGGGAAACAGCCTAGAAGAAGAAGAAGAGGAAAGCAGCCGAGAGAGAGAGAGAGAGAGAGCTGCAGGCGCAGGGCAGGTAAGCCCCTCTCTCCCATTTGTTTTCTTCCCATTTGTTTTCTTTACCTGCAAAACCCCAACACCATAGCCATTACCCGGATCAGTCCCCATCACCTGTACAACCACCGACTACCTTCAAAGCCCCTATCCATTCCTTCCACTGAGAACCATTCCATTTAATCTCCTCAACTGACTTTCACCCAGATCTATTACTCCCTCACCTGCAGCCAACTTGTTGCTACCTATAAGCATCATCGAAACCAATAACTATCCAGTTGCAGCCATGACCACCTCTCACCTGCAGACTCACTTTCAATCGATCTCCTTACCAAGCCCAACTGATTACCTATACACGGGCTCCCTGATTATCTTCATCACTCAAAACCTACAGCCAACTTTACACTTGTCCAATTATCTGATCAACCCAACACCCAAGTAAACCCAATACCTCATCCTCACTCTTACCTATTACAACTCCCCTGAATCACCTGCTCCTTACTCTATGAACAATTGTACCCATCATGAATCATTGATTCTGATTCCAATAATTTGATCATATTTGTATGTTGATCATTGATTTAATCAATATAAACCATAGGTTGGGCATTTATTTTGATCATGTTATGTGACTATTGACTTGATTAAATTTGGGAACACTGATCATGATAATTTTAATGTGTTGATCTTGACCGTCAATCATGATAATTTTAATGTGTTGATCTTGACAATTGATCATTTTAATGTGTTGATCTTGACCGTCAATCATGATAATTTTAATGTATTGATCTTGACCATGTGATCATGATAGTTTTAATGCTCAATCTGAACCATTGATCCATATGATTTGATCCTTACCCATCTGATCATGATCCTTACCACATGATTTGATCCTTATCATTTTGATCATGATTCCTACCATCCGGTCAGCATCTACACAACCATTTGATCAGATCAAGCCACCATCATTACCATCAGATCAAACCATCATCCTCACCATCTGATCAAGCCATCATCCTATCAGATCATCCTCACCACCAGATCAGATTATTATCACCGTCAAATTAGATCATCATCACAACTCTATCTCACACTATCTGATCATCATCTACACCATCTGATCTGCCCATCACCCCATCTAATCATCATCTACACCATCTGATCGTCATCACCATCATCACCATCGTCACCATGTGATTGACAAATCACATACTCACATATTGCTATGTTTTTAGATGTTCATTTGTTATGTTTGGAATGTTTATTGCTACATCTGTCTGCTACACATGCTCATTGCTACATCTGTCTGCTACACATGCTTATTGTTATATCTGTCTGTCACATGCTTATTGTCATATTTAGATGCTTACTGCTATATTTAGAATACTACCACTGCTATAGTTGGACTGTTTTCATTTACCATATTTGTCTTGAAAAGAGATAAGTTGGAAAAATAGCAATTAGGGCAAGATAAACCCTATAATAAAGAGAATAATTAAGGTATGAAACCCTAAAAAATGAAAATCACAATGAAAAAGGGATAGGAAATCCTAAAAACCTAAAAATGGAAACAATAAAAATGGTAAGAATTTAGGTTTCATCCCTAGATCCTATTGATAAAAATGGAAACAATAAAAATAGTAGAAATTTAGGTCTCATCCCTAGATCCTATTGATAAAAATGGAAAGAATTTGATACACATCCCAAATCAAAATGGTAGGAATTTAGGTCCATCCCTAGATCCTATTGACAAAAATAAAAAGAATTTGGTACACATCCCAAATTTGAATGATAGGAATTTAGGTCTCATCCCTAGAGCCTATTGACAAAAATGAAAAGAATTTGGTACACATCCCAAATCTGAATGATAGGAATTTAGGTCTCATCCCTAGATCCTATTGACAAAAATAAAAAAAATTTGGTACACATCCCAAATCTGAATGATAGGAATTTAGGTCTCATCACTATATCCTATTAACAAAAATGGTAGAAATTTGGTACACATTCCAAATCCGACTCTCACAATCATTTCGAACTACGTCGTACCTGATTTCTAGCGCACACCCTAGAATACATAGGCAATTTGGGAATCCCAAATACGGTACAAAGCCACCCATCAACCATCCATTCAGCATAAATTTCAACTTGAACAAAGAATTTAATTGAAGCAAATGCATAAATCACTTCCATAATCTTTAATCACAAAACCCTTTTCGAACTACGTTTTTGGACTTGATTTCCAGGATTGAAATACATAGGCAATTTGAGATGTCTTACACATCTCAGATTCAGTCCAAGACCGAACCATCTTTGGTCCGATTCAGTCCAAGACCAAACTATTACATTTGCTTGTTTATTTGCTTTAAAACATGATTGGCTGAACCCTAGGTTAGAATAACTTAGCAACTTGGTTTAGGACATCTCCCATTAAACCCTAGTTATTCAGTTGACCAAGCACAGTCAAAATTAGAGTCTAAGAAAAGTTTAGGAGGCCGATATTGATCTGACAGTTTGGGTGCCTAACACCTTCCCATAATCGTACCCTGAATACTTACCCGATTTCTTGCAGACCAAAGAACTGATACATTGGCTCACGAGTCAATAGAAGTCTTACCTTAGGGTGAGACTACATTTTAGAGGACCTAGACCTTAATCTAGGTGGTGACTCCAACAGAACAAACATTGATCTTCATCGATACAGATACCACATTCATCCCAAGGAGGATCATCGATTTTCCATTGTCCTCACAATATGTAGCAGACAGATATAGCAATAAGCATTCTAAACAAAACAAATGAACATCTAAAAACATAGCAATATGTGAGTATGTGAGTGTCAATCACATGGTGACGATGGTGATGATGGTGATGACGATTAGATGGTGTAGATGATGATTTGATGAGGTGATGGGCAGATCAAATGGTGTAGATGATGATCAGTTAGTGTGAAATAGAGTTGTGATGATGATCTAATTTGATGGTGATGATTATTTGATCTAGTGATGAAGATGATCTGAAAGGATGATGGCTTGATCAGATGGTGAGGATGATGGTTTGATCTGATGGTGGTGATGGTGGCTTGACCTGATCAAATGGTTGTGTAGATGCTGATCGGATGGTAGGGATCATGATCAAATGGATAAGGATCAAATCAAGTGGTATGGATCATGATTAGATGGGTAAGGATCAAATCAGATGGATCAATGGTTCAGATTGAGCATTAAAATTATCATGATCAAATGGTCAATATCAACACATTAAAATTATCATGATTGACGGTCAAGATGAACACATTAAAATTATCATGATCAATGGTTAAGATCAATGCATTAAAATTATCATGATCAATGGTCAAGATCAATGCATTAAAATTATCATGATCGATGGTCAAGATCAATGCATTAAAATTATCATGATCAATGGTCAAGATCAACGCATTAAAATTATCATGATTGACAGTTCACAAGTAATATTATCACAAGATCAAAATTAAAAAAATTCAATCATCCAATGGTCCTTATTTTCCTATCATCACTTGATAAAAATGCATGGTCAATGGCTTGATTTTTCAACTCATCAAAAGCTCCAAATTAAAGGGCCATATTAATTTCACATCGAAATGGCCATATTTTATTTTCATGAAATCCAAGATCAAATACCAGATTTTAATCTCATTGAAGATTCCATGATCAATGGCTTGATTGTCATCATATTGAATTCTCAATTAATATCCAATGGTTAGATTTTAACCACATTAAAAAACTCAATTTAATATCAGATTCACATTGGATCATGGGTTTAATTTTAAATCATACTACAATTCATGATCAAAGTTCAGATGAGGTGGAGAATGACATGTGGAGATGAAGGATGAGGGTAATTTAGATTCGGTGATGGTAGGGGTGAAGTGCAGGTGTTTGTGGGTTTGATAGTAAGTCGGTGAGGGATTAGATTCGGTGGAGCAGGAGTTGAAAAAGATGGGGGTTGTTGAGGGTCATGATTGGTGAATGGTTTGGTTTGATGGAGGGAACCGATTGAAAAATGATTTGGTGGCAGAGTTAAGATGCAGGTTATGGAGGTTTGCAGGTCTTGTTGGGTATCGAGATAGGTAGGTACACAGATTAGAGAAAAAATTAAAAATTATATAGAGAATCAATAACGATAGCTGAAGCAATCACGAAAGCAGAGCTTACCTGCCTTTGTTTCTCCTTCTTCCTCTCTTCTTTTCCCTTTTCCTTTGCTGCTCCTCTTCTCTTCTCCTCATCAATGCTTCCTCTCTCTCTCTCTCTCTCTCTCTCTCTCTCTCTCTCTCTCTCTTTTTCTCCCTCTCTGGTTTTCTTCTCCAAAACCAAAAAAAAAAAACCCTTAGTTCTCTCCCTCAAACCTCTCTTTTATCTCTTTTTTCTTTCCTTCTTCCCCCTTTCTACATCTGTCCGCCCCTTTTCTTTCTCTCTTTTTTCTCCCTTTTTTGTTTCTTTCCTTTTCTTCCCCCTTTCTACATCTGTCCGCCCCTTCTCTTTCTCTCTTTTTCTCCCTTTTCAGTTTCTTCCCTTTTCTTCTCCATCTGTCCGCCCCTCCTCTTCTTTCCTTCTTCTCCCTCATCTTTCCTTCTTCAATTTATTTCCTTTTCTTTTCCACATGTCCGCCTCTCCTAAATCTCCTCTCCTCCTTCTTTTTTTTTCTTCTCCCTCTTCTTTCCTTCTTCAATTTCTTTCCTTTTTCTTCTCCACAATCTCTATTCAATCTTTTTTCGGCTCTCTTTCCTAGCCTAACGGAACCATTAGCTAGCTATATCTTCTAATAAATATATATACATATATTCAATCCATAAAAATATAATTTAATATCTAATGCAATATATAATCTAATAATATGTATAATATATATAATATGCATGCCCATGGGTCCAATAGATTTGGTCTAGATTGACAAGGATTGACTGGATTGGGCAAAGACTGGCTTGGGATGAGCTGAGTTGACTGGATTGACTAGGTTGGTCCAAGACTGGCTTGGGTTGAGATGAATTGACTGGATTGACTGGGTTTCTCTCTCTGTCATTTCAAGGGCTATTTCTGTTGCTATTCTGTATGGAATTTTTCGATAGCCTCTATTCCAAATTTTCTACGTTCACTTTGTAGAACACTAAAAATGTAGAATATTGGAGCTCGAATCACCTCATTCGGAAATAAAATGACCAACTTATGAATTTTTAAAGTTTAAGTAGGCCCATTATCGATAATTTGGCTGACCCTTCTGCATGGGATCCTTCGGGGACTTCTACTGGAAAACCATTACGTCCACTTTGTAGAATACTAAAAATGGAACATAATGGAACTAAAATTACCTGATTTGGATATGGTGTGACCAAAATATGAATTTCTAAAGATTAAATGACCATTTTCATATGTAATTTTGCATGGGATCCTCCGGAGACTTCTACCTAAGATTTTCCACATCTACATTGTAGGACATCACAAATGAAGAATAATGGCCTTGGAATCATCAGAATTCGATGTAGAACGACAAATATATGAAGCTTTGAAGTTCTAACAATAATTTTGCATGAAAGCTTGTATGGGGCCCACCGGTGACTTCTACCCAGGATTTTTCACGTCCACTTTGAAGAGGACTAAAAATAAGGAATAATGGTACTTAAACCATATGATTCGGATGTCGAATGATTAAGATATGATGATTTGAAATTCAAACAATCCAACTTATGATAATTTGCATGAAAGCCCCTGGGATTATATATGATAATTTGATAAACCTCCCTTGTACATATCATCCGACTAAAATGATCATATCTTCTTCATTTGATATCAAAATTGAGAAACTCTGGTCTCATTTCGAAGATAATTCCAAGACCTATGCATCCATATAGATTACAGCCTGTGACCTTGTTGTGGGACCTACCGAAAAACTATCTCAAGGTCGGAGTAAAAAACCAAATTTTTTACTCATCTCTCTTCCTTCGTTGTCCACACACCAGTAGGACTTTGTTCAGTTGGAAATGGCGAAAATGGGATGCTTACACCTGGTAATATTTCTTTGACGATGTATGGTCCACTCCAGTTTGGACAAAACTTGCCCCTTGGATCATGTGTTGGTGCTCTCTGCTCCTTCAGCACTAAATCACCAATTGCTAAATGACGGATTCGAACTTTCTTGTTGAATGTATTTGCTATTCTCTGCTGGTACTTCTTTATGTTGTCTGCCGCCTGATTCTTCTTTCATCTATGAGGCTCAATTCATCGTATCTAGCTTGCAGCCATTCTGTCTCGGGGATCTAACATTCCATCGCTACCCTTAGTGATTGCACCTCCAACTCAATAGGGAGTACTGCTTCCATGCCATAGACCAAGGAGTAAGGTGTCGCCCCAGTTGATGTTCTGATTGTGGTTCTGTAAGCCCAAAGTGCATATAGAAGTTTATCTGCCCAATCAGCATTGGTTTGTGCCATCTTTTGTAAAATAACTTTTATGTTCTTATTGGCTGCTTCGATTGCCCCATTTGTCTGTGGTCTATATGGGGAGGATCTATGTCTCTTGATGTGGAATTTGTCACACAGTTCCTCCACTTTACCCCTGAAGTGTTGTCCTTGATCAGAAATAAAATCTTGAGGCACCCCGTGTCGACAGATGATCTGCTCTTGTAGGAATTTTGCCACTTTGTTTGCTGTGAGTTTTGCATATGCCTGAGCTTCCACCCATTTTGTAAAATAATCAATAGCTACCAAAATAAACTCTTATCCACTTGATTCTTTAGGATGTATCTTGCCTATCACATCAATGCCCCAAGTCGAGAAAGGCCATGGGGAGCTGAGCGTGTGCAATTCCGTCGGAGGTACATGTATCAAATTGGAAAATATTTGGCATTTATGGCATTTCTTCACATATTCTACATAGTCTACCTCCATTGTGTTTTAAAAGTACCCTAGTTAGAGTATCTTCTTTGCAAGCATTCTAGCATATATATGGGGGCCACACACTCCTTGTTGTACTTGCCCGACGACATTCTGTGCTTGCTCTTCATCAACATAGACTAGTTGTATTCCTTCATAAGATCACTTGTTCAGGATGTCTTCGCACAACACAAATTGAGAGGCATATCTTCTCAAGAATTTCTTGTCTCCTACCGAAACATCGAGGGGGTACTTTACTTCTTTGATGAAATCCACAATTGGCGCAAACCAGGGGCGACCATCGACAATCAAGGCATTGATTTTACCCACGTGTGTAGGCTGTGTTCTTCTTTCAATTATCAAAGGTTTGATCTTCTCTGCTGGATCATCTCCAATCATTGATGCTAGGGTGGCCAATGCATCAGCATATGTATTAGTATCTCTTGGTGAGTAGTCAAACTCTATCTGCTCAAAGCTTTGGGCCAATGCTATTGCACATTCCTTGTAGGGTATCAACTTTTCATCCTTGGTCCTCCAATCTTCTCTAACTTGATAAATGACAATAGAGGAATCACCATATACTTTCAATTTCTTGACGCCAATGGCTAATGCCGCTTTCAAACCCATAATGCATGCTTATTATTCTGCAATATTGTTTGTGCAGTCAAATTCCAAATGGAAGGCAAATGGTATAAATATACCATCTGGGTCTATGAATAGCACTCCTGCACCGTATCCTCTGTGATTGGCTGCTCCATCAAAGAACATAAGCCATGTATCTGTTTGTCTATCTTCTTGAGTCACATGTACCTCCTCATCTGGAAACACATCTTCTAAGTGTTGGAAACTATCTTCTACTGGATGCGCAGACAAATGTTTAGCTATCGCACTCCCTTTTATGGACTTCTGAGTGGTGTATGTGATGTCAAACTATGATAACAGCAATAACCATCTAGCCATTCTTCCTATAAGGGCAGGCTTCTCGAATAAGTATTTCATTGGATCCATCCGAGATTAGTATGATATGATATGAGAGCATGTAATACGTCAATCTCGTTGTTACCCAAACTAATGCAGTACATGTCTTCTCCAATGTAGTGTAATTGGCTTCAATAACGGTGAACTTCTTGCTTAAGTAGTAGATGTTTTTCTCTGTTCGCCCATCTGAGTCATGTTGTGCGAGCATTGTTCCCATAGAATTGTCCAATACTGACAAGTATAGTAGCAGAGGTCTCCCAGGCACTGGGGGTACGAGGACCGGTGGATTCATCAGATATGTCTTGATCTTCTCGAACGCCATTTGACATTGAGGGTTCTAGGTCTTTGGCTGATTCTTCCTCAACTGCTTAAATATTGGCTCACATGTGGCTATGAGGTGTGCAATGAATCTATTTATGTATTGTAATCTTCCCAAAAATTCCCTTATTTCTTTTTCCGTCCTTGGTGGTGGCATCTCTGTTATAGCTTTGATTTTTGATGGATCTATCTCAATGCCTCTGCGGCTAACCATGAAGCCCAACATCTTCCCTGCTGTCATTCCGAACGCACATTTTTTCTGGTTTAGTCTCAACTTATATTGTTTAATCCTCTCAAAGAATGCTCTGAGTGCGAGTATGTGGCCTTCACGGGTAACAGATTTTACAATCATATCGTCCACATACACCTCAACCTCTTTGTGGATCATATCATGTAATATGATTGTGGTCATTATTTGATATGTCGCCCCGACGTTCTTCAACCCGAATGGCATTACAGTATAATAGTAGGTGCCCCAGTCCGTGGTGAAAGCAGTCTTGGCATTATCTTCTGGCGCCATCTTTATTTGGTTGTACCCTGGGAATCCATCCATAAATGATAGTAATGCATGTCCTGTCATATTTTCCACCAAAATGTCAATCTTGGGTAGCGGGAAATCATCCTTAGGGCTTGCATTGTTTAGGTTTCGATAATCTACACATACCCTCAACCGTCCATCCTTCTTTGGTACAATCACAATGTTTTCCAACCACTCAAGGAACCTGGTTACTTCAAAGAATCCTCCATCCAATTGCTTCATTATGTTCTCTTTGACCTTTAATGTCCATTCAAGTCGTAGCCTTCTCAACTTCTGTTTATGTGGCTTTTCCTCCGGAAACAAAGGTATCTTGTGTTGCATAACTTCAGGATCAATGCCGGGCATGTCCTCATAGGACCAAGCAAACACTTCTTGGTACTCTATTAGCAATTCTATCATCAGGGCCGCCTCTTCTTCAGTCAGGGTAGCGCCAATCTTGATCTCACGGGGCTCCTCAACTATACCTAGATTGATCATTAGGAAGTCTTCGCCAGTAGGTTGGGCCTTTTTCTCTTCTGAGATTTCAACTTGTCGTTGTATTTCAATATGGATTTCATCATATTCATCATTGTTAGAGTTAGAGCTTAAAATTGGAATGGAAGATGTAGACACAGAGCAATAAGAAATATCATCTTTATTAATTATGGATAACAGTGGTATAGAAGAAGTGGCTCCTAATGGAGCGGACTCAAAGCTGGAGAAGGACTCATTCCTATCTATTAACTTTTCTACTATGGGCTCAGACATGGCCATACTAGGAATACATGACTCGTCATTGGTGTAGACAAAACTATCTAAGCAACTCCAGTTTGGGATCACACCATTGAAGGGATAGATCAGTTGTTGTGGATTTGGCTCTTCATTTTGGTTTCCTCCGGTGAGTGTCATCACTTGATCTTCCTAGAACAAGTTACCGATATCAACTGTATCTGCCTCAGATTGTAGCTCTCCTCTTTGCTCTTTTGCCAGTGTCTTCTCAGTATTTCCCCCAATCAATGGTACAGTCAAAGAAAATCTCAAACCTGGGCCATCGTTGACGAAATACGCCCATCAAACCAAGGTTCAGAGAAACCATGGAAAGGTGAGTCATCTCCTTCTTTAACGAAATACCCATTCAGAGTTTTGTAGTATGGAGTATTTTCTTGACTGTACAATCCTTCAGTCAATACTTGATTGATTTTCCCATCTATTCTTTGTTGTTGCCATCTTCCTGTGCTCATGCTTGTAGCCTTTATTGTACTACTACTATCATATGCATTACTATTTTTGTATTTCTTCTTCTCGAGCCTCAGAAATTTTTTAACGGCTCCCCACTGTTTCCGCTCTATCAACTCTAAGTCATGTCCGTTGGGTATGTACCCCAGTCCAAATCTGTGCTCATTAATTAACATAGATAAGACTTCAATATTACCTTGTTGATATAAGCCGAGGCCCATTCCTGGAAAATAAGACATATTTAGCAATTGACGAAAAGGAAAGGACAAATGCATACCTGTGGGATCTGCCCCTGTGATAGCCAAGATGTTGTCTATTTTAAAGCCGCCAAGATGGACAGTCTCAGATGATCCCACATCACATTCAAAACCCATTCTCCCTTTAGCCAGTGCATTGACCATTTCTGAATCTCTATTGATGGTTATGATGACGTCCCCATGTATGAATTTGACTTTCTAATGCAGGGTGGACGCAACTGCATTGGTTGCATGTAACCATGGTCGACCCAGTAGTATATTAAATGTAGCCTGGATATCAATGACTTGGAAGTCTGTATCAAATACAGCCGGACCGACTCGGATTGGCACAATGAAGACACCTTAGATGGCCCTATGGGTGTTATTACAAGCCTTGATGATCAGATCTGATGGCTTCATCTCTTCATCTTTAAATCCCAAGTACTTGAATGTTCTGAGGGGAAATACATTTAGAGCTGATCCATTATCAATTAATACCTATGAAACAACCTTGTCTCTGCAACCAATAGTGATGTGTAGTGCTTTGATGTGTTTGGCTCATTCACTAGGGAGGTCTGCATTGCTAAATACGATAGAATTTACTACATAACCGTCGCCGACCAGATCCGCTAGTTCATTGCAATCCATTATTACCGGGACATGTATGTTTGTCAGGGATTTTAGCACGGCGTCCCTATCAGCTTTTGATGCCATCAATAGCTCCCAGATGGAGACATTTTCTTGCGTCATCTGCAATTGCTTGAGAACTGGATTGGGTGGTTTAGGTTGACTAGATTGCCCCAGTTCCTTTTCTCTAGCCAACTGTTCTGGATTATATACTGCTAAATGTGTTGGCTTGTACCCTTTGCCTGTACGGGTTTCTGCCACAGTCTTGTCTTCTCCTGGGATGTAGATGCCATAGCTATCAAACTGTTCATCCAAATGACTGACTTCTTATCCTTCACCGGGTATGTAGATTTTGAATTCTTCAAATTGTTCATTCAGCTGAGTAATTTCTTGTTCTACATCGGGTATGTGGACACTGTAAGGCTCCTCTGGCTCTTCAGAATGTCCATAGTACCAGGGATAAGTAAGATCAAACACTTGGTCCTAATTGCCACCTATCATGCAAACTTCACTCTCCGGAACCTTTTCCTTGGACTCCGACATCTCCCATTCTATGAAATTCACATTATGATATGGGAGTGGGATATTGTTGATTGATGTCTGATTGGTTCTTCCTTGTACCTTGAATGCCCCTGAATCAATTAGGTCTTGTATGGCATTTTTGAGGTTCCAACAGTATTTTGTATCATGACCTGGCTGATTGTGGAACTTACAGAATTACTCCACACGATAAGAGGCTGGTGGTGGGTTTGGCACATTCATGGGTGGTGGTGGCTTTAATTTTCCAACCCTCATCAATCTTTCCATCAACACTTCCCTTGGTAATGAAAACTCCGTATACAACCTGAAAGGCCTTTGTCGTGGAGCTAGTAATGCATAGTTACTTGATGCCGGAGCCACAACCGTATTCGTAACTGCTACTTCCTTTTGGGCATGGGCATTGTTGTACTTGGGTTGATAGGATCTTCTGCTTGGACCCGCCTCCGACTTTTCCATTTTCATTGGGAGTTCTTCTCCATAGTTAATGGCATCTTCTACTTGTTGTCCCGCGACAACCAACCCTTCGAATGTGAGGATAGCCTGTCCAAATATATATGCTTTGTATGCTTTATTGAGCCTTTTCATCATCATTTGGACCTAGTCCTTCTCTGACGGTCGACCCCAAAGTTGTGTAGCCACTTTCCTGAACCTGGTCAAGTATTCTGTGAAGCCTTCATCAGATTTTTGTACCATGGTCTCTAATTGCCTCCTATGAGTCTCAATCTCAGTATTATAGGAGTAATGATTGGTGAATGTTCTAGTGATATCGGTCCAAGAGTGGACTTGTGAGGGATTCAGATTCATTAGCCATCTATGTGCCCCTCTAGTTAATGAGAATTGGAACGCTTGCCCCAATTGTTCATCAATAAACCCATGCCCTTGCGTCAACAGTCCTGTGAATGATCTCAGATGCGTCTTGGGATCCCTTGTCCCGTCAAATTTTTCAGTACTCCATTTAAATTTTGGTGGCCGTTTGGCATCTGGGAAGAAACACAGAGTCCCTCAAAATCAATGATCTGACTTTCTACGTCCTTCAGGCCCTTCATTATCTGTTCTACATGACTTAGTCGGTTCCCATATGGATCTTCAGATTCCTTCGGCTTCTTGATTGAAGGAGCCTTCTGGACGATTGATGGTTGCTTGCATATAACCTCTCCCTCTTCCTCAATAGCAGGATTTGAGAACACAATCGGATTATTCTTGTTGGGGGTATCTTCCTTTGATGTGGAGGGTGTGTCCTCATTTCCCATTAGTAACTTATGCACATTCCGTAGCATGACAGCCATCTCACTTACAGTATCCTCTATCTTGGTTACTCGGTTCTCTAATGAATTCTCATCTTGATCACGGTTAGCCATAACTTCAATTGGTTTTTCAGGAATAGGCCCGATCGATTTAGTGATGGGTACTCTAGACAACCTATTGGTGATAGGATCTCTTATCCAAAGAGTAGCAATGCTTGCAGATTGGCTCGATAGTCACCTGATGTTGGAATAGATCAACGGATTAGGAATTGAAAATGACTGGACAAGTGAAGGTTTTACATGCACACACAAGCTGACTCTACCAATACAAATTTTAGCTCCCTTATGAAATCCATTGAATAAATATTATCCAAATCAATTTAATTGTTTCGACAGACCCTGTGACTGGTCTTGGACCTCATGACCCAAATTGTTCATTAAACGGCAAGATTCGACCACTTAGTTCGTTGAATTCAAAGAAATTAAAATGGATATACTTATTTGTAATTTTCATATGTGATAATTAGCAAAAGCGGTTCATGACTGAACAAAGCGATAAATGACTGCACAATCATGGTATCTATGTCGTGACAGGGAATTTTCGATCGTTTTTGAAACCAATGTGTTAACAATGATAGATCCAACGCTTTGAGCTCGTTGATAGTGAGTGTACAGTGGCCGTCCACAATGACATGGAACAGGTTTATACAATCCTCCCGCTCTCAACAAGTGAGAGTTCAAGATGCTCATCGTATGAGATCAAACATGTCAACAAATCGAGTGTAAAAAGAGCAGAACTTTGATATTACAGGCATGGATATTGTGATTGAACGGGTTTTACCATGTTGGTTCAGAGATAGACCAAAAATAACATACATGTGGCTCAAACTGGGTTACGACAGAAAAGGCCACCTTGACGAGGACGGGGTAACCTATCACCAAATGCACGATGAATAATGGGCCCCAATCCCTTTATATACTATGATGCAAGAATCAAGCGACGTGGAGTAGCATAACACATTACCGAGTGGACCCGAGAAATGCTTGTCAGAGGCTGCTTGCGGGTTGTGATCATACAAAGTACAGGCCAAGGTTGTGTGTTTCACCTAGCGGGCTGCCCAGCATGCATGGGAACCGGTTCGGCTACTCGCCCGAAAATGTGACTGAACCCGTACCCCCCAAAGGAATATGTACAAACAATAAATATAGTACCCTAGATCTACCATCAAATGTCAAGAAAATCAATATAAGGAATGTATCCTAGGAGTCTGAATATTAATCCCCCACGGAGTCGCCACTGTGAGGACAATGAGAAACGATGATCCTCCTCAGGTTCTGTTAGAGTCGCCCCAGCGGAATCGATGAAGATCAATGGTTCGGTTGGAGTCGCCACCTAAATTAAGGTCTAGGACCTCTAACAATGTAGCCTCACCCTAAGGTAAGACTTCTATTGACTGATGACCCAATGTATCAGTTATTTGGTCTGCAAGAGATCGGGTAAGTATTCAAGGTACGGTTATGGGAAGGTGTTATGCACCCAAACCGTCCGATCAATATCGGCCTCCTAAACTTTACTTAGACTCTAATTTTGACTGTGCTTGGTCAACTGGATGACTAAGATTCAATGGGGGATGTCCTAAACCAAGTTGCTAAGTTATTCTAACCTAGGGTTCAGCCAATCATGTTTTGAAACAAATAAACAAGCAAATGTAATATACAATATTATATAGTGAACCGCACCAAAGATGGTTCGGTCTTGGACTGAATCTGAGACGTGTAAGACATCTCAAATTGCCTACGTATTCCAATCCTGAAAATCAAGTCCAAAACATAGTTCGAAAATGGGTTTTGTGATTAATGATTATGGAAGTGATTTATGCATGTGCTTTAATTAGATTCTTTGTTCAAGTTGAAGTTTATGCTGGATGTATGGTTGATGGGTGGCTTTGTACCGTATTTAGGATTCCCAAATTGCCTACGTATTCTAGGATATACCCTAGAAATCAGGTACGACGTAGTTCGAAAAGATTGTGAGAGTTGGATTTGGAATGTGTACCAAATTCTTTCCATTTTTGTCGACAGGATCTAGGGATGAGACCTAAATTCCTACCATTTTTATTTGGGATGTGTACCAAACTCTTTCTATTTTTGTCAATAGGATCTAGGGATGAGACCTAAATTCCTACCATTTTTATTGTTTCTATTTTTGTCAATAAGATCTAGGGATGAGACTTAAATTCCTACCATTTTTATTGTTTCTATTTTTAGGTTTCTAGGGTTTTTCATCCCTATTCATTGTGATTTTCCTTTTTTTAGGGTTTCATACCCTAATTATTCTCTTTATTCTAGGGTTTATCTTGCCCTAATTATTGTTTCCATTTTTAGGGTTTTACTACCCTAATTGTTGTGCTCTTTCCATTTTTTAGGGTTTCTTACCCTAATTGCTATTTTCTTTTCATTTTTAGGATTTTCTACCCTAATTGCTATTTTCTTTCCATTTTTAGGGTTTTTACCCTAATTATTGATCTTTCCAAAAAATTAAATATGGTAGATGAAAGCATTCCAAATATAGCAGTGATAGCATTTCAAATATAGCAATGTGCATCCAAATATGATTGATAGTTCAGATTCACTTAAAAAATATTCATGAATTTAATCCAACCGTTCAAATTCAATTAAACCATTCAAAAGGTAATCCAACAGATCAAATCACTCAAAATCATAATCTAACCATTCAGATTAATTTAAATCATTCACAATAAAGATCCAATGGTTCAGATGACTTAAAAAACACCTATGATCAAGATCCAATGGTTAAAATCATTCAAATCACATATGATCAAGATCCAGCGGTTAAAATCATTCAAAACACAATCTAACCATTCAAATTCATTTAAAATCAATCCTAATGAAAATCTAGATCACCCAAAATAATAATCAAACCATTCAGATTCATTTATCATCATCCAAGGGCCCAATTTAATCATTCCATTATCAAAATGGATTATCATCTAACCAATCAAATTTAATACCATCATATGGTCCCAAAAATCAATGGCCATATTTTATTTCACCAAAATCATGATTAATGGCCACACTTAGTCAAATTAAGTTCATTCAAATGGCCAAATTTTAATCACATCAAAATTCACCCAAAGGCCATATTTTAATCCACACGAAAATTCATCTAATGGCCCTCATATGATCAAAATAAAATCATCACTAAACTAATCATATCATCACATGATCAAATAAAAGTATCATCCAACGGTTTACATCACATGATCAAGAAAATCAACATTAACATACCAATGGACCAGATTTAATTAAATCTCATGATTAATAGTGCATGACCAAGTGGTGGATAATAGGTAGAGATTAGATTAGACAAGATCAGATTCATGGGATCAGTGGGATGAGGGATTCAAATCAAGTGGAATCAGATCAACAGGATTATTGAGGGTATTCGGTGGGTACTGTTGAGTGAAATGGTAAGTGATGTGCTGATAGTGCTACAAGTGGCTTGTGGGTGATTCGAGTGATGGTGTGAGTTGAAGTGGGGACAAGTATGAAGATGGATGGCTGAATGTTGCTGGGGTAAATCGGTTTGCATAATGGAGTTTCTGATTTTTTCTAAGTAGTGGTGCATGGTGGTATTAAGGGAGCAGTATGGACAGATGTGGTTTATTTGTGATGTTGGCTGCAGGTTTTAAAATGTTACAGTGGTACATAGGATCAGGTAAGTGAATGGTGGTGTGTGATGTATCTGGGTCGATAAGTGTATGATGGTGTGTGAAGTATCTGGGTCGGTGCATCAAGGAGGACTGCAGGTGAATTAAATGATGAGGTGTAAGGTTTCGGGTATGTTCTTGGCAGCATGTGGTGGTGTCGTGGCGAGGAGGAATGGAGTGGTGGCGTTGGAGATGGAAGTGAGTGGCCAGGTGTTGTGTGATTCAGCAGGTCACGGGTAGGGGCTGCAATGGTTTCTTGGTGGAGTATGAAGTTGGGATTAGGTGGGAATAAAGGTCGGCTGGTGGGGTTTATAGGTTGCTGGCCAAGTGGTCCCGATGGTGGGGAAGATGGCAGAAGATCAATGAAATGTTGCGGTGGTAAGACTGGTGTTGAAGGCTCAAGTTGCAGCAACATGGAGTGACAATCAAAAAAAAAATAATCGTAGCAGAGGGTTGGGGTTTTACCTTGGTTTTCAGGTGAGTAGCGGTCTCATCATACTCTTCTGCTTCTTCTTCTTGCTTCTTCTCTCGGTCTCCGGTCCTCTCTTCTATTCTTTGTTTTTTACCCCTCTTTCCTCTCTCTCTCTATTTTCTTCTCACTTATTCCAAAATCAAAAAAAACCCCGGTTCTCTCCCTCATACCACTCTTTTATCTCTCTCTTCTTTCCTTCTTTGATTTTTCCATCTGTCCGCCCCTCCTCTTCTTTCCTTCTTCTCCCTCTTCTTTCCTTCTTCAATTTCTCCATCTGTCTGCCCCTCCTCTTCCTTCCTTTTTCTCCCTCTTCTTTCCTTCTTCAATTTCTCCATCTGTCCGCCCCTCCTCTTCTTTCCTTCTTCTCCCTCTTCTCTCTCGGATTCCCCTCAATCTCTCTCCGATTCTCTCTTTTACGTCCCCTCCCCCTTCTCTCTTTTTCTTTCCTTTTCTTCTCCACAATCTCTATTCAATCTTTTTCGGATTTCTTTCCTAGCCTAACCGACCATTAGCCAGCCATCTCCTCCAATAAATATATATACATATATTCAATTCATAAAAATATAATTAAATACCTAATGCAATACATAATATGTATAATATACATAATATGCATGCACATGGGTCCAATAGATTTGGTCTGGATTGACAAGGATTGACTGGGTTGGGCCAAGACTGGCTTGGGTTGAGATGAGTTGACTGGATTGACTGGGTTGGGCCAAGACTGGCTTGGGTTGAGATGAGTTGACTAGATTGACTGGGTTGGGCCAAGACTGGCTTGAGTTGAGATGAGTTGACTGGATTGACTGGGTTTCTCTCTCTATCATTTCATGGGCTATTTCTGTTGCCATTGCACAAGGAATTTTTCGATAGCCTCCATTCTAAATTTTATACGTTCACTTTGTAGAACACTAAATATGAAGAATGTTGGAGCTTGAATCACTTCATTTGAAATAAAATGGTCAACTTATGAATTTTTGAAGTTTAAGCATGCCAATTATTGATAATTTGGCTAACCCTTTTGCATGGGATCCTTCGGGGACTTCTATCAAAAATCCATTACGTCCACTTTGTAGAGTACTAAAAATGGAACATAATGAAACTGAAATTACCTGATTTGGATATGGTGTGACCAAAATATGAATTTCCAAAGATTAAATGACCATTTTCATGTGTAATTTTGCATGGGACCCTCCGGAGACTTCTACCCGAGATTTTCCATGTCCACTTTGTAGGACACCACAAATGAAAAATAATGGCCTTGGAATCATCTGAATTCGACGTAGAACGACAAAGATATGAAGCTTTGAAGTTCTAACGATAATTTTGCATGAAAGCTTGCATGGGGCCCACCGGTGACCTTTGTCTGGGATTTTTCACGTCCACTTTGAAGAGGACTGAAAATAAGGAATATTGGCCTTTGAATCATCCGATTCCAATATCAAATGACCAAGATATGATGATATGAAGTTTAAATGATAATGCATGCATCATACGATAATTATGTAAATGTCCTTGCACTTTCAAACTGCGGTATCTTCCTTATTTGAAGTCAGAATTTGATGATTCTGGTTGCATTTTGAAGATAATTTCATGACCTATACATCCAAGTAGGTAATAACCTAAGACCCTGCTGTGGAGTTCATTAGAGAATCATAAATCTTTGGGTTAAAGGCCGAAAACCTGTCATATGGGTTCACTTATGCTGAGGGTGGCAAAAATGGGGTGCTTACAACACACTGATTTAAATTTGAGATTCGATCAGTTGCAGCTTGATGTTGAAAGATTAATCCAACCTTGGTATAGGCGCAGGGATTTATAATCGATGTTTACTCATGAGAGTGAGGAAACTTGACCAAACGCATGATTACCATCAAACAACAATGTTGTTACTAGATTTTAGATTGAAGGATTTTCTAGTGAGAATTTTAGATAAAGCTTGGAAGCATGACAATCCCTGACCAAAACCATTGGTCTCCTTCGGTGCTAACTCGCTGAGAGGCATATGATCGGCTGAAATTTTTTTTTATTATACACTATGGAGGGCCAAATTGGTAGAACAATCTCGTAGTGAACATAATGGGATATTGGTTAGGCCTATGATCTGGATTTGCGGGCTGCTCAGAGACTTCGCAATGATGTTACATCAAATTTGATCAATGAATGAATTCAGCCCAAGGTAGGCACCAGGTGCCAAAGGATTTGAACTCTTTCTTCACAGGATTTGAATATCTTCAAGACCGGTCTTGGATAATGAGAACGATCACTCGATTGATCACCCGTGTACCCTAAGGAGGACTTACCAATCTAACCCTAGTAGGCATAAGACCTTATATGTATAGGTAAGTGGGAAGCATGTAGGAATGCCTGGGTGGGCTTATTTCTGCCAAATAGGAAAGTCAGTGACTATTGGATATTGAAGCCTATGCAAAATTTTCCAATTGCTCACAGAGGTGATACTCGTGATTGAGTTCGATTCTCTTGGAGAGGATGTATATATACCCCAGTGTCTATATGTTGTGCCAGACCACTCTATGATGTACATGGAAAAGCAACTAGAAGGATGCAGGTATTCCGCTTCAATGTTGAAAGTAGGTGAACGCTGGACTGCATATAGGATTTGACAAGCTAAGCCTTAGATCAATAAGAATTGCGAAACTAATTATACAAAGAGTCATCTCAAATAAATTTCTACTCTTAATCTTGAAAATAAAGTAGATGATTTATTCAGTTACTCAAAGATTGGTTTGTCCCTACCAATCAGTTTGAAAATGATAACTTTGTTGATCAAGGCTGCTTCAGTACCCAAGAAAAGCAAGGGAAAATGATGTGAAAACGTGCCATCTAATATCTGTGATAATTGTTCATGCATTCTTGCATATTATTTCTATATTGGATTGATAACATGTGGAATGTGTAATAACATAATTATTTGGTATATTCTTGTATCTTAGTAGATCTGGATGGCTAGAATGGGATGATTCATCTTGGTCCGTTAAGCTGGGATACTGTATTAGTAATATTCATTGTTTAGGTTTCAACATCCTATGACAGACAACCCTTTCCAATAGGGGTTTAGGTATTGGCATAGGCTTAATACAAGATGGTCCAACCATGGGCGTGGTGCTCCCCTTTTGAAGCTAAAGCAGGGTGGGTGAGTTGGACATGGGTCGTGGCCTTTCTCTAGTGTCTCTGTACTTGAGGCCTAGGGATGAGTCACGTTTTAAGTGCTTTTTTCCTCAAGGACTGGGCATGTTACCCAATGATGGGAGGTACCTTGGGGATTGGGCAAGTTATCCAGTGAAGAGTTGAGGCTTAGTTTTGTTGATGCTAGGATAAAGCCTATAATGGAGGAATGCTGATAGGCACTAGGGCATAGTCCTTGGGTTGTTCTCTTTATTCTTTGGGTAGAGAATCATATGCGGTGGACCAAGTGTCAATCATTTACTTCACCCGTACTTGAGTGTTCATGCCTAAGTTTTTGTTGTGATACGACTAGCGCATGCTTGTTCACAGACCAAAGGCTTAATAAAATATTCATGCATTTGTATGCTTGTGAGTGCTGATTTCATCACTGAGCGTGTAGTTTGGTCATCCTAGTGTACATACACATTTTTAGACAGTTTTGCTAGGAATAATAATGTTGATATATCTAAAGATGAAGTTTCTGAAGATGATTCGCATGACTCTACATATGAATGTAATGACTATCTCTATGGACCAAGGATAGAATATTAATTGACGTGGAGATGTCTCTATACCGAGAGACTAAATTTTTATTTATTTTTTATTTAGTTATTTATCATTTGTCTCCGGGCAATGTTTGACCCGTGATAGTTAAATTGAATCTGAATATTGAATTACTTGGTATTATTTATTTTATGTCTTGGTTATAGATACATAATCTTCCATGATGTATTTATCACATCTAGACATGGCTTTGAGTTTAATATAATGATTCCTCTATTTTATTTAGTATCTCTAATTTATTTGCCATTATGAAGTAAATGTGGTTGTGTTTGGTTGTGAGTATGTACACTGCGAATGGATTCTGGTATAGATATACTTGCACTGGAGGGTTTGCTACAAGATTTGGTGTTTTGTTTAAGAAACTTGTCGAAAACCTAAAAAAGGAAGAAATTTTGCAAAAATGGATTCATGGGCTCTATTCGAAGAGTACTGGAGGGCAGCTCCCCCTATCACTAACGAGTTTGAGAAACCCCTCCCCCTTATGTCGTGACTAGTGAGAAGAAGATAGAGAAAAGTGAGAGAATTGAGAGAAAGAAAGAGAGAAAGAGAAGGAGAAGAAGGAAGAAAGTCTACTCACCTCAAGGATCCTCTATTAAAGCTTGAAGATATTTCTTCAACCTCCATTGGAGGCTAGGTAAGTATCTCAAACCTTTTTTTTTTAGTCTATGTTAGAATGATGTGTGTTTGCTCTTTAGAAAGCCATGATAGAACAAAGATTGATTTTCTTACATGTGCTGAGTCCTGTACTTTTTTTTTCTGTAGATCTTCATGACTTCATAATTTTTAAATGTTCTAAATGTTATAAGAATCATCCCCTCCAAGTTTCAGCATCATTCATGGAGGTTTGCTTATACAAACAATTCCATGAGTGATGCTGTTTTTCTGGAAAAGCCAAACCAAGAGAAAGAATTTGATTTGTGATTCAGTCATATAAAGAATAAATATTTTTCTATGAAAAATTTATGAAAACCTCTCTGATGAGTTAGGAAGATACTAAAAAACCCAAATCTATTTGGATATGGGAAGAGTAATCTAAAAATCCCCAAAGCTAATATACTCCATCTCGGGTATAGTGCAAAACACCTCTGTTGACAGGTCTATTTGAGCATCTTCCAGCTACTATTTGAAGTTTGGTATGATATGAGAGTTTTATGCCTTTAAGTTAGATAACGTTTGGCGCTAGTTTTGACAGTTTTTGGTATATGATTGATTTTATATGATTTTTTGAGTAAACTCTGGTACAATTCTAGACAGATTTCTTGCATTCTGTGTTTATAGAAATTGCAAAGCAATAGATTGCTTATCTAAACAAGGGGAAAACAGAAAAGAAAGGTCTCTATGTTGTCTTCCTGACAATGTTTTTAGATTTGGTTTTGTATACTTGTGTGATTTGTCGTGGAATTTATGGTGCAACTGGTCAGAATCTGAAACAGATTTGGATCAATACAGCAACCTAACTTTGAGATGCATTTTTGACTAAGTTAAAGTCACATTATGCTTGGGGTATAAGAGATGAATATGTAGCTCTTTCTAATATGTTTCTATACATTTATTTTGGTCAAATTTTGACCTCCGAAAGAGGGTTTTATGATTATTTTACTCACTACATATCACATACAATATACTATTTTGAGTGATTTGGCACATTGGATGCACACATACCACTTTGGATGCACACATACCACTTTGGATGCACACGTCATATTTAGGATACCTATATGTCATGTTTGATTGTTATACATTAATTTCTATATTTGTTCTTACATGTATGCATGTTTGTTGCTATATTTGCTATGCTATACATGTTTCTTACTAAATTTGAAGTCTATATGATTTGTTGCTAAATTTGGAATCACATGTTAAATTTTGATTCTCACATGATTTCTTGCCTTGTTGAGATGCTACTTAATACTTTCCTCTCATAAATCTTAAGAAAAAACAAATGGAAAATAAACCCTAAAAAATAGAAAGAACAAAAAAGGAAAGAAATTTGAAAATCTTTAGGAAAGAACAAAAAAGGAAGGAAATTTAAAAATCTAAAGAACAGAATAGAAAACAAAAATAATTTTGAAAATCTTAGGAAAGAACAGACAAGGAAAGAATAAAAAAGGAAAGAAATCTGAAAATTTTAGGAAAGAACAAAAAAAAAAAAAAAGCAAAAAGGGATAGGATATCCTAGAAAGCATAAATTAGAAAGTAATGGATAGGATACCCTAGAAAACCTAAGTAGGGAAGGAGTGGAAATGTCCATATCCAATTACTACAGTAGAAACCTTAGTATGGAAGGAGTAGAATTGTCCATATCTGAGCGTTACAGCAGAAACCTTAGTAAAGAAGGAGTGGAAATGTTCATATCCAACCGCTACAACAGAATACATAAGTAGGGAAGGTGTGAAAATGTCCATATCCAACCACTACAATAGAAAACCTAATTAAGGAAGGAATGAAAATGTCCACTTCTGACCGCTACAACAAATTCTTTAGTAGGGAATGAGTAAAAATATCCATATCCGACCACTACTGCAAAAACCCTAGTAGGGAAGGTGTGGAAATGTCCATATCTGACTGTTACAACAGAAAATCTAGTAAGGAAGAGTGCAAAAGTCCATATCTGACCTCTACAGCAAAACATAGCACAATATATAAGCTTTCAAACTATGTTTTACTTGATTTTCAGATACGTTTGGAATAAATAGGCAATTTAGGTTAAACATCCTAGATACAGTACTACAGCACACAGACCATCAGATTCAATCTGAACCATCCATCAAGCATAATCTTCAAACTTGAACAAAGAACATAATCAAGCGCAAGAATAAGCTACATCCATAAACTTTAAGTACATAAAACCCATTCGAACTATACTTTTCAACCTGATTCTTGAGAAACAAAGGTCTCAAGGGATACGTAGACAATTTGGGAATATTCCCAAATTTGGTTCAAGACCGAATCATCATTTTGTCTAGTTTAATGTACATTGCCTATTTGTTTGCTTAAAAACATGTTTGATTGAACCCTAGGTTATAGCACAACTTAGCAACTTGATTTAGGATATCCCCCCCTTGAACCCTAGTTATCTAGTTTACCAAGTATAGTCAGAATTAAAGTCTAAGGAAAGTAGGAAGCAGCTTTTGGATCGGGCGGTTTGGGTGCCTAATATCTTTCCAAACCATATCCTAATTACTTACCTGATCTAATGTAGACCAATGAACCGATCCTATGGGTTATGTGTCAATAGAAGTCTTACCCAACGGTAAGACTACACTTTTAGGTCATAAACCTTAAATCTAGGTGGCGACTCTAACATATTTTTTATACCCCCGAGGAGGTAACGAATCACCCTCTCATTTGTCCTCACAAATACGACAGGTATGAAATAAGGTTTGCATAGATGTGGAAGATAAAAAATCAATACCATTTTTCGTTCGAATAGACTGAACAGTGGTGTCAAACTAAGTTACCACCATATTGAAAAAACTGAGTAACAAATTTATGTGTATCAGACTTGTAAGTCATTAGGAAGACCCATGTAGATCTAGAGAAATCATCTACGATGGTGAGAAAATAGTGTGAACCGGAATGGGATGCTGTGGGGTATGGACCCCATATGTCATAGTGAATGAGTTCAAATGGTTTAGAAGACCTAGTAGTACTAGTAGAAAATGGTTTACAACACTCACTACAACAAATTTTACTTTTTATGACGGGTTTTTTTCATTGTAAAAGGTTTCTCCCGTCACAAATAACATTTTGCGACGGTTAAAACCCGTCATATATAATGGCATTATCGTCGTATATGTAGCCGTCGTAAATGTTAACGATGGGAATTGCGTGGCGTCTAGAAAAGCATATTAACGACGGTAGTTTAAAACCATCGTAAACGATAGGATATACAAGACGGAAGTTAATTTCCGTCGTATATAAGTATGTATGACGGATAAATTCCGTCGTAATAAAAAGTATTTACTTCCGTAAATTACATTGTTATTTTAATTTTAACGACGGTTTATTATAACCGTCGTTAAAAATGTTTTTTTTAATATAAAAGAAACATAAAATTGATTTGGAAGTTTTTTTACTTATAATCCACATTTACATACATTCCCTGTACCATGTTCCACACCAAAAAGAACATATGAACTTTAACAATCATGATCAACACATTGCCATTAATTAATAGTTCTTAAAATTTGAATAATTATTTTTACATGATCTGTTTAACAGTAGAAACCCAAAGCACACTACAAGCTCCCTTGTATGAATGGTGGGCCTGTGTAAGTGGCAGCATCTGGCTCCTGCATTTCTGCCCCGTTGATCAATGGATAAAACAAAATCTGCAGCTACCGTATTTGGAAGAGGTTAAATTAATTTCAGCAAGCAATAAAAGGGGTTTAGATGATACTATTCCACGCCTGAAAGTTGAAGTATCTAAATTACCTGTCCTGTTTGACATCATATTACTTCTCCAGCCCCTGTTTCTCCCGGATTGCCTAACGCATACCCATCAGTATTCAGTTTATACCATAGACCCCTTGGTGCATACCACTGAACCTGAATAGTTTTTATGTTTTTTGCTAGGCTTCGTGAGCAACACAAGTTGTCTCACCACCTCCAGATCCGCCTGGTAATGAATCCTTGCAGGTTTTCCTCACTGATAGGTTTTGGCATGCTCTTTTGAAAGACACCATGGTGCTGGAATATTTTGGTTTCAAATTTTCATTGCAGCATGCATTTGGGTTTGTCATATCAGCAACAAACCTGTATAGCAGGCATCCACAACTACCGGACTGCTGCCTGATGTTCAGTTCAATTCTGAACATCAGCAGCTGCACCAAATTCGGGCGGTTCCTGTGCAGGGTTTGTTTTTCCTAAACCCATGCGAGCAACCAACTCCTTTGCATAGGTCAAATTGGGATCTGGATGCCCTCCACCAAAGTCTTCCTGTTTGTACAAAGCCACCATTATAAGTGGAAAAGAACAATAGATCACACAACACAAAAAGGCTTAGTGCAACACTTTCATCTGCAAGAGATCAAGAGATACATAATACCTTTGGTGTGCAGTTTAACAATGAACTTTCATTTGCACCAAGCTCTTCTACAAAAATACGTTTGGCATAAGCTCCACCCACTCCATGAAGTGCATCATAACTAAATAAAAACAAATACGATTTAACCCATCAGAAGAAGAAAAATGCTGGACTACTGAAATGGTGATGCCACATCAGGTATATTCAACTTAATAACCCAAAAGTGGAGCCACCTACATACGAGAATGAGAATTTTGGAGATGCAAACAGTTTCCGGATAGACTCAAAGTCAAAAATTGACCTAAAAAATTAGCCAGAGAATGACACGTTAACATTATTAGACATTAAGGTTTTCTGAATGCTATTGGTATTTTCTAGTTAAAAAATATTTAGACTTTACTTCCAAGAACTTAAATCCAACCAGACAGAGCCGAAGAAAAAACTACGATGAAAGGTCAAATTTTGCTTGATCATCTTAGATACTCACTTTCACTCTAACTACAAAATGGATAAATCGTTGTTATAAACTGATATCCTACCTGCATTTTGGTTTTAGCCATATAGGGAGGATATTTGTCAATGATGAAATTACATCAAGCTTGCCAATAATGATGAATGTTTTCTCCATGAATTTGCTAACATGGATAGGGGTAACTTCATAAGCCAGAGGTGAGTTGTACAGATCATCTCAAATCATATAGTTCTAACTTAAAGAACCATAAAAAGAGAAGTGGCGGGCCAAAAAATGTAGATTCACTTTCTCATTGAATAGCCAAAATACATACAAAAAGTAAAAAAAGAATGCATGCTATATTTTCCCACAAGATGGAATCAAGAAATTCCTAAGAAATAAAGCCAATTAATGACCAGTGATATAGATAAATCATAGAAGTAGGCTTATTTTAGTGGAAATAAGTCTTGGGTTGGGTCATATATGTATTCAGCCATTGGTCCAAGGAGTTCTGTTGTAATAGATCATTTTAATGGGCCTAAATATAGGTAGAAGGTAGGAATACGGGATCTATTAGTTTAGGAGTTCTTTTCTATTTTAATGAGATAAATTTACTCACTAAAAAAAAAAAGTGCGTTGTACAATGAAAAGATCTCTACAATGTTCTTGTGCAAGTTGGGTTTGAATGCTTATATAATTTTAACCATATTTTGATATAAATTGGAGAAGATTTGGGTGTTATCGAATTATTAAATAGATTTGCAATGACTGGGCGGGACCTTATCCTTTCTGTGTCCACCATAATAAGCTGAATTCAGAATGAATCCAGCCTATTGAGAACTTAGCAATGAGGCTTCCTGGAGTTGACTACTAAAAGGACTTGCCTAGGTCATGTAAGAGGAGCATGTTGCCTCGTGTAGAATCCTTGTTATAGACATGAGAGGATTTCTTAATTGAAGCTACTTATAAGAGGGATGAGTCCTCATCTCAGTAAGAGTTAAAGTGAAACCCTCTCAGTTGGGTTCTTATGTACCAAATGAAATTGATCAAGTGATTTTGCAATGAAACTTCCCATGTGCCGAATTGTGCATGCCTATACATTTGTTGCATTTCTGTGTATGTGTGTGTCTACAAATGGTCATGACAATAATACATAAAACCCAACAGGAAAGTTTATAATCAAGCAACATCAGCTAATAAATAATAGAACTACATTTCAGCATAGTAGGAAATATACATACCCTTAGAAAACCCTATTCTAAGATGGCACCCAAAATCATGGGCACAGCAGCAAGAGAATCTGTGTTATTTGAGCCTTGTCCAAGATGTCGGCATCAACACCAAATAGTGCCTAAAACAGAACGTGTTCCAGTTACAAATTATATAACGGGGGAATAATTTTAAGTTCCAAGAAATACCCAAAATGAAGTTTGAAGTTTTATTGACATGTGAGACTGAGAAACAAAGAAAAGAAAGCTAACAATACAAAAGAATTAAATATGGTAACTTCAAGGAATCAGAGGTAAAAGACGGAAGTATGTGTAATTGTCCATGTAAATAGAAGACATGCTTGACAGATGTATTAAACTATTAAAAAGGAAAAGACAAGAATGGTCCTACTGATACGGCCAACTGCAGAAGCCGAGATTTTAGTTATCACACACACGCAAAAAGAAGTTCTTCATATGAGGATAAATGAAATTCTAACATACCAGATATGCTTTCCCATGGAGATAAAAGTATACAGTCAGCACTGTAAGCTGCACAAAGCCACAAACAATTAAAAGGAAAAGTTATTCTCAGATGGGACAAAAATATAACAATCATTCTTCTATAATGCCCTGGTGTATCCAAAGCAGAGATGCCATTCATGCTCTTTGGTATGTTTTGAGTTCATTCATGGTGATGTATGGGGACCCTATTTTACGGCATCAAACAATGGCTGTTACTACTTTCTTACACTAGTAGATGATTATTTCCGTACCACTTGGGTATATTTGATGAAAACCCAACTTGCACAAGAACAGAGCTTGCATTATTAAAGAGGAGGTCACTCATGACGTGGAGACCTAATATTTTTTGTCACTCTAATCAGGAAAGGGAGGCAAATAATGGAAAAGAGAAGGAGCGAGGAATCTTCTTACCAAGACTTGCTGATTTCAGCATGTTCTGTAACTTGGGAACTTCCACAAATTCAGGGAAAGCCTATGCCACCTCGCCTGGAGGTTCTCGCATGGAATCTTTCGTATGGAGGTTCTCGCAGGTTCTAAATCAGAATGTGTAGATTGGAATTTGAAACATGGAAGGGTCTGACAGGATTGGGTATCCATCTACATGGGGAGTCTCCACATAATTTGGAAGAGGTGATCTGTCAATAAAAAACAAGACAATGAATTCCCAACTGCTATATTTCAAGAACAGTTCTTCTAATTCACATTGAAAGTTAGCTGGTTCAAAGCTAAGATCTAAATGCAGCAGATCTGCCATACCCTTTACGGGTGAAATGCCTTTAAGGGCGAAGAATACCCCAGAAGATTGAAAGATGAATCCAATATGGACACCGCAAAGGGTTCTCAATACTACAATATATGCTGTAACCAATCTTTAGCAACGGCAAAGATATTTCCATAACTTCAAATATTTGTGAATTGATAAGAGACTAAATAGATTATGGTAGCCATGGCCAAAGTCAACTTGAATGACATACCTGCACCTCTCTTTAAAATCCACAAAATGTGACCAACAAGGAACTTTTCTTTCAATCTGCCACTGCTGATCCCATATTGTTTTTGTGTAAGCAGAAGAATTAAGAGATGAAAGTTTACAAAGGTTGTTGAAGTAGATCTCCACCTTCTCTGCTATCTTTGGACAACCAACAAGATAAACTCCTGCTTCTTTCATCTATCAACAATAGAAATATTAAATGTGGCATAATGAAGTATCAGGCGCATTTTGATTACCTAGTTGCTGTTTGGAAGTAATGTTATAGGACAGTAAATCTGATCCTAAAGCGAATTTCTTTTCACTTCATGAACATCCACTATAACTATAATGGAGGCCAAAATCAAATATAAGTTAAACTACAAGCACTGATAAGATATGAAACTAACACTTCATATGATGATAATCAAGGTAGGTTTGATCTCCTAACCAGTGACAAATGAGTTCTGTCTCAAAAAAAGAATCATGATGTTGTTATCCTGTAACCAGGTGGCAGATCTAAAAAATATATAAAGTAATTACACATAGAGACACAATGGGAGATCATTCTTTTCTATTAAACAAATATGTTATTGAATACCTGAGTGAGAGATTTTCAGTCATTGTTTGCAGATCCAATGTAGACGTCTTTACTATCGGATATCCAGACTTTTGTATGAACAATACCAGATCCCCACCAGTCATCTAACAATAAGGTAATATTCTAAACATTTGATCTCCCCAAAGCAAGGTTTGATGATTCACTGGTATAATCAGGATAGACTCCAGTGTGCTGTACGATCCTATGATGAATTCAAATACACAACAGAGATAAGAAGATGAGCTTAACAGTATTTTGAGGGACTAAATTAAATCATGTATAGACCATATGCAGGAACCAGGCTGTAGACATTCAGTAGGAAGCAAGCAGATAATGTTTTACCAGGATTTTTTTTTTGTGTGGGGGTGGGTGCATTTGGTAGAAATTTAATTTTCATAGGAGCGTCTGAATTGGATATATGTGGTAGGAACCCAATTGAACACCTTTCAAGCAGAATTCTGTACTTTCTGGTCTTGATAAGTAACAAATGCTTTATTGATAATGACAATAGGCGGTACAGCCTTTAAAGAGGAATTGTCTATTTCACACTCAAAACAGAAAAATAAAACAGAATCAAAGAAGACAATAACTGATATTCACATTAATAAAAGGTCTGCATTCAAAATCCTATTCAGTTACGAGGGAAAAATCTCCTCCATTTAAAATCTTACACGTGTCAAGTGGCGCCTTCGGAGCCTGAGCACTCGGAGTGTCTCGCACTCAGCATCATGTATTCGGTCTATCATGCATACGGCCTCTCTTGCGCTCGGCCTCTCTGGTAGCGCTCGAAGTTATAGTCCTACTCGGCTACGGTTCTCAGTCGAAAGCCAGAGTCCCATTGTGATTATGCTACCTTCGGGGAGTCCTTCTTTCAGTCTGATACGACACTGACTATTCCGATCGGCCATTACTCACACGTTGACACGTGTCAGTCCCAGAGCTGACCGACCTAGCTTCCTTGGCTAAGGTCTCCGACTCCTACTCGGAGTCTACCACCCAGGTGTCCCTCAGAACGACACGTGGCAATCCTATTGGCGATCTACCTCCCCGAGTCCTGGTGCCTCCATGCCTCTTCCCAATCTATAAGTAGAGGGCAACCCCTCAAGGTAAGCTCTTACGCACGCACAAGTTACAAGCTACTATTATTCATCCCTCTCACACGCTCAAACTCTCTCATCGTCCCACTCTTTAAACTGGAGATAGCTTTCTGCTATCTCTTGACTGTTTACCTTGGGAATCTAACTTAGGCATCGGAGTGTACCCGGGGCTTAGGCGCCCAACTCCTTTGTCTCATCTCTGTGATTGTAGGTCATTCAGAGCGCGGATCGACAGGCGATTTCCAACCGTAACAGTTTGGCGCCCACCGTGGGACCTCTTTTGACTGAGTTTGAAGATTAGCACGTGAGAACTCTGATTTCGATGGCTCACAAAAGAACCCGAGCACGGGTGTCGCACGCCCATTCTGAGACATCGGTGCATGTGGGTAGTACCGAAAGCACGACGAGGGCGGACCGTGAGCCTGCACCCTCACCAGTACCAGAACCTGTACCCGTACTGGAACCAGCACCAATACCACCGTCGGCTCCGGCGCCAGCTCCGAGCCACACGCCGACGGTAACACCACCACTACCTCCTCCCCAATACGTCACTCGTCAGCAGTTTGATGAGCTGAAGCAGCAAATCGAGCATCTTGCGAGAGTCTTGAGAGGAGCCCAAGCAAACAGTTTGGCGGCAGGAGGGGAGAATCCTCTCCCGGTACCGAATCCGCCACCAGAAGCTCCACCAGCGGTCCATCCGCCAAGGGCGAGGGCGGATCCTGCAAACGCCCTGCCACATAATCTCCCAGCAGATCAAGCTCCTGGATGGAGCGTGGTCGGGTCTGCCGCTCGGCATCCCCCACCACCTCAACACCAGGCGCCGCCAGTTGCGCCACCTCCGGTGAGAGGCCCGGGGTCCTTCCTCGATGCCCTCCGTCGGGAAAAAATTAATGCAGAGACACCAGGGACTGGCGCTCAACCTCCGGACATGCCCCAGTCCGAGGTCGAGCGACGTCTATTGGAGATAACCACTCGGCTTCAGCAGGTGGAGCAAAACAGGGTAGCCCCGTCGAGAACGGCCTATACTGCAATTACGGCGGTCTCGGACGAGATTATGAGGGCACCCCCTCCGGACAACTTCAAGATGCCGGCCTTGGATTCCTACAACGGAAGTACCGACCCCGAGCAGCATTTAGACGCATTCGTCTCCACAACGCTATTCTACCCTCTAACCGACAGCCTCATCTGCCGGATGTTTCCTTCAACGCTCAGGGGGGCCGCTCGCACGTGGTTCAACAATCTCCATGCGAATAGCATTACATCGTTCGAACAGTTATCGAACAAATTCTTGACACACTTCCAGGCAAGCCGAGTGCGCAAGAAGACATTGTACCATCTATCGACGGTCAAACAGTAGAAGGACAAGTCCCTGCGGGACTTCATCAAGCGCTTCAATACCGAGGTGCTCGAAATCAAGGATGTCGAGCCCGCAGTGCACATGTCCAGCCTGCAGGCCGGCGTAACAGATCGGGAGCTTTGTTGGTCCCTTGCCAAAAAGCCACCGAAAAATCTGGACGACCTGCTCGCTAGGTGCGAGAAGTACGCCACCGCAGACGAGACGACGAGGGCCCAGAAAAATAATACAGTTAACAATATGAAGGCCGACCAAGCGCCTGCAGATAAGAAAAGGCCTGAGACAAGCGACCAAGCGCCGAGCTCTGTCGACCCAAAAAAGCAGAAGTCCGGCAAGGATCAAACCTACCGGCATCCATACAAGAGCTTCGAGTATTATACTCCACTCAACACTTCGATGACGGAGATTCTCGAAGTGGTCAAGAACGATCGGAACCTCTGATTCCCGCCAAAAGCACTCGGCTACGGGAGGAATAAAGATTGCTCCCAATACTGTCGCTTCCATCGCGACTACGGCCACAAAACGGAGGAGTGCAAGTACCTCAAAGGAGAGATTGAGGACCTTATCCGACGAGGATACTACGGCAATTTTGTTCGGAACATAGACCGAGCACTGGATCCCGCTCAGAGGGACCGGGGATTACCACCTCCACCTCCGAGGAACCCTCAACCCAACGACTTCCGAGCGGACGCTGACGATAACCAGAACGCCGCTCGGAGGGACGACAGAGACCCTGATGGTGGACAGGCTGCCCCCAGACAGTGGGTCGGCGCCATCCAGTTTGGGTCGATCGAAAGCTAATCTAGAGCTGGAAAGGAAAGGGTGTCAGCAAAAGAAAGGCTTGAAGGCCGACAGCGCACCCAGTCCGACTCCATCCCGTCCTGGTCAGAACCAGAAGCCATCCTCCGAGAAAGCCGAAGAAGGAGAAGGAAGTCTCATCCGGCTTCAAAGAGAAGAAAGGCCGAGCAGAGGTTCGTAGGCAGTCCGCATCCCAAGGACCGACCTCACACAGCAATGGGCTTGCGCATCCCTGGTGACAATGGAGTTTATGCCATCACCAAGGGACCCCAAGCAGAGGGCAAGGTAGTCCTCACCATCACAGGACCAGCGACCGAAAATGCCTCTCTGCGTACAAGAAAGCCCGCGGAGGAACACTTGCAAACTCTAATCACGGACAATCGGCCAGAGGAACAAAGGGAATGATCCTACAGCATACCCCGGAGATTCCAGACCGGGCTCGCTAACCACCCTCGGCGGGAGGAAATTCCGAGGACATGGCATGCCTCAGTTCAATAATTAGCAACTTTTTATTCTCAGTTCATTATAGAAATTTTTAATTATTTTTTCCAGCAAGTCCCAGTTGTATACAGGACCCCCTGAGGGCTTCCGCTTAGTATCTTTTAATACAGAACAGCACATATAGTTCAGTCAACACAGCAAGTCTTTCACAGCCGGTCCTTCCGGCCCAGCCGATTTCACCCAAGAGCAGGATGAACATCGCCCTCGACGTATCTTCCTACCGCGGTCCACAAGCAGACCACGGTAGCATGAAGACCGTACTCGTACCTTCCTACCATGGTCCACAAGCAGACCATTGTAGCATGAAGGTCACACCCGTATCTTCCTACCGCGGTCCACAAGCAGACCTCGGTAACATGAAGACCATACTCGTACCTTCCTACCATGGTCCATAAGCAGACCATCGTAGCATGAAGGTCACACCCGTATCTTCCTACCACGGTCCACAAGCAGACCAAGGTAGCATGAAGACCATACTCGTAACTTCCGACTATGGCCCACAAGCAGACCATGGTCGCATGAAGGTCCCACCCTTATCTTCCTACCACGGTTCACAAGCAGACCAAGGTAGCATGAAGACCATACTCGTACCTTCCGACTATGGCCCACAAGCAAACCATGGTCGCATGAAGGTCCCACCCTTATCTTCCTACCATGGCCTACAAGGAGACCATGGTCGCATGAAGGTCACACCCATATCTTCCTACCACGGTCCACAAGCAGACCAAGGTAGCATGAAGACGATACTCGTACCTTCCGACTATGGCCCACAAGCAGACCATGGTCACATGAAGGTCAGACCCGTATCTTCCTACCACTGTCCACAAGCAGACCAAGGTAGCTTGAAGACCGTACTCATACCTTTCGACTATGGCCCACAAGCAGACCATGGTCGCATGAAGGTCCCACCATTATCTTCCTACCATGGTCCACAAGCAGACCAAGGTAGCATGAAGACCATACTCGTACCTTCCGACCATGGTCCACAAGCAGACCATGGTCGCATGAAGGTCACACCCGTATCTTCCTACCCCGGTCCACAATCAGACCAAGGTAGCTTGAAGACCATACTCGTACTTTCCGGCCATGGTCCACAAGCAGACCATGGTCGCATGAAGGACACACCCGTATCAGCCGAACACGGCCCACAAGCAGGCCAGGGTAGCATGCAGACCATACTCGTATCTGCCTGCCACGGACCATACGTAGACTCCGACAACAAATAGCATCTATGCGGTCGGGCATCAGCAGCCCGGCTATCACACCCCAATTTTGGTCTAACCAGAATGGTGTGATGAACCGCTAATAAACCAACAGTTCAACCAGGATCTCAAATAGGCTATCCCCGCGTTATCTGAACCTCCATACATCCATGTCATAATCAGAGTAAATACACAATAGCGGAAGTCTTATAATAAAATGAACTGAGAAACTAAATGATATTAATAATTTAATAGCAAATTATTCTGTATTCAATTGAGACATAAATATTAAATATCAAATACATGTCTGAATAAAATCCAATTAAAGAAACCTATAAAATATCTAATCAAATACACACGAGTTGCACTCGCAAGAGGAGTCGTGTGTATCCACTTCAGCTTCAACTTCCATAGCTGCCACGTTCCCGTACGCAGACGCATTCATGTAGTCTTCGACGGTATAACCTGCATCATCAACTAAAAATATTCGACGCCGAGAGGTGAGCACACAACACGGCTCAGTGAGTAGCCAAAACAATGCAACAACACATATGCATGCAAAAAGTCAATTTATATCTTTGGTCCTGTTTAAAGTTTGTAGTATGCTATAGAAAGGTTGAGGTAGCCAAAGGTCGCGTTTATTGACTCCGCCTCTATACACGAGTGTGTGACGTTACCCGAATATCACGTTTATCGTCAACTCACATGCACCCAATCATGAACATTATATAACAAAGGTTACGTTTATTGCCATATAGTGCCATACCAACACGTATGCCCTTATTGGCGAGGGCTGCAAACTGGGCTCGCAACTAACCAATCCTAATGCCAAATAGTGTATCCAAGGCCTCACCCCAGCATCCCTCAGAATGCCCATAGAGATAGAGCTAAGGCCCCCCGGTAGAGTCAGAGACTACAAAGACCGAGACCACCTCCCCTGATACTCTACGACATAATAGTTCTGCTAAAGTAATGGCGATACGACGATGCTAATGCACAAGACTTGAGTTAGAGAAAGAGTTAAAGTGCTGAGACCCGCCAAAGATTAACGTTTATTGACGTTCTCATCACACCTCCCCTGATACTCGCTCGCATCAAGCACATCAACCACACACATACAAGCACATGCCTATTCCTATCATCATCATCATCATCATGTTATAAACAATACGGTAAATATGCAAGAACAAGTAATAGAAATATTGGATGGCATGCTGTATGCACATTACAAACATATTCGCATAGAATCAAACATAGCATAGGACTCAAGAAATAGAAAACAGTTTATTATTAACCAATTTAGTTTGGGGTTAAGGTTCCTCACCTTTGCTTGCTATAAGATACTTTTCCAAGCTTTAAATTCACCTTTACAATGTTATTATATTGCTAGAAGACGTAACAAAATCGATAGAATTTAATTAGAATTTATTCAAAATTAAAAACCATTCTGTCAACTGAGGGTCGATGCTAGGGTCGATGGGTCTATCGACCCTCCCTTCTTTCTGGACTTCCCGAATGCTGAGGGTCGATGGTCAGAAACACCTAGGGTCGGATGGTCATCGACCCTGGGTGCGACCCCTCGGTGCACTCTGGTCCAATTTCCACTTTTTAATCCATTCTTCGTGTTTGGGGTCCTATGGTTTGTTCCCACATTCCATTAAACATTCATTCCATGGTCTGAAACCATGAATCATCCTCCTAGATGGCTTTCATGCATTCTCTTAGGGTTTTCCATGAAAACCTAACCATGGATGGATGGTTTGGGTTTCTCCGAGATCGCTCTCTCTCCAATAACTATCCTAAGGTCTGTAAAAACTCATGGAATTAGTATCCATACCTGATAAGATTAATCTTTCTTTGTAACTCTTCTCCTTTTTGCTAGGTTCTCTTCCTTGCCTCTCTTCTTCCTCTTTTCCTTCTCCTCTCTTTCTCTCAATTCAATTAGGGTTGTGAAAGGAGTGAAAGTGGCTTAGGGACGTCCTTTAAATAGAGTAGGAACATCCTAAATAAGTCCCTCTGAGATTTGGAAAGAATCCCAATCGAAAAATATAGAAATTTCCTAATTTCTATATTCGGTAGAATCCGAGGGTCGATGGGAGGGTCGATGATCCCGTCAACCCTAGGGTCTTAAGCTGTCCGACCCTCCCTCCAAAACCGAGGGTCCGACTTTTGTTTTTGGGAGGTCGGACCCTGCTTAGCTGGGTATGCGACCCTTCCCCTATTTTAAGTGTTTTTGGGTCGATTTGATACCTGGGATCTCGATCTCCTTTACGCCCTTGGTCCATTTGACTCGACCATGATGGGTAAACCTGGTTCAAGGTGGTAAGACCGGGTTAGATTGACACGGGTCTTACAACTCCCCCCAACTTATAAAAATTTCGTCCTCGAAATTGTATGTACCTCCTGAATCAAATAAGTGAGGGTATTGCTTTCTCATAGCATTTTCTTCTTCCCATGTAATTTCTTCCATGTCTCTACTTTTCCATGTGACCTTAACATAATAGATATCTCGGTTGCGTAGACGTTGAACCTTTCGACTAGTGATTTCTGTTGGTGTTACTTCAAATGTCAATTCATCGATCAATTACGGCAAATCCACTTGTCAAGACATGCGTTGGGTCTTTGACATACTTCTTCAATAGGGAAATGTGAAATACGTCATGCACACTTGACATAGATGGTGGTAGTGCTAACTGATAAGCCACTTTTCCACGCTTAGCTAGAATTTCATATGGTCCGACATATCTTGGACTTAGTTTTCCTTTCTGTCACACCCCAATTTTGGTCTAACCAGAATGGTGTGATGAACCGCTAATAAACCAATGATTCAACTAGGATCTCAAATAGGCTATCCCCGTGTTATCTGAACCTCTTCAATCCTCGCATAGGCGATACCTTCATAAATACTTTATCACCTACGGCGAACTCTGGATCTCTTCGTCGAGTATCTGCATATTGCTTCTGACGGTTCTGAGCTGTTCTTACTCTTTCCTTGATGATGTCGACCACTCGACAAGTCTCTTCAACAAATTCCGGTCCAATAATACTACGTTCTCCAACTTCATTCCAAAACAAGGGCGTTCGACACTTCCTGCCATACAGTGCATCATAAGGTGACATCTGTATAGTAGCCTGATAGCTGTTATTGTAAGCGAACTCTATCAATGGTAACTTTTCATCCCATGATCCCTTGAAATCAATTACACATGCTCGTAGCATATCTTCTAGAATCTGAATTGTACGCTCTGACCGTCCGTCCGTCTGCGTGGGTGGAATGCAGTACTAAACTTTAGCGTTGTTCCCATAGCCTTTTGCAGTCCTTCCCAAAATTTGGAAGTAAATCGTGGATCTCTATCGGACACAATGCTTTCTGGTACACTGTGTGACCGAACAATATTATCCACATACAGCTTCGCTAACCTTTCTAGTGTATACTGAGGTCGTATAGGTATGAAGCGAGCTGTTTTAGTCAGACGGTCCACAATCACCCAAACTGCGTCGACTACTCGAGGAGTCAATGGTAGTCCCGTGACGAAGTCCATAGTGATGCAGTCCCATTTCCATGCTGGTTCCGGTAATGGCTGCAACAATCCTGCGGGTCTTTGTCGCTCAGCCTTTACTTGCTGACAATTTAGGCATTGAGACACGAACTTAGCTACATCTACTTTCATTCCCCTCCACCAATATAATTTCTTCAGATCATGATACATTTTTGTACTTCTAGGATGTTTCGAATAGATGGTGGTATGGGCTTCTTTCATCAGTCGGTGTCTAATGTCCATACTCTCTGTTTCAGGTACACATATTCTTCCTTTGTATTTCAGTACTTCCTCGTCGTCCAAGGTGAACTCAGGGTTAGTCCTACCTTTCTCAATATCTTCTTGTACTGTTCTCAAATAAGGATCTGCTTTGATAACTGTCTTCACTTCATCCACTATATCCGGTATAATCTTCAATGCCGCGAACATATTTGAAAATCGATGAATAAACCCTTGGTTAGCTGATTCATCCGTTGTATCTATCACATACTGCTCGTTGTCGTGATTGAATATTATTTCGTTGGTACACATTGCTGCAGTCGTGCTAACTTCTCCTTGAGATTTAATCACTGCTTTTCTGCATAATGCATCCGCTACTACGTTCACTTTTCCCAGATGATACTAGATATCACAATCATAGTCTTTCAATACTTCCAGCCATCTTCTTTGTCTCATATTCAACTCCTTCTGATTAAATAAATAAGTAAAACTTTTATGGTCCGACTTAATCTGAAACTTCTCTCCGTATAGGTAATGTCTCCATATCTTGACAGCATGTACTACTGCCGCTAACTCCAAATCATGAGTGAGATAATTTTTCTCATGTACCTTTAGTTGTCTTGAAGCATAAGCAATCACTTGCTCTCCTTTCATAAGCACACATCCTAATCCCAATCCCGATGCATCAGTGTATAAAGTAAATGTCTGTCTTGGAACGGGAATGGTCAAAATCGGGGCGGATATCAATCTGGCCTTCAATGTCTGGAAGCTCTTCTCACATTTATCCGTCCATACAAACTTTTCACCTCTCTTGGTCAAACTGGTGAGAGGTACGGTAATCCAAGAATAGTGTTCTATGAATCTCTGATAATAACCAGCTAGACCCAAAAAACTTCTAATTTCTGAAACGCTCTTTGGTGCTTCCCACTTCACAATAGCCTCGATTTTGCTGGGGTCCACTTTTGATTCCTTTGGCGGATACTACATGGCCTAGGAATGCGACTTCACTTAGCCAAAACTCGCACTTTGAAAATTTGGCATATAGCTTCTCTTTCCTTAACCGCTGTAGGGCTGCGTTTAGGTTCTTGATATGGGTTTCCTTGTCATTGGAGTATACCAATATGTCATCAATAAATACTATAACCGATGTATCCAGCATATCGTGGAAAACTCGGTTTATAAGTTCCATGAACGTTGCCGGGGCATTAGTTAATCCGAAAGACATCACCAAAAATTCATAATGTCCATATCTGGTCCTGAATGCTGTCTTCGGAATATCCCCATCCTTAATCTTCAGTTGGTGGTAGCCTGATCGAAGATCGATTTTAGAAAATACTCTTGCTCCTTGTAACTGATCGAACAAGTCATCGATCCGAGGTAATGGGTATCGATTCTTGATTGTCAGTTTGTTCAACTCTCGATAGTCGATACATAATCGAACACTACCATCCTTCTTCTTTACGAACAACACCGGTGCCCCCCATGGAGATATACTGGGTCGAATATAACCCTTGTCCAGCAGTTCTTGTAATTACACTTTTAATTCCTTTAGTTCAGGAGGGAGCCATTCTATAAGGTGCCTTTGAGACTGGTGCGGCTCCAGGTATCAGGTCTATTACAAACTCTGTGGCACGGTCTGGTGGTAATCGGGGTAGTTCCTTCGGAAATACGTCAGGGTAATCCCGCACGACGTTAATGTCTTCCATTCGTGGTGCTTCCTTGGTTAGGTCGACCACTGATACTAGGTACCCGACTGCTCCCTTCTCAAGGCACTTCTTAGCCTTTACTGCTAAAAGTATGAGCTTGCGTCTCCGGGGAAGTTTGGTTCCTGAGAAACTGAATTTTGCCCCTTCTTTGTCTTTGAATGTTAGCTTCTTCTCGGCGCATAACAGATTTGCAGAATGCCGAGCTAACTAATCCATTCCTAAGATAACATCGAAGTCTGCCATCTCAAGTCGTATCAATGTTGCATCTAAAATCTGTTCCCCAATGAGAACTGGACATGGTCCATAACCTTTTTCTAATTCCACTTCTAACCCCATCGGTGACCGTACAAGTAATTTGTAGTCTAATGTTTTGATGGGTAATTTTGTCTTCTTTCCAAATGACACAGATATAAATGAATGAGTAGCTCCAGAATCGAAGAGTACACTGGCGGGTACGCCATTTTACTCTACAATACCTGTGATTCATCTTTACTTAGTCTACATGCTCATTCAATGTATTTATAACTTTAAGAGTTTCAGTCATACCTGTGACCACATCGGGTGATGCGGCTGCATCCTCGGACGTAACAGCATATACACATCCTTGATGGAATTGTTTCTTGGGCTTAGGGCATTCCCTTGCCATATGTCCCGGCTGGTTGCAGTTAAAACACTTCGGGGCTTCAGAATTTGGCTTTGGCTGAGGTTGAGCTACGGGGGTAGTCTTGGTTGCAGCATTAAAATTCTGAGGACGGAAGGGCTTATATGTCCTGTTATTGCCTCCGTTGTAGGAGTTTCCGGCTGGCCTTTTGATGCCCTTGTTCTGAGTAAAATAACTCTCCTTCTGGCTCGATTCAATCACTCGAGCGATCTGGACAGCTTCATTATAAATTTTCTTCTCTAAGCCCAGAACATGTTCTCTTATGCTTCCTCTCAGTCCCGTGACAAACCTACGGGTTTTGGTTTCTTCCTCTTGCATACTCCGTGGTGCGAAGAAAAATAGTTCTTCATATCGTTGTTGATACGCATCCACTGACATCTGTCCCTGATAAAGACTCAGGAACTCCTTCTCCATTGAATCTCTGAAGCTTTGTGGAAAATATTTCTCAAAGAAGGCTTCTTTATATATAGCCCAAGTCAGTAGGGCGTGCTTAGTCAATAGATAGGCCCTGGTCGATTTCCACCAATGATGTGTGTCGCCTTTGAGCATGAAGGTGGCACACAATACTTTCTCCTCCTCTGTAATGGTCATCATCAGAAAATTTCTTTCCATCTCGTCTATCCAGTGTGCTGGCCATAATGGATCAGACGGTTTGCCGTTGAATTCTCTGGGTTTCATCTTCAAAAACCTCTCGACTAGTCGGGAGTGGTCCAGCTGATTCTGGGGGTTTGCCCCGAACATATAGGGTGGATACTGGTGATTCCCTTGAGCTGCTTCTGGAGCCTGCACTGGAATCTGTGCAGTCGATTGCTGAGGTGTCTGAGGAGCTGGGTGGTTACCCACCGGTGCTGCACTGGCTTGTCCTGTGTCCATGGGTGCAGCCTGAGTGGCTTGAAACATTATTCCCATGGCAACCTGAATCTGAGCCTGCGCGTGTTGCATTTGTTGCAGCTGCTGTGCCAGATTCATCACCACTGTTGCTAGCTCTGGTGGTGGAGGTGGCAAATTTGTAGGGTTTACTGGTTCTGGATTTCCTGGTACATGGTTATTCTCTTGACTAGTCTCCTCCACGGGTGGTGGTGGTGGGACTGTGTTTCGGGTCTGTCGGGTCACTCTACGTCCACACATATTTCCTTCTGAGATGGGTGGTGCCTGAAAATCATCAAAATCAGTGAGAATTCATTTATACTTCATGTAGGCACGCTAACCGATATAAAATTCAAAATCCTCAATTCATTCTGTGAAAAATACTGTCTTTTCTATGTAGGGTCGATGGTGAGGGTCGATGGTATGTCTGACCCTTGGTATCCGACCCTGGGAATGACCTGTTCTTCCCGAGAGCTGAGGGTTGATGCGAGGGTCGATGGGTATCCGACCCTCAGTCCAACCCTCGATTTTCTGTCAGATTCCTGAGAGCTGAGGGTCGATGGGAGGGTCGATCCGAGGGTCGATGGTGTCAGTCGAATTGTCCGACCCTCGGACCAAAAATCAGATTTTTAAGATCCGATTCTGGGTCATTTCTCACTATTCCTCCTCCGTGTCGACTCGTCTCTACTCTCTGAGTTGCTACAGTGCCACTCTACTATTTTTGGTCGGTTTAACTCCGGGTTTCAACGTCCACGTCATCCCTACAGGTATGTCTTCCCGTTTTTACCTGTTTTTAGGTTTTCTTTTCTAGGTTTCTGCCCGTTTAACTCATATTTTTCAAATTGAACTTTTTACAACCGTAAAAATTTGATTTTTATTGGGGGCTTTTGTTATTGGTGTCTCGAGGAACGAAAGCCCTCAAAATTTTTTGAGTTTCATCGGTTGGTTATCGAGAAACTTGAAATTTTCTCTTTTTGCCCTAATTTGTCGACATTTTCGATTTTTCTTGAATTTCTTCAAATTGGACATCGTCAGTTAAAATTTCCTACTGCATGTGGGTTGTAGGATATGTTTTAGCCTACGTAAGTTCTCATACCCACTTGTATGGTGAGAATTTGAGGTTTTCTGGTCAACTTACGTCACCATTAAATAAATTTTGGATTTTTATCCTACTAACTCCTTGTTTCTTTTCTCTTTCTTATTTTGCAGATACTATGGCCCGTACCAAAGTACCCAGGGTGTGTGATCCGCCGCTTCCGTTCGAATGAAGTCGAGGCACGCGTATCTCGACTATGCCCGTAAGAAGGTTGAAGGGGGTCGCATGGTGAACTTGGCTGAGCTAGCCTTGTTCAATGTAGAGGGAGCGTTTGGTGATATGGGGTGGCTCCCTGTCATCACATACGACGCGTGCACATGTCCAGACTTGGTACGCCAATTTTATTGTAATCTCCAGGTGGTGGGGAATTACAATGATGTTGAGCACGGTCAGGAGTTGCGCATCACCAGTTACGTCAAGGGGGTGCACATTTCCTTTGATTATCGGCAGCTGGCCGATCTGTTGGGCATTCCCTATGATGGCCCCATGGTGTCTTGTCGCGCGGAGAGCCACGGTTTGTTGAGATGGAGATAAGGGCGAAGATCGACAACCGCCTGCTCCGGTCCCGATCGATGGTAGATGAGAGCTTGTTACTTGCGTCCAGCTCCACAAGTCTTCGTAAGATTATCCAAAGCATAATCTGATCCCGCAGAGTGGGCACTATGAGAGGGTCTCTCGGTGACACGTTCTTGATCTATAGTATATGCACTTCGGCAACTGGTCCGCCTTCCATACATCATCATGCGGACGATGATTAGTGCTACATTGTCCGGTCATAGGGGTAATCTACCCTATGGAAGCATGATTACGATGCCACCGACCCGTGCGGGGTGGATCTGGTAGATGAGAAGATCCAGGAGAACGTTGCCTCTAGATTGGGAGGCTATCTGCAAGATGGGGCTGCGAGATGCTGAGGTTAGTGATGAGGAGAGGAACGTGATGGTACGCCCTCACACTCGTGTCGAGATGGCTGATGCTGAGGCTGCTGCTGCTGCTGCTAGAGCTCGTGGGGATCCGGTCGACGATGATGATCGTATGTATATGGACGTCGACTTGATACCACCGCCATCACCCACACATGCGGCTAGAGTTGGTACATCTTCTGCGGCGGCTCCCGCACCTGAGGCTGGTCCTTCCCATTCGGCTGATCCTTCACTTCCACCTTCAGCCATGATGGAGATGTTGCAGGAGATCAGGGATGCTCAGCGCAGATCTGATCTGAGGATGGATGAGCTGTTGGCTGCTCAGCACGCATCAGACGCGAGGATGGAGAGCTTCTAGAGGTGCAGCGTGCGACTGATCAGAGGATAGTCGGTCTCACAGCTAGTCTCCAGACGACCCGGACCCGTGGCCCGGTTGACTAGGGTCTATGCCGAGGACTATGACAGAGATCGTGAGGCCCCGCCTCCTCCTTCGCCTCCAGCTTCTTGATTGTACTTTATTTTTCTTGTACTACAGAGTAACTGTCCGTGGTTGTGGACTGTACTCTGCTTTCATTATATATATATATGTTTTGTTTCGCTCTCATTGTTATGTAAACTTGTTTCTCTTTTTAATAGATGCATTATTCTCTTTTAGATTTTGTCTCAAACATCACTGGTGCTTACAATGTGTTAATATTACTGTTTTTATTTTTATCCTATCTCAGTTCACAATTGTGTTGAATGTATGCTAGTTCAGCGGACAAGGCCTGAGATGCTCTGATACCAAGTTGTCACACCCCAATTTTGGTCGAACCAGAATGGTGTGATGAACCACTAATAAACCAACGGTTCAACCAGGATCTCAAATAGGCTATCCCCGTATTATCTGAACCTCCATACATCCATGTCATAATCAGAGTAAATACACAATAGCGGAAGTCTTATAATAAAATGAACTGAGAAACTAAATGATATTAATAATTTAATAGCAAATTATTCTGTATTCAACTAAGACATAAATATTAAATATCAAATACATGTCTGAATAAAATCTAATTAAAGAAACCTATAAAATATCTAATCAAATACACACAAGTTGCACTCGCAAGAGGAGTCGTGTGTATCCACTTCAGCTTCAACTTCCATAGCTGCCACGTTCCCGTACGCAGACGCATTCATGTAGTCTTCGATGGTATAACCTGCATCATCAACTAAAAATATTCGAATCGAGGGGTGAGCACACAACACGGCTCTGTGAGTAGCCAAAATAATGCAACAACACATATGCATGTAAAAAGTCAATTTATATCTTTGGTCCAGTTTAAAGTTTGTAGTATGCTATAGAAAGGTTGAGGTAGCCAAAGGTCGCGTTTATTGACTCCGCCTCTATACACGAGTGTGTGACGTTACCCGAAGATCACGTTTATCGTCAACTCACATGCACCCAATCATGAACATTATATAACAAAGGTTACGTTTATTGCCATATAGTGCCATACCAACACGTAAGCCCTTATTGGCGAGGGCTGCAAACTGGGCTCGCAACTAACCAATCCTAATGCCAAACAGTGTATCCAAGGCCTCACCCCAGCATCCCTCAGAATGCCCATAGAGATAGAGTTAAGGCCCCCCGGTAGAGTCAGAGACTACAAGGAGCGAGACCACCTCCCCTGATACTCTACGACATAATAGTTCTGCTAAACTAATGGCGATACGACGATGCTAATGCACAAGACTTGAGTTAGAGATAGAGCTAAAGTGCTGAGACCCGCCAAAGATTAACGTTTATTGACGTTCTCATCACACCTCCCCTGATACTCGCTTGCATCAAGCACATCAACCACACACATACAAGCACATGCCTATTCCTATCATCATCATCATCATGTTATAAACAATACGGTAAATATGCATGAACAAGTAATAGAAATATTGGATGGCATGTTGTATGCACATTACAAACATATTCGCATAGAATCAAACATAGCATAGGACTCAAGAAATAGAAAACAGTTTATTATTAACCAATTTAGTTTGGGGTTAAGGTTTCTCACCTTAGCTTGCTATAAGATACTTTTCCAAGCTTTAAATTCACCTTTACAATGTTATTATATTGCTAGAAGACCTAACAAAATTGATAGAATTTAATTAGAATTTATTCAAAATTAAAAACCATTCTGTCAACTGAGGGTCGATGCTAGGGTCGATGGGTCTATCGACCCTCCCTTCTTTCTGGAGTTCCCGAATGCTGAGGGTCGATGGTCAGAAACACCTAGGGTCGGATGGTCATCGACCCTGGGTGGGACCCTCGGTGCACTCTGGTCCAATTTCCACTTTTTAATCCATTCTTCGTGTTTGGGGTGCTATGGTTTGTTCCCACATTCCATTAAACATTCATTCCATGGTCTGAAACCATGAATCATCCTCCTAGATGGCTTTCATGCATTCTCTTAGGGTTTTCCATGAAAACCTAACCATGGATGGATGGTTTGGGTTTCTCCGAGATCGCTCTCTCTCCAATAACTATCCTAAGGTCTGTAGAAACTCATGGAATTAGTATCCATACCTGAGAAGATTAATCTTTCTCTGTAACTCTTCTCCTTTTTGCTAGGTTCTCTTCCTTGCCTCTCTTCTTCCTCTTTTCCTTCTCCTCTCTTTCTCTCAATTCAATTAGGGTTGTGAAAGGAGTGAAAGTGGCTTAGGGACGTCCTTTAAATAGAGTAGGAACATCCTAAATAAGTCCCTCTGAGATTTGGAAAGAATCCCAATCGAAAAATATAGAAATTTCCTAATTTCTATATTCGACAGAATCCGAGGGTCGATGGGAGGGTCGATGATCCCGTCGACCCTAGGGTCTTAAGCTGTCCGACCCTCCCTCCAAAACCGAGGGTTTGACTTTCTGTTTTGGGAGGTCCAACCCTGCTTAGCTGGGTATGCGACCCTTCCCCTATTTTAAGTGTTTTTGGGTTGATTTGATACTTGGGATCTCGATCTCCTTCACGCCCTTGGTCCATTTGACTCGACCATGATGGGTAAACCTGGTTCAAGGTGGTAAGACCGGGTTAGATTGACATGGGTCTTACACCGGCTAGGGCAAACCAGACTCGTATCTCAAACATTAAACTGCTCGGATATATCTAAGTGCTCTCGGCTAGCCAAAGCGCAAAACCGAAAACACTTCCGGGGCGAGAGGCAGCCAGACAATGCCTTAGCCATTTTTCTAAGTAATGCTCGCGGCCGGATTCGACGTCGTTCGTTCTCGGACTCTACTGCAAGCTAATAGCCCCAACTACTTTAATTAGTTAAGTATTATCAGCCTACCGAGGACTGAGCAGACAACACTTCCAGATAAACCACTGAACAGGTAACAAAATGCGACAAAGCAGATGAAAAGAATGGATATTTTATTGATAAAGGCCCTACAAGGGCAGTGGTACAAATATACAAGTGAAAAACAAAACAAAAAATATATACAAGTGCCGCCTCTTCAAGGCCGGTTCTCCTCGGCGGCTGGGGGTGCTTGATCCTCAGATGGCGGGGGAAGGTCCGGAAGCTCCACGAGCGGCGTCTGCGGTACATCGTAAGGAGGAAGGTCTTCCTCGAGCATACGGTCAGCCTTCATAGCTGTCGTCTGCTCTGCCAGATCATTCTCAGCAACAGGCGGGGATTCCAACCTATTAATTTGGGCGACAATCGGGATCGTCGACCAGTTTATCTTGAGGCCCCCCTTATCCGTTAGTTGCTCCCTCAAATATTTGACCCCCCTCTCGAAGTATCTTCCCGCAGGCGGCCTCCTTGACGTCCTCGTCATACTGAGCCGAAGATTTGTACTCGTCGACAGCCGGAGCCAAACCCTCCCGGTGAGCCTCCTCGGCCTTGTTCAACACCTCCTCGGCCTTTCGAAGCCTCTCCTCCAGCCAGCTTCACCTGCACCTCAGCCTGCAGATCCTCCTCGGCCTTTCGCCGCTTGTCCTCGGCCAACCGAAGTTTCTCTTCCGAAGAGTGCACTTTCTTGTGCTCCTCGTCGAGAGCGGCCTCAGCCTTGTCCAGGGACGTCCGGAGGTTGGTCTTCTCTGCAACGAGGCCCTTGACCTCAGAGGACTTGTTAACAAGGTTCTCCTTGGTGGCCTTCAAAGCTTCGCACAGGGAGATCTCCAGGGCCTCCTTCTCGTCCAGATCGAGGAAGGCCCGAGCAGCCCACTCGCTGACCTCATCCAGAAGATTGCTCATCTGCACAAAAGGGACCAGTCAGGAAATAACATGAATAAAAAAAGAAGAGAAATGAAGACTCCGAATATTACCTGACTGCACACCGTGAACGCTCGTCTGTAGACGTCCTCGTTCGACAAGCCGGAGGTGAAGGCTAGGTCCTCCGGGAGGCGTCCCTTGGTGACTATGATTCCAGCCACCCTTGTACTCTTGAATACCGAGTCCGTCGACTTCAGCCCGAGCGCAGGAGAGAAGGCTATCTTCAGAGCCTCCTTTTCACCCTTCTGGTGGGCTGCGTGCTCGGCTTCCTCCTTGGAGGCCCCAGTGGCCCCGGTCAGATCAACCACCTTCGGGCTTTCAGTAGCCCTCTTTGCCACAAGCGTCACCGCGCCCTGATCGGCCTTGGCTTCCTTCGCTGCCTCTTGGCGGGGCTGGACTTCCTTCATCGCAGTCCCCGCTGTTGTCTCCTCACGGCCGAGCCTGGGGACCGGCCTTGTCTTATATATGTCGGCCGAAAGCTCCGCGGCCGACTTTATTTTCTTCTTCGGTGGCTCCTCGGGCATGGGCCCCTTGCCCTTTGCCTCGGTCGTGGCCCTCGGTTCTTTCCGTGAAGGTGTGCCCTCCTGCCCGCCAGCCGGCTGAACCCCCTTCGCGGCCTCGGCCGTCCGCTTGGCCATGATCCGGGCAACGATCTTATCGTCTTTGAAGTTCACTGCAAGGAGAAAATAGTTAGTGACAACATCAAGATAGCAGCAGTACATAGTCTGAGTCCTAACGTTATTAAACTCACCGAGGAGACTATGCTCGGCCAACTGCACGGGATCCGCAAGGTCGGAGAGGCGCACAGTCTTCCTGGCCATCATCTTGCATTGAGCCTTTCTCTCCTCCGTCGTCAGGAAGGGGACTTTGTTGAACCCGTGGCGTCGACCACCAGCCAAACATTCGACAGAGGAAGGGCCGGGCCGTCCGCGGGAGGGCCCACGAAGAAAATTTTGTCCTTCCACCAGTGGATGGAGGAAGGCTTTTGGGTGATAGCCGAGAGCTTCTTTCCGCCCCTCTGGCTGAAAAAGTACCACCCGGTCATAGCCCGGGCCTCGGTCAAACTGGCCAACTGGAAGACCGACCGAAACAAGTTCAAGGTCGGAGCCTCACCCAGTCGGCGGACGAACAGGATGAAGGCAAATATGCATCGCCACCAGTTCGGAGCAAGCTGGGAGGGGGCAATGTGGTAGGTTTGAAGAATTTCTACAACTAATGGGTGAAGGGGAAATCGGAGCCCAGACTTCGACGAGCTGGTATGCCCGGCAGATCGATAACAAAGCCGCTTCGGTTTTGATCTTACTTGGCACCTTCCATGCTGGGACGGTGCCGAATGCAGTTACTGACGGTCGGCCGCCTCTCTAACGAGAAACCCGTTGAGCCATGGGGCCCGTGGGGCGACCATGCTCTTCGGCCTCAGAGGAACTCTTCTCAAGTTCCTCCTCTGAAACCGTATTGGAAGCCTTGGAGGCAGCGGACCATCCTTCCCTGGAGGAGGATGATTCCTCAGAAGAAGAAGTTCGGGAAAGGGCCATTTTCTCACTCACCCTCACTCTATCGGAAGATGTAATACTATTGGAGGAAAAGCTACTAAGCATGAAAGAACAAGAATGGAAATGTAAGGAGACTTACTGGTTGAAAGAAATTGAACTCCGACTGCAGAAGCAAAGCTCGAAAACAGGGATGTTCGTCTAGACTCCGAGTGCTCTGATGAAACTCCGGATGCAACTGAAGAAAATTATTGAATGAATGAAATAGAAGAGTATTTATAGGTCCTGTGACCGTGAACCGTCTCTTCGGGTTCCGGACACGTGCAGCACCATTGGTCGTCGTCTGCATCGCCGGACGCGACGTGACAGTCTGACATCATGCGTAATGACGACGCTTCTTCTCGAGGCACTCCGCCTCCTGATAACCGTCGGATCAATATGTCGATCCGTGTCGCTTCAGTCTCAGCCATTCGAAGCATTTGACAGATTAAAAAACGAGCGACATTTAATGGCTCTCCTTCTCGAGGCACACCGCCTCCTGGTGGCCGTTGGATTAAGGGTCAATCCACGTCAAATCAAAAGATCGACGGTTGATTATAGTTGCGGAACCCGAGTTTTACACCTCGAGCCCCGCACCTCAATCAATGGTGCATACGGTTGACGCAACCGCCTCCACTCAGGAGCACCCGGAGTCATTCAATGCAGCCATCAATCTGGCAATCGGCCTCATACGGCGCAGGTTTTCTCAACGGTTTAAACTTATTGCACTATCGAATTCGTTGCATCCGACAGCGCAAGGGGCATCTGTTAGGAGGGAAAAATCCCCTCCATTTAAAATCTTACACGTGTCAAGTGGCGCCTTCGGAGCCTGAGCGCTCGGAGTGTCTCGCACTCGGCATCATGTATTCAGCCTATCATGCATACGGCCTCTCTTGCGCTCGGCCTCTCTGGTAGCGCTCGGAGTTATAGTCCTACTCGACTACGGTTCTCAGTCAGAAGCCAGAGTCCCATTGTGATTATGCTACCTCCGGGGAGTCCTTCTCTCAGTCTGATACGACCCCGACTATTCCGATCGGCCATTACTCACACATTGACACATGTCAGTCCTAGAGCTGACCGAACTAGCTTCCTTGGCTAAGGTCTCCGACTCCTACTCGGAGTCTACCACCCAGGTGTCCCTCAGAACGACACGTGGAAATCCTATTGGCGATCTACCTCCCTGAGTCCTGGTGCCTCCATGCCTCTTCCCAATCTATAAGTAGAGGGCAACCCTTCAAGGTAAGCTCTTACGCATGCACAAGTTACAAGCTACTATTATTCATCCCTCTCACATGCTTAAACTCTCTCATCGTCCCACTCTTTAAACTGGAGATAGCTTTCTGCTATCTCTTGACTGTTTACCTTGGGAATCTAACTTAGGCATCGGAGTGTACCCGGGGCTTAGGCGCCCAACTCCTTTGTCTCATCTCTGTGATTGTAGGTCATTCAGAGCGCAGATCGACGGGCGATTTCCAACTGTAACACTAACCGAAACTAGTCAAGCCATTAGTTTGAACTCATATCTCATTTCCCGGACTTTTTCTTGGTCAACTTATTCCTGGACACTAGCACATGAATATGGATGATTCAATCTTTAGTATGAACGTAATCGATATTTAACTTTTACAATATTAGATCCCACGATGAGGAACCACCATCCACTTCAGTTAAGCTTAAATCTCCTGAACTGAACTGGGTTGGAATCTCCACAACAATTTTTAAATGCAAAGAAGTAACAGTCCAACTACCCTAATCCTATCAATCAAAACTTAGAACATTAATTACCTGACATGGACGTTGCGATCAGCGGCATTTTCGACTGACTTATAAACTTGGAAGCCTTCGTTAGCTCCGAATCTTTCCATATCCGCTTCAGAGTATCCATAATCTCCCGACTGAGAATTCTCAGGGTGCGCTATGAGTTGCCAGTACTGCGCGATTATGTCCAGTTTCTGGGTAGAGTTTCCAGTAAACCACCTCAAAACATCGGCTAATGTTCATTCATGTTCCTTGTTAGTCAAAATGAGCGAGAAAAGAAGAAAGAAAGAAACGAAGATTTAAGAGTCGATATTAATTGAGGATTGATTACCAGTGGAGAGAACACCGGTGAAATATAATATTTTGATTGGGCATGAACATAATCCTCAAATGGATGTAAATGTTTTCTTAAAGGAAATTGTTTGGTATAGAGAATAACATGCTAAAGTTGCCACAAATGGTTTCCCACACTTCAGCTATTTAGAAAGTAAAAATGGAGCCTAAGGAAGCGACACATATTTCAAGGGCCCATGAACATCTTGAATCAAACCTTTTGAAAAGTAAGAAAAATAAAGCTTAAATGAAAATAGAAATAAACTTATCTCCAAAAGCTGTTTTGTTTTTGGATGACAGCATCATTACTGCAACCAAACGTCCTGTGGTGACGTGGTCCTTTGGTTTTTGTCCCTTCCACTAGATAATTACTGTTCAAAAGAAAAAAAAAAAAACCATGTCAAAATCAGAAACAAAAACAATAGGTCTAGGAATTTTTTGAAGTTGCAGATGAAAAACAAAGGTATAATAACAAATTCCTCAAAACGTTATGTCCATGTGTAGCTTACTTTCCATCATGCACTTTATGTATATATGTATTATGTGTATAACACACAAAGATGATCAATCTGCTAGGTTGAGGATGGGACCTGTTTCTTGAGATTGAAAGCAAGCTTTGCACAAATAGTTGTCTTTCCAATAGGGAAAGCTGGAGAGTTATAGGTAAGGTCCATAATTACCTGTACAACTATAACTAGAATTAATAGAGCTAAAATTTCTATGGAATCATTAGACTGATGTCAGAATTTCTATAGAGCCTTAATAGGAACGATACCTAAAGTAATTTTCTAATAACATAATATAGAAATTAACGACTTACCTGTTACAGATAAACTTGGCGCAGATCTTCTTCAATACCTACAACAATCAACAAAAGAGGGTGGAAGGCAATCTATCACAGGGAAAGAAATAAAATGAGAAAGAAGAGGAAGGATAAAAGGAGACAGATATATGAGAGGAAAAGAGTGACAGATCTCAAAACCAGTTATCAAATATAAAAAAATTCTAAATTTCATTGACTGACTATTTGAGAGAAATTACAAGCTTTATTTTGATAGAAATAATTATATACCCTAGCTAGTTAATTACCCACAACCAGCTAATAGGTTATGACAGCTACCTAATAAATAACTAAAAGAAGTAATTACAAAAAAAATCCATAGATGGAATCCACTACAAGTGCTCTAATTATCTGCATCACATCGATAAATCCTCTCAATAGCGATCAAAGGCATCCACTACAAAGGAGGGGATTCAAAATTAGTATTAACAAAAATGATAGAGCATTCAAGAGAAATTAAATAAACTTGCCTCCTTCCTTATTGATATTATCGTTCATGCATTAGTTGAGTCAACATAGACACTTGGGATGAGAAGGAAGACATTTGGGATGCCATTTGAGACTCCATCTGAGCCAACCTCTCTTCCATTGTTTGTTTCTGTTGAGTCAATTCATTCTCCAAATGTCTGATTTTTTCACATAATTGCTCATTATCCTGAGCCAATTTTGCAGCCCGCATTGCCGCTGTTCCATGTGTATCTTTAGGAGTCTGAGCAAAGCTGATCATCCGCATTCGACCATGGTTATCTTCTCCAACAACAGATGAGAAAATAGCTTCCTTTATGGAGTTGTCATTCTGTTCCTCTTCAGGTTTATCATTGAGAGTATTCTCCATCTCAGTCTGCGATTGATATTGAAGGATTTCAAAATGTTATCATAATTAAATTGAAGGCATCATCATGAATTTTTTTTTTACTAACGTACCATCTTCTTTTTTGATGTTGGGTAAGAAGCACTACCATCCTTCTTAGTATGTGTTACTTTGAACAGATCATAACGGGAGGGATACAACCCTTCTGGATGCTTTGAACACTGATTAAATAATTCACAAATTAGCATAAAGAAATAAATTTAAAAGTATAGATAACAATAATTTTTTTTTTTAAATTATGGTGTATATTACCTCAGCCTCCCTTACACAAGCATAAGGAGTCTTTCCAGTTGTTTTAGTCATATGTTGCTCTTTTCTATTATTCTTATTGCGCTACGCTAAAGCCTACCAAAAGAGAAGATCTCAGCCAAGTAATGAATGTTTTATTTTGAATATTTTGATATCTTATATTAAAAATGAGTAGGAATAGTATACCTTAGACTCTTCCTTATTCCACTCCCTTAGGAGGTAATTCCATTGGTCAATATCTACACGCTTATCTAAATGAGCTCTCCTTTCTTCATCTGTAGAGTATTTATAATATACTTCCTTCTTCAGGTGATGCTTGAACTCTTTCCAACTTGAATTGAGCTCATTGAGAATAAATTTCTTACTTCCATCTTCTATGTTGAATTTTTCCTACATAATAAAGAAGTATAAACAATGAGTCTCAACTTTTTTTTAAATAATAAATAATAATTCTTTACATTATAGCTACACATCTACTAAAAAAGTTGTAGTGTTACATAATTTTTTTTTCACCTGAATTATCTTAAATGCATTATGCTTACAATGCTCTGGAACCTGCTTCCAAGATTTGTAGCAGAGAGGAAGCATTTTACTATTTCAGGCTTGGATCCCAATCCAAGTACTAAGCTGAGGTGTATGCTTGGAGCATGTCTGTCCATACTCATTCTTTCGAATGTCAATTTTTTGTCCTGGTTCCAAATTTTTTGTTGCGTTACCCATTGCTTCTCCTCTACCTCTTTTCCTACCTGTTTCATAACACATTATAAGAAAACCATGTAAAGAAAGGCACAATTATCATTAATATTCATAAATAATAATTAACTCTCTATATAGTGACTAACCAGATGATGAAGCTGAACGTGGAGTACTAGAGACTCTCTCTTCTGCCATCTCAATTTCTAATATGATCTGTGATGCAATCAAAATATAAATTTAAGAGAAAAATGTTAAAAATGTGAAGGAAATATAAATTTCAATAACGAATGAAGACCACCTTATTTTGTATGTAAGGGACCAAAAAAAGCTTATCACTAGCCATCTGAGTGTAAAAGCTAGAATAAACCATTATGGGGTGTGTGTGGTGGGGGAGAGAGAGGGGGGGGGTTGGATTGCACCATTATGACTATAGAAGAGATAGGGAGAATTTCATTTTCATTTTCATTTCATATTTCATAATGTTTTACAGTAGAAAAAGAAATTCCCTTTAAAAGCTTAAACAACCAAACCATTGGAGTGTAACTGAAAATTAAAATAACATAACTAACTTTCCCCATCAATGGGGGTGTCAACTACAATGCCAAGTAAACCAGACCGTATCCAGTTGACATCTTCATCACCTTCACAATCAACTATGGGATATGAAGGATGGGTAGATTGATTAAGATCAGATTGTGTGTATGCCTCATCTTGAACTCCATCATCCTGTCCTCCAATATCATAGATATCCCTAATCTTGGACCTTATAGCGACGTCCCAATCCGGACTTAAATCATCATGTACATAAAATACCTGCTCTGTTTGTGAAGGAAAGACAAAAGGTTCATCAAACTTACCTTGTCCACTGTATAGTAAGTGTTTAAAATTTACACTTGTAAACCCCATTTCATCTATACGTACACCCTTCTTAGCATCGACCCCATCACAACAAAATAACATTACTCTGATCTTATCAGAGTATTCCACTTCGATCACTTGTCTTAGAACTCCAAAATAATCCTCATGTCCATCGCTCGGTTGGGTATCATTCCTACTTATGAATTTTTTTGTCGAAGCCGTTACGAATACCCCACTATTTTGAGTTTTTCTATTAAGCTCAAGTGCCTTACTATGGAACCTTATCCCATTTATAATATAACCGGTGTAACTTCTCGCGACAGCATTAGGTCCGATTGCGAGCCATCTGATGATTTCGGATACTTCAACTCCATTTTCATGAAGATTAAATATCTGATAATATGAAAATAGGGATTAAATGAGAATAAAAATAGAACTTATTACACATAAATAACAAATTTATATTATGCACTTACATGCTTTCTGAACCAATTTGGGAATTCTTTATTATGTATATTGTCAACCTTCCATGGGCGAGATTTAGTTGCTAATTCCCTTCTAATCTCGTTGCGATGCATGCTTCAATATTATTAAGAAACATACGATTTGTTAGTAATATATATATATATATATATATATATATATATATATATATATATATATATATATATATATATATATATATATATATATATATATATATATATATATATATTGTACATTGGTAGGAAATGAGGAAGGTAATACGTACTTTCGGTATTCTACTATCCCATCATAATGAAATAGAACATAGCAATGCAACTGCTGCATTTCAATGTTGTCTAGGCGTACCATCTCGCATTTCCCCAAAGGCCTTCCTATTCTTGAGAACATGTTATATGGATCTTCAAAGCCTAATGACCCCTCATTTCTAGATGGCTTGTTGGACTTAGTTTCTACACCTTCAAAGTATCTAGAAATGAATGTCAAACACTCATCCGCAATATATCCTTCAGGCCTACTACGATTGCGCACATAGTCTTTAAGTTGCTTGAGGAACCTAAACAAATCAACACTTGTATTAATATTAAATTAATTATCATGTTTGATTTTATTGAACATGATAAGGCCTACATATTTAAAACAATTATATAGACACTTAAGTACCTTTCAATTGGATACATCCAACGGTATTGCACTGGACCACAAATGCTAGCCTCATGGCCCAAATGAAAAATTAAGTGCACCATAACATCAAAGAAATTAGGTGGGAACAACTTTTCCAGATTACACATTGTTTCAGCAATATTTTGATGAAGACTCTTGAAACCATCCTCTGTACCAACTTTACTGCATAAATCACGAAAGAATCCACATAACTGTACCAATACTGCTACAACTTTCTTGGGCAAAACATTGTGTATGGCCACTGGTAATAGTTGTTGCATCATGATATGACAATCATGGCTCTTCATTCCTGATAACATCCTCTCGTGCACAAGAGCACAACGTGCGATATTACCAGCATATCCATCAGGAACATTCACACCACTTAAAACTCTACAGAATGCGTCCTTCTCCTTGTTAGACATTGAGTAATGTGTAGGAAGTAAAATGGTTCTATTTCCACCATCAATCTGCTTTGGTTGAAGATCAGCACGTATCTTCATATCTTTTAAATCTAGATGTGCATTCAGGTTATCCTTAGTTTTTCCTGTCACATTCAACAATGTGAAGATGATACTTTCACATACATTCTTCTCAATATGCATAATGTCTAAATTGTGGCAGACTAAGTTATGTCTCCAATAAGGCAAACTAAAGAATATACTTTTCTTCTTCTAGTTAAGTGGTAGTTGAAGCTTTTTCCTCTTCTTCACACCCTTGTCAGTACTTTCTTTCCCAAAATTTGGAAATTGTACATCCCATATTTGCTCCATATGTTCACAACCGGACAACAATTTAGGTTGGCCTCTATGTTCTTCATGGCCGTCAAAGCTCCTTTTATTATGCCGATAAGGGTGATCTTTGGGAAGGAATCGACGATGTCCCAAATAACAATATTTTCTTCCATTCTTTTACCACCGAGAAGAACAATTTTTGTTGCAAATTGGGCAAGCCAAAGCGCCTTTAGTACTCCACCCAGATAGATTTTCATATGCCGGAAAATCATTGATGGTCCACATCAAAGACGCACGTAGTACGAAGTTTTCCTTTTTATGTACATCATAAGCTGGAACACCAACATCCCATAATATTTTAAGTTCATCTATTAGTGGCTCCAAGTACACATCTATATCATTCCCAGGTTGTTTTGGACCAGGAATAAGCAATGTTAGGATCATGTTTGATGGCTTCATGCACAACCACGGTGGTACGTTGTAAGGGATCACCACAACAGGCCATGTGTTGTGGGTGCTACTCATATTTCCAAACGGATTAAATCCATCACTTGCTAGCCCTAGCTTAACATTACGAGGCTCCTTGCAAAAATCTAGGTACAAATTATCAAACTCCTTCCATGCTTCAGAGTCAGCTGGGTGTCTTAACCTACCATCGTCAATACGATCTTCGCGATGCCATCGCAAATCAGCTGATGTCTTAGATGACATATATAACCTTTGCAGTCGTGGGATCAAAGGGAAATGGCGTAACGTCTTAATCGGTATTTTATTACCACTAGATTTATATCTTGATGATCCACACATTTTACATTTATCCAAATTGGCTGCTCCCTTCCAAAACAACATACAATCTCTTGGGCATGCGTCAATTCTATCATAGTTGAGTCCTAATTCCTTGATGATCTTTTTCGTTTCATACAAAGAATTAGGTAAAGAATTTGGCTCAGGAAAACTCTCTTTCAATAACTCCAGCAAGACAGTGAACCCTTTGTCGCTCAGCTTGTATAAACACTTTATGTGATATAGGCGAAGCAAAAATTTTAGTCTCATCAACTTTCGGCTTCCCGGATACAACTCTTGATCAGCATCTTCCATCAACCATCTAATATTCACTGTCTTGACACTCTGATTCCTTGTATGCTCATCCATTACTGTATCCTCAACTCCTTCATTATCATGTGTTCCCAATATCTCATTTAACATATTGTGTATACCGGCATTCGTATTTGCTTCATCAATGCCCTGGATTTACAAGGGATGGATTTACATTGGAAACAAGTTGAGATGATGAAGATTCGCCATGGCAATTCCACACAATGTAATCTCTTTGAAACCCATCAACAACCAGATGTTCTTCAACATTATCCTTAGAATACCAGTATCGATTTTTGCATCTGGCACATGGACATAAGATCTCTGGGCCAACATTCGCATTATTGGAAAATGTGAATTCTATAAAAAAATTTACCTCTTGCAAATACTGTGGAGATAACCTAAACCTTGCATTCCGTGAACCTCTATCAATCCAACTGCTCCTAGACATTGTTGACCTCTTAAGATCCAATAACCAGTTCTGATTGGAACTCTAGTCATGTGCAAGCCTTAGCCAGACCAATCAACCCAAGAATCTTGAATGCAGGGAAGATATCACATAGATGTCCAGACTGATTATATCTTAAGCTGAGTTCAAGTACCAAAATCTAGAAAAACAAAAGAAAACGAAAAAGAGATTAAGTAGTGAGAAAATGATTGGATAAATATAAGACCAGATAGTATCTACTATAATCTTTGACAAATCTATTACAATCTCTAACAAAATGATAAACAATGTCATTAAATTAATTATGGTTTCTAACCCAAGTATGTTTTTATGCCCCTTGATTGTATGAAACATAAATTGGAGAAGATAAGAGAAAGTGGAAGGGATGCATCTGCTTCTTCTAAGTTGTGGAATAGGAGTAAGGATGGAGTGGAGTGCAAGATGGATTTATCCTTCAATGTCTCATTCTCAAAATCACAAATAATGGGGCTGCTATAAGAGGGGACAAAAAAAAAGGCTTCTAATCTAGTTGGTAGCTCCACGAAACCATGTAAAGTTAACTCCTAACTTCTAATAAGCCAATTTCTAGATATAAAGTAACCTCTTACCCCTTCTTTTAAGCTAATTTCTATAAAGTAGTCTCCTTCAAGATTTCTGATCTCATGCAGTGCATCATATCAACTGCTCATGTTAAGATAGGACTCTCTCTCCATTTCAAAGTAAATAATTAACATTGGAGAAGAAGGAAATGGATGTCCAAAGACTCGTAGGCGAGGGTAGAAGGTGAATCAAGCTAACTCTATCAAGCACTCTGTTGCTGCCTGAAGTAGTGGAACCATACAACCACACGGTAAATGCTAAATCCATCAAAATAGGATCAGATTTAGTCTTAAACATGATAATTCAAACAAAAATTGTCAACTTAAAACATCATAAACCATGAATTTACATCTAAGCAAAATCAGAAACAAAAACAATAGGTCTAGGTATCTCTTGAAGTTGCAGATGAAAAACAAAGGTATAATAACAAATTCCTCAAAACGTTATGTCCATGTGTAGCTTACTTTCCATCATGCACTATATGTATATATGTATTACGTATGTAACACACACAGAGATGATCAATCTGTGGTGACGTGGTCCTTTGGTTTTTGTCCCTTCCACTAGATAATTATTGTTCAATACTACACAGTCCTATTTGCGTTATAGTAGGTTACTGGGACTCCTATTGTAATTGAGAGACTTCTTTTATATATATATATGGAATAAGATGGACACAATGGGCTAATGATTCTGCTTCTTTTTAGCAGAATTGAGCTCTCCTTTTTCTCTCCCTATTCTTCTCTCTCTCTCTCTCTCTCTCTCTCTCTCTCTCTCTCTCTCTCTCTCTCTGTACTGGTACTTCGTACTTCTATTGTAGGCTGCACAGTATAGTTTAATAGCACTGTTACCAGTGCTTGCTGAATTCTCAAAATTTGGTCATCAAAATTACTGAATAAAATGTTTTACATCTGTTTTAAGTTAAAATGGTGCTAACTGGCATCCTATTGTCTGGTTGTAGGTGACATAAGCGGCTTATTACATCACCACCAGTTGCTGTATTTCCTCATCCCCTTGCAAGTGATCTGAGTTTCTCAAGGTTTGTGTTGGCGTTCTCTTTCAGCTTTTTTTTTAGCAATCAATTGTAATTCACTTTATGTCCATGTTTAACTTATCGTTAAAAAAAATGGCATCAATTGTGGTAGCACACAAAGAGACTTCTTTTATCCTTTGCTGATTATACATAATAATTAATCATAGCATAAACATCAACAATCAAACCCAAAGGTATATATATATATATATATATATATATATAAGAGATTGTACATTTGTGATTACCAGTCATTGTATCCCCAAGTTCATTTATATCCTTGCTTGTATTTGTATAAGAAAATCCGACCCCAACGGGAGATTCCAAGAATAATAAGTTGGCGGCTGAGACAATGACCAAACATTATTAATGTTGATTCTTAGTCTTTGCATACATAATTAATTGTTTACTATAATCATAAGGGTTTGATATGATGAGAGTGAGAGCAGTTCATGAACAATAAAATAGAAACCTAGGGAATCAGAAGGTAAGCCCTTAAGGGTTGAAGCTGCCTTAACGAACCCTTAAGGGTGAGAAAGAAGTTAAAAATATAAAAGGAATAGAAAGAAAAACGATCAAATACTTACAGGTAAAGAAAAAATTTAACCAAAGAGTAATTGCCTGCGCGATTAGGGTACGTTAGAGCTTGCAGACGGTTAACCAAACGAGATAATGATCTTACAGACGGTTCCTCCTTCAGTTTTTCATCAACAAAGTCCGACCAATTGCCTGATTCCAAAGCTTTATCTACTCTATGGTCGGTTTGTAGGAAGAGGAATGAAGTAGAGGCGGTGCTAGACTAGGGATCAGAAAAGGGAAAAATCTAAACAAGATATTACCATTGGAGGAGAAGGCGTAGGGGATGATCGATGGAGATACTACAGCGGCGGACGACGGGGACAATGGTAGTCTCTAGCTTCTTCAAACGATGAGCTTCAATTCGATTTAGGGTTTGCGGGAGGGAACAAGCACATAGATGAAATCGTGGGCAGTTATGAGTACTCTGTTCGCGGGAAGAGAAGGAGGAAATAGAAATTGGGAAAATACGGATTTTATTAAAAATTAAAAATATATTAGATTTTATACGAGAATACAAGCCATACGACGGGTTTCTGATACCCCGTCGAAAATACTAGATGTATACGACGGAATACAAATTCCATCGTATAAAACCTATTAAAACCTACGGTATTCAACTACCGTCATATTAGATAAATTGTATACGACGCCCTGTTTTACAAGTCGTTAATGACTATCTTTTGCGACGGTAAAAATTTACCGCCGTAAAATTCCGTCACAAAAAAACCCATTTTGTTGTAGTGACTGTTTAGCAAGATGACATACATCGTAGTTAAAATCTGCAGGAAATGAAACAAAATGTAAAGGAGAAGACATAGTGGGATAACCCAACCGCAAATGTCATGTATCAAGAAAAACAGAAGAGTGAGTTACAAAGGCTGCAATAGCTGGAGGATCGAAATAGTATAGTCCATCACTCATTCTCCCACCCCAATCACTTTCTTCGTTTGCTAGTCCTGAAAAGGCAGAAAGTGTCAAAAAATGTAATGGTGCATTTTAAAGCAGATGTGAGTTGCCTAACTAATAACAAATTAAAGGTAAAGGAGGGTACATAGAGTACCTTATTTAGAGAAATGGTAGGTGATGAGGCTGTTAGAGTCGGTGTGTGTTACTGAAAGGTTACTCCCATTCAGTAAACACAACGGCTGCTGCAAATGGGATGGAATGGCTTCCATGGAAGTACCAATGGTGGGAGAAAAGTAATGGGAATCCCTTGAGTCAATGACCTAGTAAGAAGAAGATGAAAAGGAGAAACAGGATTGCATACTTGCGAAATGGACTGTAGACTGAGATTCACAATTTAAAAAGGAGAGCATTTGATGATACTGCTCCTGGGTAAGTGACGACAGACCGGTTGAGGCAAATGGAGGAATGTTGGCGGGAGACTGCTGTGGTAGGCCATTTGAAGGGACTGACAGACCATTAGATGGCACGTTTATAAAGTACCATTAGGAACCTCAGTAGAGGCAATATGGGAAGCATGAGTCTGTCGCTGCAAAGATTGTGAAGATTGTGAAACACATCGATAACCCTCTGCATAACCTTGGAGGGCGAAACAAGTATCACTAGTGTGACCCAGCTTGTCACAATATGTACAATGAGGTCGGCGCCTGGGCTATTGACCAGAATCCGAGTAATTATCTTATCTGAAATTTGAAGGCTCGAGAATCGTTATGTGGCTGTCGATGCATTCCAATTCCAGATTGTTGATGTTTAGAAGTTAGAGAAACAATAAAAGCAGCAGTATCGGCAGCTTGTTGCAGAGAAAGCCCTTTATGGCTCTCCTCTTGTAAAATTAAAGAGAGCACGATTAATGGTCGGCAAAGGATCCATCATCAAGATCTGTGTACAAATGACTGTGAAGGAGTTGCTCAATCCCATTAAGAACTGAAACAGTTTCTGTTGGACTTTGTATTGTCATTGTTGGCAACTTGGCTGATGTGACAATGTTTGTGAGCATTCAGTCAGATGAATGAGGAGAGAGAGTGTCAGTGCAGGAGAGAGAGTGTCAGTGCAATAGCAAAGATGGAGCAACTTTGCATGTGTGTTCTATAGTGTTCTACATGTGTTTCACATGGCTTGTAGTGAGTTAAATGACATTCTACATCAAGTTTGATGAGAGAGAGTGATTGTGGACCCCACTGGTGATGTGGCCGAGTTTTTGATGATGCGATAGTATTCTTGAAGCATTTCTGATCATGTTCACGTTTCTCGTGTTTCTGGAGTTGTGGCATTGAAGAGAGAAATTTAAGAGAGAGAAAGAAGAGAGAGAAAGAAGAGAGAGAATCAGAAGAGAGAGAAAGAGGATAGAGAAATGTGGGTGGGACCCACTGTGCCTAGGTGGCATGCCACCACGGCAGCCAGCCTGGCCGAGGGCCTTGGCACCATAGGCAGCAGTCACCACGTGGTCGAGGGCCAGTCGTGGCACCACATGGCCAGTCGCGGTACCACATGGCCAACCTATGGCACAGCCAGCAGGCCAGCCATGCAGCAGCACATGCCTCAAGGCACACAGCCCTGCCCCACAAGCAAGGCCCACAGCCAAGCCATGCCGCACCCCAAGCAGGGCCGCACGCCATGCAGCAAGCCAGCCCCGCAAGCAAGTGCATGGCAGGCAGCCACAGGCCTTCCCGTAAGCCCAGATGCGCACCCACTAGGTGTTCGACGAAATGCCAGGAGAGAGGCACTATTCGGGGCATTTTCGTCAAGTTACAAAGTTAGATGCTATTTGGATGGCTCAGAATGAGCCACATCATCAAGATGGATAAGATAAGATGCAAGATAAGCAGTCAAGATGAAGACACGAAGACCAGATCCTCATCTAATGGCCCAGAAAAGTGCAGGATCCTGTGGTTATGTCGGACGGAATTTGATCCCGTCGCGTGCTTCTTGATTGGCCAAATGCAAGATAAAATGGTGCATCGTGTTATATAAATTCGCCACTTTGATTCTGTGTTGCACACATATGGTGCGGAGGCAGAACAGATCCAGATCGAAGGGTCATCGTCAGTGTCGATCGTCGCTGACGTGATTTGACCAGATCTAATGGATGATATCTAATCCTGCCTTTTTTAAGGAAATCCAATGGCCGATAGAAAATATCCCTTGAGCGCCAATCGGAACTCGACAGCGCAACGGCGGCGCGGCTACTGTGCGGCGCGGGTGCATGTATTGTTTGGAAAGATTCTCTTTCCTTATTTGTTACTAGCCGAACTTCAAACTACCATAACTTTTTCATCTGAGCTCCAAATCGATCCGTTCAAGTTGCAGTTTCCATATTTTTGGATGCTCTATACATTGGGCGCTGTTGGGAGTCAAAAAATTGTGGAGAAAAATCGAAAATAGGGTTTTGAAGCTTAACAAAGGATTTTCTAGGGTTTCGTGCCTGTGGGAGTGATGAATCACCAACTACTTCTTCTCTGTGCATCAATGGAGTGCAAAATCCTTATGAGATGTCAGTAGAGCTTTTATATTTTCACATTCATGGTAATTATGGGTTGTGTGGAAGAGATTGGAAGCCTGTAGATGAGGTGTGCTCTGTGAATCTATCTTTATCATCATTGAAGGCTGTTAGAGAGTACCTGAGAGCAGTGTGAAGCTTCAAAGATATTGTTGGCCATTGGAAAGCATTGTTTGTGAGATTTTTCAATTCCTTATCTATTTATGCTTTCAATTTATTGTATGCTAGCGTAGGTGCAAATTGTTGAATACCTAGCTAGTGGGGAAAAACTGTAAGACAAATTTATAAGTCTAAAAAAAATTGTTATTTACTTCACGTGGGTGCGGGTTAAGCGTGGTGTGCAACGTGTGCTGAACACTGGTACTTGATACCTGAATTCCTGGCACGTGTGTGCCCTCCTAGTTTTATACTGGGTAAATTGGGTGTATGTACAACCTGTTGTGTAGACAGCAAAAAGAAGTGTATTGAGTATATACGGAGCCCGTTGGGCATTACTCCGTGGACTAGCCATCACACACTGTTGGTGAACCACGTATATCCTGTGTTGTGGACTGTCTTTATTTTTATATATATTTTGGAGTGCGTGGAATGGCTTACAGGATGGGTATGCAAATCTGGTAGATCTGGCCACTGAGTGGTAGCGAGGTAGATTTGCATGCGCTTGTGTATGTGTGAAAAGTTAGGTCTCCATCAACTCTGGGCAGTAGTAAATAATTAAGGAGAATTTTCAGACACTGATTCACCCCCCCTCTCAGTGTCATGTCAAGTTCATCAATTTCTTTGTCTGTTGAACTCTTGAAAACTTTTAAAAGAACCACAAGTGCAGGACGGGATCTTCTGATAGGTTCCCAATTCGTCCCACAACACTTTCATGAAAAATATCCAGAAACTGATAGTTTATCCTACTATAGACGAGATAGATTTCTTTTCAATTCATACATGCGGGGGCCATTCCCTTGTAAAAAAAACGCTCTTCAAGATCCAACCACAGTGGTTCTTTTGCTGATTCTGCATACACTACACTACTATGAAGCTCTTTTACAAGGTTGTTGTACAACCAAGATGTAACCATAAGGCCATATTGTTCCCCTCTTTGAATATCAGAGGGAGGACCAGACGGTTTGGGCAGGGAGCCATCAATGAACCCAAACTTATTCTTTGCTCCTAAAGCAATTCTCATGGCTCTTCCATGTAGTGTAGTTATTACCATCGAAGTAATTGAGTGACTAATACATGACCTGGGTTTTCTGAGGGCTAGAGAAGAAAGGGAGAGCGAATCGGTTAAGGATTTACACTATCATGCATCCTCCATTACAGATTTAGGGCAAAAGAAAAACAAGAAAATTACAAGAAACCAAATTGTAAAAAATTACATTAGATTGCAAAAACGCAAGAAAGCAAACTGAAATTACAGACGAATTACAAAGAAAGATCTAAAAGAAATTACAAGAAATTACAAGAAATTACAATGAACTATAGGACATGGAAGAACATGTGACAATGAAAGCACAATCTGTCAAATAAGAAATCAATCGAAGCTCAATTTGTGGCTACGTGTTCGGATCATCAAGAACAGACCCCAAGCAAAGACGACCAGTACTTGAAATGAAGCGCTGTAGGAGAATCAAGGTTGCAAAGAGGCAGATAGAAATTCTCTCCTGTTGACCTGCGGACTGTCGAAGGTCGGATTTTAATCGATATACATACCGATGTATTGGTATGGCTGAACTCCAGTCCTTGAATCAATCGCAATTCCCACCTAATGTTGGAGAGGATTTGAATCCAAGAGCCACTGCTCTGATACCATGTTAAAAGGGAGAAATGAGTTGCTGAGAACTGAAAGTGTGTATTGTTGAAAAGTAACTGAAAATACAGAGTACAAGTCCTTTTATATCTAAAAAACTAATTCTAATATTCTGACCTATAGGGCCACGTAACTAAGTGACGTGGCCAAGCTACTGTAAACTCCAACACAGTATAGCCTTAAGTTTAAGGGAAAAAAAAGCATAAAATAACATTTATTTAGTTTTAAAGTATATGATTTTATCTCTTCTTTCGGGTGTTGAGATAATCCAATAGAGATTTTTTTTTTTTTTTGGGCAAAAATCAAAAGAGATTTCGTTGCATGGGAAGTTATAAGATCATGCATTTAAGAGTAAGACGTATATATTCATAAGTCTTCGACGTCTAAAAACACCATGTAGAACTTAAAAGAGTATAAAGCATTGACCTCCATATTTTTACAAAACAAGAATGTATTGTGTTATTGCTTTCTTAGTGTAATTCAAAGGGGTATGGATTCTCCACACTTCTTGTATGAGAAATCGGACCAAAGAGATAGCGGGAGATAGAATCGTTCAAAAATGGTTAATCTTTTGTGGGAGGAGAGAGTGTGTCCATGGTGGGTCACATAGCTCATATGTGGAAATATTTTTTCCATATTAAAGGGTTGTTTTTGTTTTCCTCTGAATTTTCAGATTTAAGAATGGTCAGAGACCCCAAAGCCATTGGCTCTTTTTAGGGCTGCAATAGGATCGGATTGGGTCAGATTGATCTGATTGACCCTGACCATGGGAAGGGGAAAGGAGATACAGAGGTTGGGTCGGACCGGGGAATAGAAGAAGAAGATAGAACTAGACTCAATCCAAGGACTCAATCTTAGCTGGCCCAACCCTGACTCAGGGCAAAACATTTCCAATCTTGAACCGCCCTCAAAGTCAAGATATCTAAGTCCACCCTGTTCAGACTCAAGGTGTGGCCCAGAGCAAAGTAAGGTCGATAGGGCCAAACTTGCACTCCGAGTAGTTTTTATTAAATTGGCCTACAAACTTAAACTGTGAAGGAGACTTAAAAATACAACATTACAAGTTAGTTGTTTATCCTAAAATAACATCACAATTTCCAAATCTCCCAAATCTCCCAAATCTCAGTGGCTATTAAATTGAATTAACATAATTAAAAATGAGTGATAATAAATTAATATTATTAATATTAATTTAAATTAATAATGGATGATAGTAATTAATATTAATTTAATTAGCACTGGGCCCTTATTAAGAATCCATAGATAAAAAGTTTGTTAGTCTTGCAAAATTAGTCCATACGAATATATGAACTGTCTACAGCCTAATAATGTGTTACTCTCATTTTCTTAACTCAAATATATTTATATTAGAGAGACACTTCCAGAGAGCTCTTTGGTTTCTTTATTACCGTCTCTTACAGTCTTTAAATAGGATTCACATCGTCTCCTCCCAGTGGTTTTGGGAGGACGCGGTAGCCTATCTCAAATGGCCGCCACGTGGCTCTCGGGTGAATCCGAGACCCACGTCTGAGCCGACATCCCCTGTCGGCTCGGCTTGTCGGCTGGGTGTTGACTCGGACGTGGGTCTCGGATTCATCTGAGAGCCACGTGACGGCCATCTGAGATAGATTGTCGCGTCCTCCCAAAACCACTGGGAGGAGACGATGTGAATCCCTTTAAATATCTCAGTAGTAAGAAAAAAAAAATCTTAGTATCAGAAAGTTTAGGGGACACACTCTTAGAATAATATAACAAAAGGGGAATTTTCCCTAACTTTCTAAGGGGGGCCCACAGGACAAGAATGCACTCGAAAACTCCATATGGAATAGTCCAATATTGTTCCAAACAAGATGTGTGAAAGAGCTACCTAAGATTCTCTAGGCCATAGGGCCGGTGACTTCTGGCCTTTGTGGAGATCCCACGCCTGCTCTCGTTTAGGCCCACACTCCAAAATATTTGTCATTCCAGCTCAATCATGGACCAAAACGTGGCTCATGATGTTTTGTAGCAAAGGCACAACTCTACAACACAATGACTATGGAAGAAAAAGACTTGGGGATTGAGTCAAGTCATGATTACATAGATAATCACCATATTAGGTCACGGCATCATTTTAAATCCATTTAGGCATGACGGACCTCAATCATCATCTAGAAGCGTGGGTATGACACGTGATAATTGCATGCTCAAAATTGCCCACTGAAATCAGTGGTTGGGATTGGTCAATTGTGGATCATACGTGTTAAATCAGCATTGTTAGGGATAAATTCGATTTGTATTTTTCTCGATACAGATTTGGAGAATTTGACATATAATCCAACTGATACATATAGATATCCAACTAAAAATAAAAATTAGGAAAATTTTCACTCACTCTCTCCCTGTACTTTTCTTTTTAGTCACCCAACCCCAACTTTGCCAATAATATTACATGCATCCTTGCAGTTAAGTTCGACTAACAGAAAATAAAAAATTACGTTATTACCCTCAATAATTTGACGTCAAATAAAAATAAAAATAAAAATAAAAATAAAAATAAAAAAAGGAATAGTACTAAAGCTCGATCGTTCAAACAAAAACATACAAGAAATATAAACTTTGCCGAGGAAAAAAGGTAACCCTAAATCCTGTAGCCAAAGATAATAGGATCCCTCATGAGCTCTTTAGAGAGAGGGCAATGAAAATGTTTAGGACAAGAAAATGGGCCGTCGAGTTTGAGAGAGAGCAATCTCTTGAATTTCAAATCATTCAATGCCAAAAGGGCTTCATTGACTTGATCGAAATCACCATTGAATCATCTTTTGTCTACAATTTTCTTCAAGAGCCTTTGTAGTTCCTTCTTCAACTCCAACACCTTAGCCACTATCATTGGATCCCTCTCAAATACTTCAGTTTTCGCCATTTCCTTTCAACACATAAATGAAATCTATAAACCCATAAAACCCAGAAACGATAAAGTCAAATTGTTCAATCTCTGCTACTACAAAAGCAAAGGAGATACAAATTTCTCTGCTTCAGCATTTCTTCTTGCATTTATTTCTCTTGTTTTCCAAGTAAAACTGTAGGTTAAAAAAAAAAATTCAAGAATCATGATACGTGTCGACCGCAACCAAAAATAAATTACTCTACCTAAAATGAATAGTAATGATAAGTAAAGGTAGATCCACAGAGACTAGTTAATCAAATTGTCTACTTACCAAAAAAAAGGAGAGTTTTCTTCTGCAATTTAATTGACAAAAAAGTTAAGTAATAAAAATTCAATGGAAGATGATGTCTGTCACACCTCAATTCTAATCCAACCAGAATGGTGTGAGTGAACCGTCATTGAACCAACGGTTCACACCAGGATCTCGAATAGGCCGTGTCCACTCATACAAACTATTACACATAACCACAATCAGAATATAAATATACAGCGGAAGACTTTAAATAAAATGAACTGAGTATCTATTGATAACTTAAATAAATATCTAATTATCTAAATTCAAACACATAAAATAATATCATTACATCCCTTTAATCCAATCGAAAATAAGAAAAATAAATAAAGAAAACAAATCAAAGGTACACGCAGTACACGCAGAAAGGGCACTCGCATGAAGCGTCATGCTCGTCCTCTCCTGCCTGTGCACCCAGAGCAGCAACATCACCATAAGCCGGGGTATTCATGTAATCATCCACAGTGTAACCTACATCAACATCTAAAACAATGTACGTATAAAGGGTGAGCTCACAACACAGCTCAGTAAGACAATCAGACAGTTTCACAATATTATGCATGAGTAACAATCATTTTATGCAGTGGTCTGGTTTTAAGTTTGTAATGTGCTATAGAAAGGTTTGGTGGCCCCCGTACTTCTATACACGAGTGTGTGGCACCTCATGGATCACACCTCCATCGGCCCACATGCACCCATCATGGAATAGAGATAGAGCTAAGATACCCCCGTACCTCTCTTGATACTCTACCCATACCAGTACCTAAGCCCCTATTGGCCAGGACTCGCAAACTGGGCTCGCAACTAACCAATCCTATATGTCATCAATGTACGCTCTATCCCAGCACAGCCGTCTACGGCATAGAGATAGAGCTAAGGCATTCCCACACCTCCCCTGATGCCCTATCCACAACTAACTCACTAGGATAGAAATAATACGCAGGTAGACCCTATCCCAACATAACTCCCTACGGCATAGAGATAGAGCTAAAGTATCGTGGACAAGCCAGCGTCGACTCGGAGACCACAGTGCCACATAACCATGGCCAGGCCAACATCAATATCGGAGACCACCGTACCACGACCTTCCCCTGATGCCCTACCCGTACCAAGCATGTTAAGACAGAATACCACAAAAGGTGCTAGTGTGAGGAGCGATCCCAGGCCCATGCCCCACTCCACACACTAACGAAAACAATCACATGCTTAACAATCACATCCTATCAATGCATGAACAATAATAATAACTGAAAGTAAAGGATGGCATGTGAATATGCACAAACATCACATCATAGATATTCAGGTGATTAACATCGACTTACTGTTCCATTAATTATTAGGTTTAGGTCGATTCCCTTACCTGACGCTCGTTCGATAACTTGCTCCACGTCGCAAGGTCCAAACGATATGTCACAAAGTCCTACAATATTATTAGGGTCTCTTAGAATATATTGTTTAGGGTTTCATGTTGGTCGAAAACCAACACGGTTACAAAATACCCTCACAGAGCTGACCGGTGGCATGTACCAGTCGCAGCTCTGTGGGGAAGACTGGCGACCGGTATGGACAGCCGGTCCCCACAGACCAGCCTCCCGAGGGATACCGGTGGCAACATACCGGTCGCACCATGTGCAATCGGTATAGTCGACCGGTATGTCTCTGGAAGACCATACATGAGTTTTCGACTGTCGTCGATCACCCTCCATGGATTTCCAAGGTTTCTCCTATCCATTCTAAGCCTAAACTTGAAGTTAGAGTTATCCCCAACTCATTCAAGTCTCATTTCGATGAATATCATCTCGAAACTCGAATCTAGGGTTTGACGACAACTTAGGGTTTATTGGCCAATTTAGGGTTTTAGATCAATACCTACTTTACATGGTATTGATCCACCCACACAACTAACATAGGGTAAGAAGATTGATTCGAACACTTACCGTTGACTGGCGTAGCGTGAGCTTCGTCGAACGGTAATGGCGGCACCTTCTTCTTCTTCCTAGCTCCTTCTCCTTTCCAACCTCTTTCTCTTCTCTAGGGTTCGTGAGAGACAATGGAAAGGATTTGAGGAGGCTTAAGGGTGTATTTATAGGCTAGATTTAGGGTTTAGTAACCCTACTAGGATTAGAAAACTTTTAGAATTCGAAATCAGGAGAATGGGACCCGTAGAGACCAATTTCCAGATCCCCGCACTTAGCTGCGCAGGCCATACCGGTCGACCGGTACCAAGACCGGTACCATCGATCGGTCAACATAAAATGATGAATATTGGTCGTTTTTGGTCCGATTTCATACCTGTTTGTCATCCGCTTGTCCCGTCTGGTCCGGTGATGATCGGAAGACCTGCTACGACACAAAACCAAGGTTTAGACCGGGTTTACGGAGTACGGGTCATACAATGTCGATTCAAAAAAATTTACTCACGGTTGCAAATTGATCACTGACCTCATATATATTATTCTCTATTCAAATATTTAACCAAGGAATATCAAAAAGCCAAACAATCCTTACCTTCCCTAATTTCATTAATTTGAGCCCAGCACACAATTTAATTCTTATCAATAAACCAATTGGTATTAAGCAATCCTCATGAATTTACTGATAGCATTACACTCTCAGAGGGAGTTAGATGAACAACAATCAAACAAGCGTCAAATTATTTAATTCATTCTATGTTTCTTTTAAGCAAGTAACAAAAACTTGGATCATTATTGTTCTGTTCAATTGCTACTTTTTCTGAACACCATAACAATTACGGATTATGGATTCAGGTTAGCAATAAACCATATAACTCAATCAATTAATAGGCCTCTTAATAAACTGAATCATACAGTCATTAACTTGAAAAAAACCAAAAAAACACAGATATTTGAATAGAAGAATAATTAAAATTAAGAACAAAATCTCACAATTTTACTAACTGGATTGAATTCCCCTTTAATCGACTAAAGAACTTAGCTAGACATGATAGAAAAGAAAGACAAAAGAAATAAAACTATCTTCTCAATAATTCTTCGATGTTCTATTACGTAGCATTTACATTGCTTAAATAGCCAGAGTAGAGAAGATTAAAACCGGTATGTCTAAAATTGACAACCTTATTACATGAAAATAAAGATAAAATAAAATATGCTTGCCTAGATTAGATAGAGAATCATTCTATCATTAACTAAATGTCACTTCTAGATTTACCAATCTTTATAATATTCCATAGAAGTATATATTCTCCTCAAGATTTTTGACAATCAATTAAATCCTTCCAATAGTAAATCTTCTATGGGTGGTAATCTTCCTTCACCGATTTGAATTCAAATCAGCTTTCCAGATCAAATTTTTGGATCACGTTTGATTTCTAGAATTCTTTCCACATTAAAAATCAGCATGAAATTCAGAAGGTTATTATTAAAAATATCAAAAAATTTTATTTTAAACATAAATTATCAATACTTTTCACCAATGTCTTATATATAAGGAATCTTCACAAATGAGTACCATAAGACATATAATATGTTAAATAGACTAAATATAAGGAAAATAAATATATAAAATTATGAATCCAGCAAATTCCCCCACACTTAGCTCTTGCACGTCCTCAGGTAAACTAATTTTTTTTTTCACTTTCAACCCACAACATTCAAAGAATATGTGTACCATGAATCAGAAACTAATTCAAGAGATCAAGAGAACAATATATGTCATAGTCAAAGGTCACTTAGTAAATATGAGAAATATCTAACATACCAGTCTTATTCAAAAGGGAACATGCTAATGTTTAGTAGATTTTCTCTTGGGATTTTCTCTACTCACTCAAGAATTCAAGGTTTAACTGTTTCACTCAAGATCTACCTATGACGATGCACTACCATATGTTTGCTTATTCACCAAAATCTCCATTACTTAGAATACATGCATACATGAATCAAAAGGTCTTTATCAAGATTGTAATGGGGCTAGGGTTCAGGGTACGGATAAGAAAAATGTACTAACGTTAAAACCCAAGAAACTAATAGAGCATTAAGACAAAAATAAAAAATAAATAAAAATTGAGCAATCAAAATGATAAGGGCTCATAAATAAAGCTCTTCAATAAAACATTCCAAACTCCAATTTCTTTTTCTTTCATTCTTTTTCTTTTCATTTGAGAACTATGCTTTGCTATTTGAATTTTTTTTTCTTTTCTTTTAGAAGAGCATGACATTTCAAACATAACAAGGACCATTTACTCCCATTACATCTCACTTCTTAACATACAACCATCACTTTTGAGAATAGCACCCCCACACTTATTCAATACATATCCTTCTCAAATCCATTAAATAATTCTCAATGCTCTACTAGCTCAAAGGTTGGTAAAACATGAGAAAAACAAACAATTCAAGGCTCATGGTTTAGGGTTTAATGAAGAATAAAATTTAAAAGCTCAAAGTAGATCTTTTAAGGGTAAAAATATATAAGGTTGGCCATTTAAGCTAAGTTGTAAAATCCTATTTGCTTTTATAATCTTCATGTCTACACATATCAATGTAATATTGACACGATTCAAAACAAGTTCTAGAGATACAAAAGCATAGTAGAATATCACTCTTCAAAGAAAATAAAGATTGACATAGATGTCTTAGTCTGGTTGGCTCAAAAGCTCGCTTGGTTGGATTCCATTTACTAAACCTGCATTCTTTACCTCTAAATGCAACTGTTAATGTTATTCAAAGCTCATTTAACAAGTTATTACAACTAATTCATATATGTAATTTTTTTTTCACACTCAAATAGTTTCAATCCATGGCATACATATTCTCTTAGTCTATTAAAGTAAATTTTTTTTTTTAAATTCAAATTTTGAAATTATTTTTTTTTTCTAACACATCATACAAAAAAAAAAAAAAAAAACAAAACTTAAAAAAAAAAAATAATAAATAAAACAAAAGAGAAATCCTAATTCCTCCCCCCACACTTAAATCTGACATTGTCCCCAATTGAAGTTAAAAATGTAATGGAAAGATATAAAGAAAAGTAATTAAAAATGATAAAAAAAAACAAATCTGATTTCTTAGGTTGCCTCCCAAGCAGCGCTTGTGTTTAACGTCGTTAGCTCGATTCAATACTGTTCAATCAGAACAAATGAGATCCCCCAGTCATACATCGTCTATAATATGCTCATGAAAGCCTTCATAGAATGTCTTGAGTCGATGCCCATTAACATTGAAAATTTTGTAAGTTTCGAAACTTCGAACTTCAACTGTACCATAAAGAAACACATTAGTAACTTCAAAAGGTCCAATCCAACGAGAATGTTAACTTACCAGACATCAATTTAAGTCTCGAATTGTAAAGTAAGACTTTCTATCCAATTACAAAATGCTACCTCATAATCCTCTTGTCATGAAACGCCTTGGAAATAGTTTTTTTTTTAATTTTTTTTATGTTCTTCGAAATAAGCTTCTTGTAGCATCCCTAAGTCATCCAAAATTTCATGCGCAAGCAATACCTATTGGAAAAACTACGAACACTTGAAAAAAAAAAGAGCTTCACACAAAGATAAGAACACAAGTGACTAAAAAAATTTAAATAGAATGAAAACAATCACAATCTGATTAAAACTAGTCCCTGAAAATGGCGTCAAATTTTGATGCGTGTCGAGCGCAACAAAAAATAAATTACTCTACCTATAATGAATAGTAATGATAAGTAAAGGTTGATCCACAGAGACTAGTTAATCAAATTGTCTACTTACCAAGAAAAAGGAGGGTTTTCTTCTGCAATTTAATTGACAAGAAAGTTAAGTAACAAAAATTCAATGGAAGATGATGTCGATTCAAGGAAATTTACTCACGGCTGTAAATTGATCACTGACCTCATATATATTATTCTCTATTCAAATATTTAACCAAAGATTATCAAAAAGTCTAACAATCCTTACATTCACTAATTTCATTAATTTGAGCTCAGCACACAATTTAATTCTTATCAATAAACCAATTGGTATTAAGAAATCCTCATGAATTTACTGATAGCATTACACTCTCAGAGGGAGTTAAAGATGAACAACAATCTAACAAGCGTCAGATTATTTAATTCATTCTATGTTTCTTTTAAGCAAGTAACAAAAACTTGGAACATAATTGTTCTGTTCAATTGTTACTTTTCCTGAACACCATAACAATTACGGATTATGGATTCAGGTTAACAATAAACTACATAACTCAATCAATTAATAGGCCTCTTAATAAATTGAATCATACAGTCATTAACTTGAAAAAAACTAAAAAAACATAGATATTTGAATAGAAGAATAATTAAAATTAAGAACAAAGTCTCACAATTTTACTAATTGGATTGAATTCCCCTTGAATCGACTAAAGAACTTAGCTAGACATGATAGAAAAGAAAGACAAAAGAAATAAAACTATCTTCTCAATAATTCTTGGATGCTCTATTACGTAGCATTTACATTGCTTAAATAGCCAGAGTAGAGAAGATTAAAACTGGTATGTCTAGAATTGACAACCTTATTACATGGAAATAAAGATTAAACAAAATCTGCTTGCCTAGATTAGATAGAGAATCATTCCATCATTAACTAAATGCCACCTCTAGATTTGCCAATCTTTATAATATTTCGTAGAAGTATATTCTCCTCAAGATTTCTGACAATCAATCAAATCCTTCCAATAGTAAACCTTCTATGGGTGGTAATCTTCCTTTTCCGATTTGAATTTAAATCAGCTTTCCAGATCAGATTTTTGGATCACGTTTGATTTCTATAATTCTTTTCACATTAAAAACCTGCATGAAATTCAGAAGGTTATTATTAAAAATATCAAAAAAATTTATTTTAAACATAAATTATCAATACTTTTCACCAATGTCTTATATATAAGGAATCTTCACAAATGAGTACCATAAGACATATAATATGTTAAATAGACTAAATATAAGAAAAATAAATATATAAAATTATGAATCCATCAAATTCCCCCCCCCCCACTTAGCTCTTGCACGTCCTCGGGTAAACTAAATATTTTTTTTCACTTTCATCCCACAACATTCAAAGAATATGTATACCATGAATCAGAAACTAATTCAGGAGATCAAGTGAACAATATATGTCATAGTCAAATGTCACTTAGTAAATATGAGCAATATCTAACATACCAGTCTTATTCAAAAGGGAACATGCTAATGTTTAGTAGATTTTCTCTTGGGATTCTCACTACTCACTCAAGAATTCAAGGTTTAACTGTTTCAGTCAATCTTCCTATGAAGATGCACTACCATAGGCTTGCTTATTCAATAAAATCTCCATTACTTAGAATACATGCATACATGAATCAAAAGGTCTTTATCAAGATTGTAATGGGGCTAGGTTCAGGGTACAAATATGAAAAATATACTGACGTTAAAACCCAAGAAACTAATAGAGCATTAAGACAAAAATAAAAATAAAAAATAAATAAAAATTGAGCAATCAAAATGATAATGGCTCATAAATAAAGCTCTTCAACAAAACCTTCCAAACTCCAATTTCTTTTTCTTTCATTCCTTTTCTTTTCATTTGAGAACTATGCTTTGCTATTTGAATTTTTTTTTTCTTTTCTTTTAGAAGAGCATGACATTTCAAACATAACAAGGACCATTTACTCCCATTACATCCCACTTCTTAACATACAACCATCACTTTTGAGAATAGCACCCCCATACTTATTCAATACATATCCTTCTCAAATCCATTAAATAATTCTCAATACTCTACTAGCTCAAAGGTTGGTAAAACATGAGAAAAACAAACAATTCAAGGCTCATGGTTTCGGGTTTAATGAAGAATAAAGTTTAAAAGCTCAAAGTAGGTCTTCTAAGGGTAGAAATATATAAGGTTGGCCATTTAAGTTAAGTGGTTGTAAAATCCTATTTGCTTTTATCATCTTCATGTCTACACATATCAATGTAATCTTGACACGATTCAAAACAAGTTCTAGAGATACAAAAGCATAGTAGATTATCACTCTTCAAAGAAAATAAAGACTGACATAGATGTCTTAGTCTAGTTGGCTCAAAAGCTCGTTTGGTTGGATTCCATTTACCAAACCTGCATGCTTTACCTCTAAATGCAACTGTCAATGTTATTCAAAGCTCATTTAACAAGTTATTTCAACCAATTCATATATGTAATTTTTTTTTTCACATTCAAATAGTTTCAATCCATGGCATACATATTCTCCTAGTATATTGAAGTAAATTTTTTTTTTAATTCAAATTTTGAAATTGTTTTTTTTTTCTAACACATCATACAAAAAAAAAAAAAAACAAAACTTAAAAAAAATAAAATAAAAATAAAACAAAAGAGAAATCCTAATTCCTCCCCCCACACTTAAATCTGACATTGTCCCCAATGAAAGTTAAAAATGTAATGGAAAGATGTAAAGAAAAGTAATTAAAAATGATAAGAAAAACAAATCTGATTTCTTACGTTGCCTCCCAAGCCGCGCTTGTGTTTAACGTCGTTAGCTCGACTCAATACTCTTCAATCAGAATAAACGAGATCCCCCAGTCGTACTTCGTCTATAATATGCTCATGAAAGCCTTCATAGAATGTCTTAAGTCGATGCCCATTAACCTTGAAAATCTTGTTAGTTTCGAAACTTCGAACTTCAACTGTACCAAGTAACTTCAAAAGGTCCAATCCAATGAGAATGTAACTTACCAGACATCAATTTAAGTCTCGAATTGTAAAGTAAGACTTTCTATCCAATTAAAAATTGCTACCTCATAATCCTCTTGTCATGAAACGCCTTGGAAAGAGTTTTTTTTTTTAATTTTTTTTTATGTTCTTAGAAATAAGCTTCTTGTAGCGTCCCTAAGTCATCCAAAATTTCATGCGCAAGCAATACCTATTGGAAAAACTACGGACACCTGAAAAAAAAAAGAACTTCACACAAAGATAAGAACACAAGTGACTAAAAAAATTTAAATAGAATGAAAACAATCACAATCTGATTAAAACTAGTCCCCGACAATGGCGCCAAATTTTGATGCGTGTCGAGCGCAACCAAAAATAAATTGCTCTACCTATAATGAATAGTAATGATAAGTAAAGGTCGATCCACATAGACTAGTTAATCAAATTGTCTACTTACCAAGAAAAAGGGGGGTTTTCTTCTGCAATTTAATTGACAAGAAAGTTAAGTAACAAAAATTCAATGGAAGATGATGTCGATTCAAGAAAATTTACTCACGGCTGTAAATTGATCACTGACCTCATATATATTATTCTCTATTCAAATATTTAACCAAGGATTATTAAAAAGCCTAACAATCCTTACCTTCCCTAATTTCATTAATTTAAGCCCAGCACACAATTTAATTCTTATCAATAAACCAATTGGTATTAAGCAATCCTCATGAATTTATTGATAGCATTACACTCTCAGAGGGAGTTAAAGATGAACAACAATCTAACAAGCGTCAGATTATTTAATTCATTCTATGTTTCTTTTAAGCAAGTAACAAAAACATGAAACATAATTGTTCTGCTCAATTGCTACTTCTCCTGAACACCATAACAATTACGGATTATGGATTCAGGTTAGTAATAAACCATATAACTCAATCAATTAATTGACCTCTTAATAAACTGAATCATACAGTCATTAACTTGAAAAAAAACCAAAAAAACATAGATATTTGAATAGAAGAATAATTAAAATTAAGAACAAAGTCTCACAATTTTACTAATCGGATTGAATTCCCCTTGAATCGACCAAAGAACTTAGCTAGACATGGTAGAAAAGAAAGACAAAAGAAATAAAACTATCTTCTCAATAATTCTTGGATGCTCTATTACGTAGCATTTACATTGCTTAAATAGCCAGAGTAGAGAACTGGTATGTCTAGAATTGACAACCTTATTACATGAAAATAAAGATTAAACAAAATCTGCTTGCCTAGATTAGATAGAGAATCATTCCATCATTAACTAAATGCCACCTCTAGATTTGTCAATCTTTATAATATTCCATAGAAGTATATATTCTTCTCAAGATTTCTGACAATCAATCAAATCCTTCCAATAGTAAACATTTTATGAGTCGTAATCTTCCTTCTCCGGTTTGAATTCAAATTAGCTTTCCAGATCAGATTTTTGGATCACGTCTGATTTCTAGAATTCTTTCCACATTAAAACCCTGCATGAAATTCAGAAGGTTATTATTAAAAATATCAAAATTTTTTATTTTAAACATAAATTATCAATACTTTTCACCAATGTCTTATATATAAGGAATCTTCACAAATGAGTACCATAAGACATATAATATGTTAAATAGACTAAATATAAGAAAAATAAATATATAAAATTATGAATCCATCAAATTCCCCTACACTTAGCTCTTGCACGTCCTTGGGTAAACTAAATATTTTTTTTTCACTTTCATCCCACAACATTCAAATAATATGTGTACCATGAATCAGAAACTAATTCAAGAGATCAAGAGAACAATATATGTCATAGTCAAAGGTCACTTAGTAAATATGAGCAATATCTAATATACCAGTCTTATTCAAAAGGGAACATGCTAATGTTTAGTAGATTTTCTCTTGGGATTCTCTCTACTCACTCAAGAATTCAAGGTTTAACTATTTCACTCAAGGTCTTCCTATGAAGATGTACTACCATAGGCTTGCTTGTTCACCAAAATCTCCATTACTTAGAATACATGCATATATGAATCAAAAGGTCTTTATTAAGATTGTAATGGTGCTAGGGTTTAGGGTACAGATAAGAAAAATATACTGACGTTAAAACCCAAGAAACTAATAGAGCATTAAGACAAAAATAAAAAATAAAAAATAAATAAAAATTGAGCAATCAAAATGATAAGGGCTCATAAATAAAGCTCTTCAACAAAACATTCCTAACTCCAATTTTTTTTTCTTTTATTCTTTTTCTTTTCATTTGAGAACTTTGCTTTGCTATTTGAATTTTTTTTTCTTTTCTTATAGAAGAGCATGACATTTCAAACATAACAAGGACCATTTACTCCCATTACATCTCACTTCTTAACATACAACCATCACTTTTGAGAATAGCACCCCCACACTTATTCAATACATATCCTTCTCAAACCCATTAAATAATTCTCAATACTCTACTAGCTCAAAGGTTGGTAAAACATGAGAAAAATAAACAATTCAAGGCTCATAGTTTAGGGTTTAATGAAGAATAAAATTTAAAAGCTCAAAGTGGGTCTTCTAAGGGTAAAATATATAAGGTTGGCCATTTAAACTAAGTGGTTGTAAAATCCTATTTGCCTTTATCATCTTCATGTCTACACATATCAATGTAATCTTGACACGGTTCAAAGCAAGTTCTAGAGATACAAAAGCATAGTAGAATATCACTCTTAAAGAAAATAAAGACTGACATAGATGTCTCAGTCTAGTTTGGCTCAAAAGCTCGCTTGGTTGGATTCCATCTACTAAACCTATATGTTTTACCTCTAAATGCAACTGTTAATGTTATTCAAAGCTCATTTAATAAGTTATTTCAACTAATTCTTATATGTAATTTTTTTTTCACATTCAAATAGTTTTAGTCCATGACATACATATTCTCTTAGTAAACCTTCTATGGGTGGTAATCTTCCTTCTCTGGTATGAATTCAAATCAGCTTTCCAGATTAGATTTTTGGATCACGTTTGATTTCTAGAATTCTTTCTACATTAAAAACCTGTATGAAATTCAGAAGGTTATTATTAAAAATAATAGAATTTTTTTATTTTAAACATAAATTACCAATATTTTTCACCAATATCTTATATATAAGGAATCTTCACAAATGAGTACCATAAGACATATAACATGTTAAATAGACCAAATATAAGGAAAATAAATATATAAAATTATGAATCCATCAAATCATTTTTTGTCTTTTCTGTTGATAACAATTCACCATGGGAAGAAAACACCCCCCTCTCTCTCTCTCACTCTCTCTCTCACTCTCACTCTCTGAGTTTCTTGTCTTTGGTGTTGCTTTTGCGAAATTCTTCGCCGTTTCTCTTTCTACTCTGCTCATTCGATATCGATGGATGATGGTCAATTTTTGTAAGGAAACAGGCCCCACAGTCCACCTCTCATCACAATCATAGAATCCATGGCCTCATTGCTAGACACCCGATTGGATATATGCGTATACCATCCAATTGTTCCGTCTCATTCCCAAAGTAAAATGTCTCACTCCGCAATCCTTCTCCAATTCCATAACTATTACCTAGGGATGCGAGTTTTAGCTTGATGACCCAAGCCTGCCCAGACCCGCCCTAAACCCGATTAGGGTTTAACTAGGCCCGAACCCTAATAGGGCTGAATCAAGGTACAGGGTATTTAATACCGTAACAGGGTAGGGTTATTTAATGACCCTACTTTTTGATATATATATATATTATATATAGGGTTAGGGTTATATATATATATATATATGTCCCTACATATATATATATATATATATATATATATATATATATATATATATATATATATCCTAAAAAGTAAAAACCCTAAATCCCTAATCTCCCTCTCCCAAAATCGTAACTCCCTTTTGTAGCAGCACAACGAGTCTTGAGTCTAGCGATGGAGAGACCAAGACCAGCCTCACTCCTCCTTACCTGCCTCCTCTCCCGAGAGGCGATGCTGGCGAGCTACTCCCTCTTCTCTGCCCACGGCTCCAAGCCTCCACCTTGCGATCACGAGAAGAAGAAGAAGAAGCATTGAGCAGTCACCAGTCAGGTACTCTTCTCCCCATGTTCTTCTTCCTTCTTGCAATCTCTTTCTTTGAGGAGTCATTAAGCAGGCTTTCCCAAATAATTGCTCTCACGATGCAAGTTGATCCTAAAAGTGGAAAAACCTAGATTTGGGCCAGTCTAGAAACTCTGTGAAAATACACTCACTGCAATACTTTTATTGTAAAATTTAGTCTACTACTTTTTTTCTGCAACTGCAATGACTAGCATTCTTTTGAATAATTACAAAAAGATGTGGGGTTCTCTTTTTCAATTTCTTTAATCCCATATCACGTTCTCTATTTACAATGTACAACCATATTTGATGTTCAATATTTTTCTTTTGATTTACAACTTCCTGCAAATTCCCCAAAGAAAAAATGGAGATTATTAAAATTGAATGACTCAGATCTGCCTTGTGACTTCCCAAAACTTCGTAAACATTTATGACTTATTGTTTTTCATTCTCATATTATTATGTTCAGCAATGAATGATGTATTAGTAATATTAATATATGCTTGTTCAAGGTAAATCAGGGTCAGCCCGACCTTGATTCAGGGTCAATCAGGGTAAACCCGACCCTGCTCGGCCAAATCAGGGTCAATCAGGGTAGGGTAGGGTTTGGGTGAACCTTCCAGGGTAGGGTAAGGGTTGAAGTTATGTTTGGCCCTGATAGGGTTAGTAGGGTTTGGATTAACATGAAAGGGCCTTAGGTAGAGTTGGGGTTTGCAAATATCCAGCCCAACCAGACCCTATTGCACCCCTACTATTACCTACTGTTTCCACACCAACAACCGACAGAAAAGCTCCACCATCAATCAACATTGAGAAGAAAACAGGAACCCTACCTCCCTCTCTTATAACATAGTTAACATTAACTATTTGTTCTTTTCCAGCAAGAATACCTCAAGATTCAAGACGAAGGCACATAAGAAATTGGTGCAGAAGATGGGTCAATCGAAGTGAAAGCTTGAACTCTGCTTGAGGACAAGGAACTGCATGATCATCCATGGGACGAAGAGGAAGATGAGGTTCGTCTCCGATTATTTTTGTTCTGTTTTGTGGGATAAAGTTTTTAAATTGAGGGAGGGTAAAATAGTAAGTTATCATTGTTAAAGGGTAATTTTGCCATTATATAATTTTTAACTTTGCCACATCATCACTTAATAGGCAGGTCTGCTAAGTCAAAATCAATGTGATATATATGTAACTTCTGAGGGGGGATGGATGATATTATTAACAAGGTTGGAGGTTGGTCGATTTAAAGGGAAAGTATAGGGGGTGGGTAAAATTTTCCCTAAAGATTGAGTACCTAATGATGTTCTAAGTTCTTGAGGAAATTAATGAGAATCATGAGACTAAAACAACTAAGAGATATGATCTGAAAGTGAAACCTACCGGAAGAAGAAGGTAATTTGAAGTTGAAAATTCAAATTCGATTCGCATCTATATCCATTTAGAGGTATCCATTATGTACAATCACATCCGACCATACATATTGGATCCGTTTTTATCCCTAAGTGCTTATAGGCACCAATCATCTAACCCTAGCTTGTACACCAAAAGAAATGAGTCACGGGAAGGAATATAATATTTAGAAGAATCCATTCACATTGTTTCATAGATATGATATATTTTTAAGAATATAAAACGGAAAAAACAAATGGAGAGATTTCCTTTTCCAAGCTTGTTTAGAATGCAATTTGGTCAGCCTTTGATGTGTACAGTTGGTGTGGATTTGATTCTTTAGTCCCCTCCCTTTCTCCCTATTCCTTCCAAGGCTCCTACGTATACAGAGAGAGAGAGAGAGAGAGAGAGACTGTAACCCTCCCTTCACGTTTGATTACGAACTTCCCTTCCCTAAGTAGTACCCTTTGGCTAGCTGAACGTGGGAATTGGGTTTCTTTCGCTGTTAGCTAAACTAGAATCTTAAGGACAGACGGTGGTGGTGGGGTTAGTGGGGGTGGCTGAGGCCCACACTCAGCCTCAGGATTTGACTACCAACTCCCCTATATATTGTTTCTTCTGAGAGGACGAAGACCCACCTTTCATTTTCTTTTCTTTCTTTTCCTTTTCTTTCCTTTCACATTATGCATACAATCTCTGGCACCATTAGATTCTTTAACATTATGCTTAAGTCTTTCAGTAATATGTCAGTACATGTAGATCACATGCAAGCACTGTTGAGCCACTAAAATATTTTCCTCCACTTTTAAACAGAACTGAGCTGTTAAGAATATCTTTACCTTGAGACCCATTTGATCAGATTGTGGGTTTTCTTGGTTCATGAGACACGGTGGATCAGATCAGATTAGATTAACTGATATGGCCTATAGCCGGAATGGATTTGTTTTAGTCTGTTAGTCTATTAAAGATTGCTAAAACCAAACTCCATTAGAAGTGGCAAGTAATATTTAACTCCTAAATTGGATTTGAGCAGAGGAATAATTATGGGATTTGGAAGGGGAGGGAGGAGGAAAATCCCTTGGGACACTACAAAATCCGTTTGTTCCCCAATCCAGGTTCACTTTTTCTTCCTTTTTCTCTTCAAGCTGAGTTGCCCACCACATGGGTCTGGGCCATGTGGCCTTTATTTATTACCCTTAAGCTCTGACACTCTCTCTAACGGTTTTACCAACACTCCCACCATCGGGTTTAAATCGTCTCCAAAGCGATTGGAGGTTCCAATTGCTCATCCGATGGTTGCAGGATTGAAGGTTCCAATTGCTCATCCGATGGTTGCAGTTAATCAGACACACCTATCGATGTATTGATAGACATACCCAGTTAACTCCAATCACTGGATTGTCGATTGAAACCTCTAATAATTAGAAACGACTCCCCACCTCCCTCCACCAGGAAAAAAAAAAGGGGTAAAAGACAGTTACCACCCCTGTAACTTACTTTATTGACCGTTGACCCCCAAAGGTTTCAAAAAAGACAGTTACCTCCCCTAAAAATACTATTAAAATACAAATAGACCCACGTCGTTAGGAATATTCCGTTAGATGGTAACGGTGGGAGTCCAATATTTTCTTAATGACCAAATTAACCCTTTACAAGAGTGATTGACTTAAAAAAAAAAAAAAAAAAAAAAAAAAACCAGAGATCCAATAGTAGGATGAGCAGATTGAGAAGATGGTTCCTGCTTCTTTCTCGCTGATGGAGTTAGGGATTCAAATGATCCTTTGGTGAATGCAATATACTCTAAAACTTCTTTGAATGATGGTGGTCACCAGCAAAGATCTATTGATCAGGTAGGACTTCCTAAAGTTTTACCATCGGCGGATTACTAGAGAATTTCTTAACTGCGACAAAGAATTGAAGCATTTCCAAGCAAGTGATTTGGGATTTCCAGAAATCAAAGAGCGAGGGCTAGGCGGAGATAGTTACAGGAGAGGATTGCTTCATCCTCAAGTTCTGGAACAAATTTTCGAATTATTAGTGTGGGATAAAATTTTTATGGCTTACAAGAAATGAGGATTTAGCCTTCTTTGTCGCTTTTGATTCGAATTTGATTGCAAACCCTAGTTTTTTGTAATCTGGTTGCAGACGGAGGTTTCCCCTCCTTACGATTTAGTTGCAAAAGAGAGAACCCCAAATCTCCCGATGCAATCAAAGAAACCATCTAAATCGGACAGAAGAGAGATGCAGACCAGCCACTGGGAAGACGATGAGTTGCAGGCACTTGGAGTTCCCTTTGAACTTTGGAGTTGCAGATCTATACCACCTCCGGATGTAGCAGAGGAGATGCAGATATGATGCTCTCACGAAAATGGAAAGAATTTTTTTTATTTTTTAAAATGCCCATTTGTTTCAGATCTGGTTCATGTTCATAGTTTGGTATCGCGTGATTCGTGTTCATCAGTTCCTATCTTTTTTTTATATTTTAATTTTAGTTGGATAAAATGTTTAGGGGTAGAGTTGTCCATAAAAAATATAACTTTAATATCATTAAAAATTGGGGCCATTCGTCTTTTTTGAAATCTTTGGGGGTCAACGATCAATAAGGTAAGTTATAGGGGAGGTAACTGTCTTTTACCAAAAAAAAATGATAAAAAAGAACACTACATTTGTAGAAGAAACAATCCCTCCCGAATAAAGCGTGGTCGTTCATCTTCGGACTCTGACTTGGGATGTAGACTTCCACTATCCAATGGTGCTCTCTTGTCCCTTTCTTTTTTGGAGTTTGCACCCTCCTTGTATGCTACATTGCCACAACCACAACCAAAGAGAGAGAATACAAGTGGGTCCCTAGCAGTACTGAAGGGAGAGGATCTAAGCCATTGGGTGTTTGATACTATGTTAGTAATATCCATTTAACAGACAAAGTAGGTGGCATTATCTAGTAATTAATTTAGAGAATAGATATATTTTTTTATGAGATTCTATTACTATTCATATCTAGTGAGTCTCACATTTTAGAGATAGGTCCCAAATCGCATTGACGATGATGAGATTTCATGAAGAATATATGTAGATACAGATGATCCGAACTCATTAATTTATTGTCATGTGGAGGACTCGGTATTTCATAAACATCAGAACAAGAAAGAATAAATATAAAAGGAAAAGAAAGTGTGATCTGAGAGGGAATTGTTGTCTTACAAACTTGGGTGTTGGACTGTTAGATCCTTTGGGATCCTCTCTTTATTTTTCTTAGTTTAATGAATAAAAAAAAAAAAAAAAAAAGAAGGAGAAGAGCAACAGAAAGAAAGAAAGAAGTTAATTGAAGTCTGTAATGCTCTTTTTCTAACCTCGTGGAAATGTGATTCATCTGCTCTTGCTGTCTCTCACCTTCTTGGATACTGGGTTCAACTTAAAAATTCATTTTTGGGTCCAAATCACGGGAAAGTTTGGCTTTAAAAAACTAATAATGGGATTAATAAATTAATTTCCTTTCTTCTTTTAGTCTTACTTGCCTTCTCTCTGTCATTCTCATTCTCTGTCATATACTCATTCTTCCCTCTTTCCCATTTCAAACCAACCCATCCACAAGCACTCACATCGCCACCTGCCCTTTGAAAGGAGAAGAAATGTTGAGTCATTGTGAGAAGATCATCATCTCTCCTCTCGCTAACGAATGGCCACAGGTTCTTTTCCCTCTCTCTTTCTCCCTTTCTGGATATAACAAAACGCATAACGCGTCTCAATTATTATGGAACAAATCATGACTATTTTGTTTCTTAGCTCTTGGATGAGAATATTGATTTACTTTCCATACCAACTTCTAATCTTCTTTTCTTTCCCTTCCTTTTTGATGCAGCAGCAGACAGATGAGACAGGGTTTATGGCTTCAAGTGGAAGTGTAATGGAGAAAACAGGGCAAGAACAATCACTGAAATGCCCTCGTTGTGACTCCTCAAACACCAAATTCTGCTATTACAACAACTACAGCTTATCCCAACCGAGGCACTTCTGCAAATCCTGCAAACGATACTGGACTAGAGGTGGAACTCTGCGTAACGTTCCTGTTGGTGGAGGCTGCCGGAAAAACAAGAGGGTTAAGAGATCTTCATCGAACGAAGCTTCTTCTTCTTCTTATTCTTCAGCTCCAAACCCTACTCCTGTTTCTACAGCTTCCACCCACATCAATCCTCTGTTCTATGGCCTATCAAGTATGGGTGTTCCTTCAGACATTAATAAACTTCCTTACCCATGCTATGATCTCCACCCACGATTGAATTCTCTTGGATTGGGTTTTTCATCTGGAGCTATGACCAGTACTGATTCACATGAAGATGATTATCGAAATGGGTTTAGTCCTTGCCATCCGCTTGTTTCAAGCTATGAAGGAGCTTCTAGCCTTCATCAGCAGCTGGAAGGGCTTAAAGATAGGAAACCTGGTAACAATCATTTTCAGACCTTGTTACCCTTTGGAGGCCTCCAAATGGAAGTGAAGTTAGAAGAAAGGAACAACAACAGAATCCCTTGCCAGAATCCAATAGAACCAATTAGGCCGGCAGCGGACCCATCTCTCTACTGGAATACCATGAGTGTCGGTGCTTGGGCTGATCTCAACAACTTTGGATCTTCGGTCACCTCTTTAATTTGATCGACCTATACCTCATCATACGGGTCTTTGTTTTTCAGTTACATTTCTGTTGATTTATTTTCTTCTTTTAGTGAAGAATTTGGTGGTTACAGTGGGGGATTTGGTATCTGATGGGAGGAGATCGGATCGGAGAGATCATGTCAGTTGCAAACACAACAGCCAGTTGTTTTCTTTTTTAGGTTTTCGAAGGTCGAAAAAAAAACAAGAAAAAAAAACTCGTTTGCTCTGAGAGGAACCTCGGATCATCTTCCTGCTCTCACCATCTTCCAGCATCATCACCATCAGCTAAGGCTAAGGTATAGTACTGTTCATGAAGGCTCCTTAACAAAGGATTCATGAGATGAGCAGTTTACGAATGCATTTCAATTCCTGGACTAATAAGTTGGTTTCTTTGTATGTATATATGCATGAGATGCTTTCTTTCTAATGTATCTGTGTGTGTTGGAGATACATTTTACAGCCCAAAAAAAAAAAAAAAAAAAGATCAGATGGGGAACTAAAAAATTATTATTATTATTATTTTTTTTTCCTCTCTGAAATATTGTTTGATTTAGGGTAAAGGATTGGGTATGGTAATATAAAAATGAGGGAGATTTCCTATTGCAATGTGGACGTTTTCTGTGGTTACAGTCATTGTTTTTTTTTTTCTTTTTCCCTCTTTATAGTATTGAATCATTGATAAGGAACTTTGGTGTTGGATTTCATGCTGATCACTCCCAGATTATTTATTCAGTCAACGATTGAAGCTATAGTTAATTTTGGTTGACTAGTTAATGGTACTGCAATCCAGTATTCAGTGGAACATGAAAGAACACATCTTTAATTACTCCACCACTGCATTGTACTACATTTGTGACTTCTGGTCAGACCACTTCCACACCTGCCTAGTAAACTGATGATACTTGAGTTGGAAATTATTCCACGCCAAATAGACTCTAAATTGCTTCATATGAATCGGGGGACCTATGTGTCAAATTGGTTCAAATTTTGTGGAAGATCCCAATTAACCTCTACCCACGAGTTTTAACCAGTTTCCTGCACCCACTGAGTGAGTGAGAGAGAGAGAGAGAGAGAGAGAGAGAGAGAGTCAAAGTTTGATATACAAGGATCTAAGACCATACACCTAACAAAAGGTACAAACATCAGAACTTAGTTTTTGATGATGATCTAGTTCTTGTGCCTACGCAATAAATCAGACAGAAACATTATGGAGGCTAGGCAAGTTAACTTGCGAAAACTGTGTAGTTATATAGTTAGCTCATTAAGTTCAACCAGAACCAAATAAAGATGCAATTAAGGAAGACAAGGTCACTAGGGGTGGAGGGGTAGGCAGGTCTGGTCTATAATGCTCAACCTTACATTCAACTAAGTTTATGTTTAATTAGAGATCAAAGTAAGGAATTGATGAGCAATAGAGGAAGAAATAAATGTTGAATGAGGGTTAAATAGGACAGGTATAAGAAGAAAATATGGAAGAAAATGTTGACAGTAGGGAAGGAAAAGAACTAAAGAAGAAAAGACAATTAAGTATGTAGAAAACAAAGGAGTAGTGAGATAGTTGAAACTTTTGGCCAAGTAAAATGTCACATGCCCAACCAGATTATGATTCAGTAGTAGTTTTTATTGAGAATAGTCCTACATTGCTAATGAGATTGGAATCCTGTGGTCTTATATATGGAGAGTCCCTTCACTTACTAGTTCGAACTTTTGAGTTGGAAACTTGACATGGTATCAGAGCTTCAGATTCCCTCTTATATTAACCCTTAAAAAAAAAAAAGAGGCTAAGTCACCGAAAGAGGGACGCAAGATGCACAAAAGAGGGACTATAGTCACCTAAAGAGGGACAATTACCCAAAAGAGGGGCTATATCTCACCCAAAGAGGGATTATATGTCACCTAAAGAGGGATCAGTCACCCAAGAAGAGGGACCAATCACTTGAAAAGTGTCATGTAATGCCACATATACTATCACATATACACCACCTAACGGTGGGGTTACATGTGAGGGGGAGTATTGAGAATAGTCTTACATTGCTAATGAGATTGGAATCCTGTGGTCTTATATATGGAGAGTCCCTTCACTTACTAGTTCGAACTTTTGAGTTGGAAACTTGACAGTTTTAAGGGAGAGATTGTTGAGATTGTTAGGAATTTAGTCCCAAACATGGTTCAAGTAATTGGTATCAGACCGGACGATTCGTATCGATTTTGAACATGGTTGATCCCAGTCCGATATCGATTCTTGACAGATTTTCAGTATTGTTCCAGATCGTCTGACCTGATTCGACCCAGTCCGATAAGTCACACATCGAATATCAAATAGTCAATACCCCCTTAGACACCTCCACCGACCAGTTTGAACCTTAGGGATAGAAGCATTATAGATTAATAGAGATATATTTCTTTATGTATAGAATGTTAATTGAGCACTATGGAATATCTTTTACCAAAGATCTTATGCGTTTATGCTTACACCTTGAGACTTAAATGACTTGAGTGTGAAGATCTGTATGAAGGAGTCTCATATATAGTTTTATTCTCATAAATTAAGAGAGTAGTCTTCAAAAAATCTGAAGACAAAGGAAAGTTGATGTGTAAATTGAAGTACTTTTTCAGATTCAACTGAATCCAATGGAAGAATAAGTGAAATGATTAGAAAGCCAAAGATTGTGATGTAAGACAACCTAGGCTTCCCAAAGAATGGATCAGGAGATTGAGTTTACCTAAACTCCAAAGAAATCACAAGTCGTGCAAAAATTGATAAGTTTGTTCAACTTCAGGATAGTGATTGTAACTTCCTCAGTACATATCAGATTGATCTGATTCTAGTGGCAAATGAAAGAAAAATCAAGGGAGTATAAGTTTTGTATGGAATGTGTTCTCAGATTCTATGTGGAGAATATCTAAAATTATTACAAGTGATTGAAAGTGTAAAAACATATTTTTTTGGAAAATATCCAAGAATGCAAGAACAATAAGTTACTTTCATGGAGTGAAGGTAGAGTGACTCACCTATCTTATAGCATGTAAATCAAGTCCAATAGTGCCCATACAACACTTCTAGGATGTAGGTGAAGAACAAAATTCCAACTCTTCTAGGAAAAAAATGAAAGTACTTCAAATATTTTAAAGGGTGAATTCTTCAAGGTTCAAGGAGAAGACATGTTTCAATCCAAATATTTATTCAAAAAGCAATTACTTACTACAAAGATTTAGTCACTATTTATAGGCCTTACAAATCCTTAAATCTCTCAAATAATCTCAGCCATCCCCTATAATCCTAGGGATATTGCACATAGAGAAAAAAAATATAAATGATTTAATAATTCCAATCCAGGGAAACTTGTCGTAAGGTATTGATATTTGTTCCTAAGCATAAAAACCTGTTTCAAGGAGAAGACTCTAGAAATGTTCACTTAGTCAATCTGTATGAAAAGTCACACTGTTAGAGAAGGTATAAAGAAGCTTTAAGAAGATTGTCCACATCATCATCCACCAGACTCATGGTGCTTGTGGACCATAAGTTGTGCTTGGGATTTTCCTTGGGTCATAACTTCAATATGAGTTGACCTTTTAAGAGCATGATGTTCACCCAATTGAATAGAGAGTTGGTCGGGGTCGGCTATCTGGGTGTGGGCGTGGACTGCATCAGATGGTAAGAAGTAGGTGAGCATAGAAATGGCTAGCATCCCCTTTAGCTTTGGCATAATTCAATAACCCATAAAAGATATATCCCTTGAATTGAGATGCATGGGATGTCTTACAAATAACATAATAGTGGAGTTTTAGGGTGCCCGGTTAAAGGAAACCATGCTTGACCACTTTTTGGCAGGTTTTGGACTCCGTTTCCATTTATGTGTATAGGGTCTTTTAGGGTTGAATGTGATACCTCATAACTTGGCAAGGACTACACCTTTTAGGTTTTGGATGTAGGTGACCTTCCCTAAGTCCGGCTGGCCATCCAATACTACGCTCTAGACAAGATGCAAGTCCATACTTCCATATGACATGACTAATAATGTAACACTTGGGCTCTATTTGTTTCCATGTAAAATGGAGGAAAAAATGGAGTGCTTTGATAGTAGCTTCCTTTCAAATAGAGTTCTTTCCTTCACCAATCCTCATCTCATAGCCCGACGGTGACCCATATATTTCCTCTAAGGTGACTGTACAAGATCCTTACCTTCTTCTAGAGCTGACACCTTGCCAGTAAACCTGGTAGGTGGAGATCTTAGAATTTTCTTTACAGTTGCTAAATCATTCAATGTCTTCTCAAGGGATCTGATTGTATCTTGTTTCATTTACCCTTAACATATGGAATTCAACTATCCCATTATCTGCATCTTTGGTCCTTCATACTAGGCTTTATGGTGTTGCAGTTTAGCTTCCTTAATTCTAAAGTCTCCTTCATGGACGCTTTGTAATTTGTCCCACGTCTCCCCTAGGGATCTGATTGTATCTTGTTTCATTTACCCTTAACATATAGGATTCAACTATCCCACTGTCTGCATCTTTGGTCCTTCATACTAAGCTCTATGGTGTTGTAGCTTAGCTTCCTTAATTCTACTAGAGTCTCCTTCATGGACACTTTGCAGTTTATTCCATATTTCTTTGGCAGTTTCACAACCAATCACCCTATAAAACTCATTGTTTATCAGTGCTCCAAGGAGTGCATTCTTAGATTTTAAGTCATTTTCCATACTTTTGTCTTCAACTGCTTCATCAGTAATTAGTTATATTTCATGTTTGTATCCATTCTTCACGGATAACCATACTTCTTGACCTAAAGCCTGCATATCTGTTTCCATTCAGATATGCTAGAATGTGTAGTTAGATCCATCAAATGTAGGACCCTTGTAGTAGGAGTGGTGCCCATAGATGCCATCTTTCTATGCCTCTCTGATCTGCCCTTAGTTGTTAAGCTGTAGACAAATGGGATTTTGCACTGATACCACTTGATAGTCCTATAGCGTCACTGAGAAGGGGTAAATCAGTGATCCTTTAAAATTTTCTATTCCTAAACAAACATAGAAGTGTATGCAACACCACTTTGCCTCGCTACCACTATAGTGTGGCCAAGCCTACCCAGTGTGTGTACACCCACTCTATAAGAAACACATTCCAATATATGCAAGCATAAAATAAAAGACACGATATACGTAGTTTACCTCAACAGTGTGTGAAAGTTAGTCCACGGAGTAATGCCCTAATAGGGCTTCAAATTTACTCTATACGCTTTCACTAAATATTTAACTGTTACAATAGTCCAAGAACAAATTCCTGTTTTTATCCTTACTACAATAAGGACTAAGGGCAATAACCCCAACCCCTGTCACACCCCAACGTGTAAGGTGATTACAATATTAGTTAAAATTTAGAACATAACTCCTTTCTCCAATTACATTAATACATTAGGTATTTTCACATACATCACAACCTAAGATAATAAAAATCGGATTTTGCAAGACAGATTACCTCCACCATATGCAGCTTCAACGACGCCAATAGTCAATGTTGAATGCACTTAGGTCATCATGGAAGCCATCATAACAATTAAAAAGACTCCCCCCCCCCCCCCCCAACCCCCAAAACCCTATGATATTCTCTCCCTTTTGTTTCTTCTGATTCTACAATGACATTTTGGCTCGAATTCGAAGAAGGTAGCAAAAAACTAGGCCAAAAATGGATTTATATAGGCCTTTAAAACCCCACTTTAATTTCACCTATTAGATCTTGAATAGTGAAAATGATTTGGTTGGACCAGATCAAAGAGAGCTTTGGTGAGGTTTCGTCACATCACGTAAGAGCAACTTGATCCTTGGCCATTAGATTTGTCGCAAAAATGCGGGTGCTCTATAGGCCATTTGATCAATTGGATCACGGTTGACATGATTCATATTTGCGAGATTAATATAGTCCAAATAAATGGAATCTTGCGTCGTTGTATCATATGTGTGCATAACACCGAAGCGTATTATTGATTTATGCGTCGCGGCATATCATAATAAAGTGCACCCACTAATGAGGAGCTTTGCAAGAGAATATTCCACGCCACCAAACCTGCACCTTTCTGTTCTTTTGTCAGAGCGGTTAGATCGGCATTAAGCTGACATGGCACGATCTTAACCATCCGATCGACATGTATAATTACTTCTTGAATTTCAAATTATGGTTGTCGACTTTTGCAATTTACATTTAATGACAAAATTACTTTAAATTATGTGCACATTCCTTGTAACTCACAAACCACCCGCGAACTTCAAAATTTTGATTTTTTTGAATATTTTTTTTACTCATTATCACAAAACTGAATTTAACTTCGTCATACGGCATCAAAATTGAGAGCTGCAAAATTGCATTGCATAGCTAATTCGATGCTCCACATATTTTATGTTCAATGCACTCTATGAAACAGCTATGGGAGACATCAAAACCTACCCTTGAAGTGAAAAGTTCCAAATGAAACTTTAAATTTAGCCATGAAACTGTTACCTCATGTGCCGGGATGCTCCCACTCATCGGAAAACATATATATTTGCATTAGCCCATTGTTTTATTTATTTTATTTTTTTGCTAGAAATCCAAAAATTATATTAAAGAGAAAGAAAAAAAAAAAAAAAAACAAAACACCCTAATAGGATGTAAAACCCCACCTTTAGCATTGCCATCAGCAGGGTCATCCCGGGTGAACCACAACCAAAGACAACTATTGAAATCGAAACCAAGGCATATGGGATAGATCCCATACAACCTCCCTAGCCACATTTCAGGACAAGAGCTCCAGTTTTGAGAATGTCTTGTCCGGGCTGCAGTCTTTGCAAGTTTATTAGGTAGAGGATTAATCTCCTTGCAATAGTGTATAATCCGAACAATACAAGAAGATAGATCAGCTTTAAGTGTAATCCACTCTTGAAGAGTCATCCAAGGAACATTATCTAACTGAAGAATCCCAACCACCGAGCTCGCAACAGCCTCTAACCAGATTTTATGAAACCCCAGTCGAATAGCCGCTTTCAACCCTAATATGATAGATTTGATCTCATAAATATAGTTTGAGCACACCTCCAGCCACTCTGAAAAAGCATACACCAACCCCCCCCCCGCCGGCCCGGGCAGCAGCATTACTAGGGTTGCCCAAGCTACACCCATCAGAATTAATTTTGCGTAAGCCTTCTAAGGGAGGATTCCAAAGTAATTCAACCATAGAAGCCAGCTTTGAGATTCTGTCCTTAAGGAAAATAAATGAACCAACCTGAGATCTGACGTGGTTTGGATAACAAAAGGCTCCCGAATGAAAGCTCCCTACAACCATTTTTAATCCTCATCCACAAAGCTTCCTTTGAAACCCGGACATTTCTGTGTACTGCGTTATTTCTCGATCTCCATAAATTTTTCTGAGTAATAAATAAAGTGCCAATCCATAACCCTCGGATTCCAACTGCACCCACCTTCCTAAGCCACCAAGTCAACATTTTACCATAGGAAGAGAATCTAGGAATCATAATATCAAAACTTTTGCTCACCTCCTTCCAAACTGAGATTGCCACACCATAGTGACAAAAAACGTGATCAGCAGATTCACAATCCTTCTTACATAAGCTACACCAAAAAACGAGTATTACTCCTTTCTTCCTAATCAAGTCATCTGTTGGGAGCCGATTCATACACCATCGCCAAGCAAAGCATGAAGTGCTAGGGATCATGCATTTATGCCAAACTACAGAAGCCCATACTAGAGAGGGTTTTTGAACACGTAAGAGGCTCCAAGCAGATTTAACAGAGAACTTTACAGAAACCTTAGTTCTCCAAATTATTCTATCTAGATGCCTAGTCATCAACCAAATCGAACATGCATTAGCAAACAGACCACGAAGCACCAAAGAGTGCACATGAGGCCATTTCCAATTCCCATTTGAATGAACCGAGTAAGTGAACAATCCTTCCCATGCAAGAGTATGACTCATACTCCAAGCTGATCCAACCAGGAAAAGTCTCCCACCCATTGGTCCATCCAAACATTAATTTTTTTCCCATCACCAACCACCCACCAAGTATGCTTTGATGTCCAGTCCCAAACTTTCCTAATACTTCGCCACATCAGAGAAGAGCATCTAGGGTATCTCAAAAAGACTCTCCTTAGTAAAATAATGCCCTTTGACAAAGAAGCATAGGGGGAATCTTCAGATTTGATCATCCAAACAAGCTTGAATAACAAAGCATCGTTTATCAATCCCAACTTCTTCTAAGCTCACCCTCTTTCTTCAGAGCACACATATCATCCCATTTCACCACAACACTTTTCCTTTTATTTAGATCTCCAGTCCAAATAAAATTTTGCATCAAACATTCAATAGTTTTAATAACTGCCCTTGGCCATTTGTAAACACAGAAGAAATGTAAAAAGCATTACTAAGCACTGAATGTACCAAATCCACCCTTCTGGCAAAGGACAACAATCTCCCCTTCCAAGCAGAAAACTTTTTCCCAAAACGGTCCATAACAGGATTAAAGAACTCTAGACGGATTTTACCATGGAATAGTGTAACCCCCAAATACGTTGTTGGAAAAGAGCCTTGAGAAAACTGCAAGCAGTCAATCAATGCCTACCTTCTACTATTACTCATATCAGGGGAGAAGAAGATCTTACTTTTAGGGTGGCTAACTCTTTGACCACTAATAGCATCATAAGTAGCCAAAAGGTCTCTCACCTTTCTACAGGACCACAGGTTATCCTTCATGAAAAGAAAAATGTCATTAGCAAAGAAGAAATGGGTTGGGGCCACCACACCTTGACCCTTGAACATGGGCTCCATATCTCCAGCCGAAACTAATTTATGTAACCCCTTGCAAAGCACTTCCTCTACAAGTACAAACAGTAGAGGAGACAAGGGTTTCCCTGCCTGAGACCTCTTTCCCTTCGAAATAAACCTACAAGACCACCATTCACCATAATGGATAGTCTGGCCAATTGCAAGAGAGATTTTACTCGATCCACAAAAACTAAGTTAAATCTAAATTTCAATAAAACCTCAAACAAGAAACTCCACTGGATGGTATCATATGCTTTATGAATTTCAAGTTTTAGAGCAACATTCCCTTTCTTTGTTTTCCTGTGCATGATAGTAACTAACTCCGAAGCCAAGCCAATATTGTCATGAATGACTCGACGTTTTATGAAGGCACCCTGTTCCATTGAAACAAGCTTCCCCATAACTTTTCCCAATTTGGTTCTTAATAGTTTTGGAACAATCTAATACAAAAAGTTCCCCACACATATAGGTCTGAATTTTGAGAGATATAAAGCCCCCTCTTTTTTGGGGATCAACAAAATAAAGTTGCTGTTCACCCCTTTCATCATACCATGAACAAAGAAGGATTGAGTGGCAGCATAGACATCTCACCCCACAATATCCCAGTAGAGACAGAAAAGCATACCAGGAAAACCATTGGGACCAGGAGAGCTATTTTGATCCATAGCAAAAACCATGTTTTTAATTTCATCATCTGAAGGCATCATATCCAGCAGAATATTATCATCTATTGTCACCAAAGAAGAAATAACTTCAAGACAATCAGAGGACTGTAAATTTATAAAATTTCGATGGAATTCCCCATAATAACTACTGACATAATTCTTTATATCTTCTTGCCTATCAAGCACACCACCATCCTCTCAACGTAATTCCCGATTTAGGCTTCTATTCCTCCTAGCCTTTGCAAAGACATGGAAAAACTTAGAATTCTGATCCCCACACTTCAACCAGTTCACTCTTCCCTTTTCAGACCATAGAGCCTCCTGAAGGACACATGCCTCATCATGCACAAGTGACGCCTCGACCTCTTGAGCTTTCAACAAAGCATTACAACCCATGACATCCATAGTCTCCTGAATATCCTCAAGTGCAACCCTAGAAAGAAGCACATTTCTGTTAATCTGGGGAAAGCCAGTTTTTGCCCAAGGTATCAGATGAACGTTTAGAGCTTTCAACTTAGCAATAAGAGTAAAATAGGGAGAGCCCCTCACATAATTCTGCCACACCTCCAACACCACCTCCTTGAACTTAGGATGATCCATCCATAATCTTTGAATTACGCCTCGACCTCTTGCGCTTTCAACAAAGCATTACAACCCATGACATCCATAGTCTCCTGAATATCCTCAAGTGCAACCCTAGAAAGAAGCACCTTTCTGTTAATCTGGGGAAAGCCAATTTTTGCCCAAGGTATCAGAACGTTTAAAGCTTTCAACTTAGCAATAAGAGTAAAATAGGGAGAGCCGCTCACATAATTCTGCCACACCTCCAACACCACCTCCTTGAACTTAGGATGATCCATCCATAATCTTTGAATTATGAAAGGCACATTATGAGGTGTGGGAACCAAAGATCCTCCTACAAGAATGTAGGAGATAGTTGATTCTGTATCAGGTTAAAACCCAATCGACTCACCAGCTTGACCTAGTCATCTCAGTGCATAATACTCTGTAAGCACCTGAAACATCGCCATGTCATCTATATGTTGCCAACAATGACACCTCATACTCTAGTATCCCAACAAATTTAATCAAATAATATCTCATGTATTGGCATGTGTCTAAGGCATATCCATGCTTATGTACATGTGTTTTAGCCATTATGGTGTAGTCCCAACTTTTAGTAGGGATAGACGATTTGAATACAAAATATCATAAATATGGATTACTCAGATCTATGTTTTGACTTTCGAAATCATCACATTTGCTTGTGAGCAAGGTTCTAAATCCAACTATTGGACATGATATCGATTATCTCGAAAACTGATCCAATACTTATCCAGATCGATTAATTTTGACCGGTAACCTGTTATCCCATGACATGGAATGATTATTATTTTATTAAAAATCAAATATTTTATAACCATGAATGATCACCATGTGACAACTCTATCATTGATTAATTAACATGTGGCATGGAGTATTAAAAAAAGAAAGAAAAAAGAACGGGTATTAAACAGGATCAGATCAGATTGATCGATCCGGGAGATCCATAACGGTATTGGATAGATGCTCAAATTTAATCTATTAGGAATTGATATTAGATTGGGATTGATGATGTCCAAAACCAATATGAATAGACTCATCCAATATTTATTACTTGACCATGCTTGTGACACCAATAAGCATGCTCAATCATACTTATGAAACCAATAACTATTCTCCTTTTTATGGATTTTTTCAAAGATCTTGACAATTAAAGTTATTAAAATATGTGTGAATAATATGAAAGTTCTACCTACATAATAGGACTTTATACTAAGTTTTTAATCCCCATGTCTTTGGTGCCATTGGAATTAACTGTTCCTATTGCAACAACAACAAAGAACTAAGCAACTAGAGAACTACGTAAGCCCAAGTAGTCCCAATCATGGTTTAGGAGCACGGACGTTTCAGTTGATTATGGTTGACCCAAATTATCGGTTGGCCCGGTTGATCCCATGCAGCACGTAAATTCATCATTTGAAGATCAGAAAAAGCAAGTGTAAGGTGATTCTACAGGTACTTTCTACTTAGTCAGCCCGATGATCCGACTCGAGATTGGATTAGAATTGCTGGTAACCAATTTGATCCTGAATTCCATATACTTGAACCATTGTTTAGGTAGATGGATAAAATGATACCCAAAAATAGAAAATCAGATAAACGAATCCGCTTTTTGGGGGTACGTGTTAGTCTGGATATCACCAAACCATTATCTATTTGTCTGAAAGTTCAACCTCAGACTGGCGACCAATCCATAATCATGGATAAAATTGAACGGTTTCCGTTGTTTTTTTATGAGTGTAGTCGGCTTGGTCATGACTATACAAGGTGTGATCGCTTATTTTCAGCTCCAGTTTCTAGAGTGCATGATGAAGGCATTTATGGCCTTGATGTCCGTGGTGTAGTCATTGACCAACACTTAGTGGAATATACTTTATCCTTACATTACTCAAAAAGTGCCGAGTATTGTAAATGATATTTTCAATTGTCATCCTCTCCTCAAGTGATGACATAGAAATGTCCTCAAATGTTGGTGTAGGGGGTGCTTCTTCCAATTCACAACCTATTTACAACCATGACTCCCACCATATTGCTAACTACACCATTAATACACCAGATCAAATAAACTAGATTTGATTACAAACCTATCAAACTCGAGCTCAGGCGTGGATGACCTATCAGATACTGAAAATAGCAGGTAAAGACAAAAATAATTCATCTAAGCAACTGCAATTGGCTCCAAGTTCTTCGGCTACAACCAATAATTTGTTTTGGGACTAAATCCCCATTCAGACTTCCATTAGTAAGGCTCATCATGCCTTCATGCCAACAGGTGTTCGATGCCTGACATAATGATTTATACCCCAGTTTAGGTTCAAAGCCATTTAGGTTCATATCCTAGTTTGGGGTCCATTAACGTTCAACATTGTCTTGGCCCATTACCATCCAGGTCTATACCCTGGTTTAGGCCCATTGTGGCCCCATTGAGGTTCAATCTTCGTTTACCTTAGTTTGGTTTCCATTAAAGTTCATTATTGATTTGCCATTACCATCCTGGTCTACACCCTGGTTTAGGCCCATTGTAGTCCCATTGAGGTTCAGTATTGATTTACCCTAGTTTAGGTTCAAAGTCATCATGGTCCTATCCTAATTTGGGTCTATCATTCTGGACCATACCCAGCTTGGGTTCATTGAGGTTTAACTTTGGACCACCCCAGTTTGGGCCCAAGTTCACTTGCTTATACCCTAGTCTAGGTTCATTGAAGTTCCTTATTGGACTACTCAAGTTTGGGTCCAATTTCATTCTGGTTTATACCCTAGTTTGGTGTCTATTAAAATTCATCACCTGTTTAGCCCAGTTCAGGTAATGGTGGGAAATGGGGGTTTGGATTCTTTAGAGTTTGGGACCGACTCCGTTAGTCAACAAGACCTAGTTGCCAATGATAGGTGGAATGTTGTCTTAGCTTAGATATCCATTGGATGTTGGCAGGTAGCTTGACTTTAAACACAAACCTTTATTTATTGTTCTGGATGGTCAATTCTATTTTACAGCATTGAGTTTTGATTGCCAGAGACAAACCATGAGATTGAGTTTAAGTGAATGGACCTCTTTTCAATTTTGAATTGAATCAGAAAGTGAACCTTCCTAGGAACTAAATCATGTCATTAAGATTCAATGAATGGAAGTCCCCTCATTCTGATACGAGTCGATGAGGACTCAATTCTGACATAAATCGAAAAATGAACCAGAGGTGACGATTGAACAAACCTAAAGGTCAAATCATGACATTAGGTTCAAATGAATGGATGCTCTCCTCAATTCTGACATGAACTAGAACATGAATAAGAGGTGACGGTTGAAACAAGCCTAGGGGCTAAATCATGACAATGAGTTCAGATGAGTGGAAATTTCCTTAATTCTGACACGAACTAGAACATAAACGAGAGGTGACGGTTGAACTGCCTAGGAGTATTCACTCATGAATCCTCTGGTGTTTTCTAAGAAATAGGCTTTGTCCTTACCTAAATAGAATTTTTGACTGAACCAGGTTCCCTAGGATATTAATGGAATTCTCTAATCAGATTGTCCTATCTTTTCTAGAATTTGGCATTTGCTCAGGGTCTTCATTCATGACTGACTTTTAAAAATTTGATGAGATGATTGATAGGCTTTGAGCCTAATCACACTATGATGATAGAGTATCTCACCCAACTGATGGATAGGAGCCCTAGTCAGTCTCCTAATATCTTACCCAAGGGGTAGATATGGTTGTAGATTTGACTTACTCTCTTGGAGAGTGTCGAAAAAAACCGAATGGGAAAATACTAGGAATCCGGACTAGATAAGAATAGAAGGAAGTCGCATATACACATAGGGATGACTCGCCAAACAATGTTAGTTCCCTCTTAAGAAGAATCAAACAAGTTGATCTCAATCAATTTGATTGAATTTAAACAATCTTGTGATTGGTTTTGGAAAAACATGACTCCAAGAATGGATCACATGAAACACCAAAATAGGACCAACATGGATTATCCAATTTAAAAAATTTGAAACAGATCAATCCATTTGATAATTCTCATGAGTGATAGTCCTAAGGGTGATTCAATGATGAACTAATTAGTAAAGTTAATTAACTAAGGTAGACAAGTCGTGATGCTAGATTCCATTGGTTTTCAGAAATGGATATCTTGACCATGAAGGATTCAACGCATCGATTTATGTCACATGTGGGGGATGCATACAATCAACTCAAACCATCATGACACTAGCATATGCAACCCTCACCACCCAATAAATTGGGGATTTCATATACACTTGTGTAGACCCACTCAGATTAGCATATCAGATAGCAAAAATGGCGAGAAACTAGACATCTCAACGTGAACAATGAAACTTACTATATTTGTTCATGATTGAATCAAAATGCCCAACAGGGACAACTCAACAAAGCAATGGTAGCTCCTTTATGAAAGTCGTTAACTAAATATTATCCTTAATCAATTTAGTTGAATTTGAATAACCTCGTAATTGGTCTTGGAGCCTTATGATTCCAAACGGGTCATTAGGGCAATAAGGTTCAGCTACTCAGTTTATCAAATTTGAAGAAATTGAAACAGATATACTTATTTGTTGCTTTCTAAGAGATGGTTAGAAAAATTGGTTCATGAATGAATGGACTGGTAAATTTCCACTTGATCACAGAATCTAGGTCGTGACAAGGACTTTCTGGCCGTTTTTGAGATCGATGTGTTAACAATAAATGGTTTGACACATCGAGCTTGGCTCAAATAGAGGGTGTATATAGACCAGCTATTTTAATGTGGAATAGGTGTATATAACCCTTACACTCCCAACGAGTGAGGGTCAAAAGATGCTCGCATGTGAATCCGAACATGTTAACGAGTCGAGGGCTAAACTGTTATAATTCGATGTATCGGGCATGGATATCATGTTCTAGAGGAATTTATTAGGTCGGTTCAAGGATGAACCAAATATTATAAACATGGGCTGGAGACTAGGTTAGGATCGATAAGGCTACCTTGACGAGGAAGAGTGGGCCTATTCCCGTCTACACAGTGAATCATGGGCCCCTCGATTCCTTTTGATATACCATTTTACAAAACAATCAATGACGTGCAGTAGGGGTGGACCCAAGAAACACTCGTTAGAGGCTTTCACCTATCGTGACCTTTACAAGGTATGTGTCAAGGTTGTGGCTTTGTCGGGCTAGGTTGTAAGACCCCCACTCCACTAATCCGGTCTAACTGTGTTGTGCCAGGTCTTCCCATCATAATCGGGTCAAGATGAACCAGTTGGAAGGTGGTTCACAAAGTTAGGTAAGAGACCATTCTTTCTAGGGATTGTCCGGTCAATAGTTTTAGATTGTTCGATCTTCGTGTTCTTTGACTGGTGCGTTGATTGGTCAGACCCAGATTTGACTCCATAGTTAGAAAAGTTTCCTAATTTAGAGAGTTCACTCTCTTAATTTAGAGAGGACTCAATGGAGATTTTTTACTCGATATAGAGGACGTCCCTCTACCCTCTCTCACTCTTTTGCCTTAGAACTGAGAGGAAGAGAGAAGGAGAAGGAAAATAAGACTTGGAGAAAAGGTAAGCTTGAAGAAAGGAAAAAGGGATTTACAGAAAGAGGAATTGCCGTTGGAACTTCAACCTACGGCTGTAAGGATCAATGGTAAGTATCCTGACTCTGTAGAAAGATATATTACAGTAGGTTTTTAGATTGGATACCATATTGCAAGGAAGATCAGAATCCATTCCCATGTTTCTATCCTAAATATTCTAAATATAGAATTCGTAGTAACATTACAATAGTTAGGGTTGGATGGAATAAATTAAACAATGTATAGTGGCCATAGAGTGACCTTAGGAGGAATTCCATTGCTGAGCCAAAGAATCAACTCAGAAGAAATTCAGACTGAAAGACAAACCTGGGATTTGACTCAAGAGTTGTCTGGTCCCATGACCGGTGGGCTATATAGGAGACCGGTGAGGCCATCAATGACTCTCTGAAAGTCTATATGGTTTTGTCTAGAGGACTCATCGGTCGACCAATGCATGACAGGTGACTCTATCGGACAGTGTCCAGAGGCCATAAATAGGAGACCAGATAGTGAATCCGAGTATTAAACTTGATGGAACAGGACCTTAATTTAATTCTATTAATCGTTTAGGTTTTTTTATTAAATCAATATAGTTCCAGAGCTTGGAAGAGGAATAAACGTCACCCACAGGTGAGGGAATAAGACCTAAACTAATAGGTTAATAAAAAGCTACCTTTACTTTTCTGTTAAAATAATTAATGCCATACTTGTATGATTGTTTGTGCATCTCACATGTCATCCAATAACTGCTATTCCTGTTCATGCATATTTTATTATTTTTTTACACTGTTATGATGATGATGATAGGAATAGGCATGTGCTTATGTGTAATTGGTGTGTTAAATGGAGAGAGGTTGGATCCTCGAACCATTCATCACATTAACATCATCATATCACCATTTCCTTAGTGGAACTAGTACGTCATAGGGTATTAGGGGGTGATTGTGTTGTGTGGCTATAAGCTTTGTCAACGGGCCCTAGCTCTATCTATATGGACGTATTGAGGGATGCTAGGGTAAGGCCTTGGATATAAACCTTTGATGACATCTAGGATTGGTTAGTCACGAACCCAGTTTGTAAGCCCTCGTTAATAGGGGCATAAGTACTGGTATAGGATAGAGTATCAGGGGGAGTGCTGGCTGTGTGTGATCCATTAGGCTCTAGCTCTATCTCTATTCTGTAGTGGGTAATATGGAGCGACAACGGTGTGTGATCCATTGGGCGTGCTCACACTCTTGTATATGGAGGTGTAGTGGCCGTCTATCCTCGCCATAGTACATTATAGGCTTATACTAGACCAAAGATATGAATGTGACTGCATGCATATGTTTGTGTATTATTTTATTTTTCTCACTGAGCTATGTTGTGTACTCACCCTATGATATTGTATTTCTTTTAGTTGATGATGCTGGTACGATTATCGAAGATTATGTTAACGTGCCATCGTATGGACATGTGGCGGCTATGAAACTACAGACTGTGGAGGACGAGCATGACTCTTCATGCAAGTGCTTCTAGTGTGTTTATGCTTAGTTTTAAATTTTATATTTTGACTATGGGACATGTAATAGTTTATTTACTATGTTTTGTTTTGCTTGGAGATAACTAGTTTAATATTTACTTATCACATTAGACACTCAGTTCTTTATTAATACAATTCTACCGTTTATTTTATTATCTTTGATTGTGTGAAATGTATTTGGTTTGGATTGTTGGCATGGACCTGTGTGATCCTCGTTTGTAGTGACTGTTTATTCGCACTTCTAGTTTGTCCAGAATTAGGGTGTGACACAGGTGTTACCATATGCATGGATAACCTAGACCCAACTAACCATGGTGTGTGACTGAACCCATTTCCCCCAAAACAATATATACTAACATAAATATATAGTAGCCCTAGATCTAACATCCAATGACAATAAAGTAAGGATAGTGAATCAGGAGTCTAAATGTGGAATCCCCAGCGGAGTCACTACTGTAAGGACAATGGAAGGAAATTTACCATCAAGTTTCCTAAAAAGGAAAATTATGGATCATCAAATTTTGCCTTTGATCTTGTCTACCCACGTTGATAGACGGTAATGATTTAGAGTCGGCACCTAGATTAAGGTCTAGGACCTAAAAATGTAGTCTCATCATAAGATAAGACTTCTATTGACTCATAACCTAATATATTGACTTTGGTCTATCAGAGAATGGGTAAGCATTCAGGGTACAGTTAGGAAGGAGTTAGGCACCCAAAACAGCCCAATCCAAAAATCAGCCTCCTATTCAATTCTACGTTCCTTAAACTTTATTGTTTTGACTATTCAACTAAGGCTTATGGGGGATCCTACTAAGTTTCTAAGTTCATTTAACTTAAGGTTTAGCCAAATAGGTTCTGAAAATAAATAAACAAATAATATATAGTGAACCAGACCAAAGATGGTTTGGTGATGGATTGAATCTGAGCGTCCATATCAAATTGCCTACGTATTCCATCCTGGGAATCAAGTCTAAAACATAGTTCGAGCAGATTGTTTATTAAAGCTTATTAAAGTGGTTTATGCTTGATCTTTATTAGATTCAATATTCAAATTAAGAATTATGCTTGACGAATGGTTGAGATTAAATCTAGATAGTCCATGTGGACTAGAATATTATACTTGGAGAATCTTTTAAATTATGTATTCTAGTGGTCCTAGAAATCAGGTACAACATAGTTCGTTATTGGTTGGATGACTCAAGTGGGTCGAAAAATGGATAGCTTATGTGGACTGATGGATGATCTTAGAGAAATTAAGGAAGAATGATGGATGTGGATATGGATATGGATAGTGGATAGTGGATAGTGGATATGGATATGGATAGTAGATAGTGGATATGGATAGTGAATGTGGACAACCTAAGAAAATTGAGTGTAGTACAGCCCAAGAGGACTCAGGTATGTTTATGGAGCCTAAGAGGACCAAGGTACAACTTTATGGAAGCTAAGAGGGCTAGGGTGTGTACAACTCAAGAGGACCAAGGTATGACTTTAAGGAACCCAAGAGGACCAGGGTGCGTACAACCCAATAGGACTAAGGTACGATTTTATGGATATAATGTCATACCCCAATTCTGGTGGAACCAAAAGTGTGATGGAACCATTAACGAACGAATGATTCAAACCAGGATCTTGAAAGACCATGTCAACAATACAAACCAAAGCATAATAACCAACAATCAGAATAAATAAATATAACAGTGGAAGTTTTTATTAAATGAACTGAACTTTAAATGATAAATAAATAATATCCAAATTTTCAAAGTTGACCAAAACATAAATAGTATCTTAATACTAACTTATAAGTCCGTACAAAATGACAAATCTCCTAAAGATAAACACAGTAGAGGCAGTCACTTGACGAGTCATGCTTGCTTTCCACTGACTACACAACAAGAGCCGCCATTCATCCATATGAAGGCGTGTTAATGTAATCCTCTACAGTAATACCTACATTATCAACTAAAAAGAAAATGATCTCATGGGGTGAGCTCACAACTTAGCTCAGTAAGAAGCAAAACAATGCGATGGGCAATATGCATGAGATTAGCATTCAATCATTTGGTCTGATAAAATTTGCAATAAGCTATGTAAGGATATACTATAACCACACCTCCATAAATGAGAGTGTAAGCACACCCAATGGTAAGGCAACAACCAACACCGTCGTCATCCCATAACACTCACTACGAGATAGAGATAGAGCTAGAGCCTAACGGTAAGGCTACAACTAACACACCAACACCCCCTTTGATACTCTGCCTCGTACCAATACATACATCCCTACTGGCAAGGGCTTACAAACTGGGGATCTATCACTAACCATTCCTACATATCATCACAAGTGTATCCATGGCCCTTCCCCAGCATTTTTCGCTACAAGATAGAGATAAAGCTAGAGCCTAATGGTAACGTTACAACCAACATCACCAGTACCCCCTTGAAACTCTGCCTTGTACCAAATACGTTAAGATAAATGATGATACAAAACAGTGTCAGTGTGATGAATGGTCCAAGGCTTCAAACTCTTTCCACTCACCACACCAACTAAGCAAACACATATGCATAAACAATAAATAAGGAATATTGGATGAAAATTTAAATGCACAGTACACCAAACAATATACAAGGTTCACTGATTAATTAACCAGTTAGTCTAGGGTTCTATCCCTCATCTGTTGAGTGAAGTTAGACACTCTCTGAACTGTTGAGACTAACCTTGCTCGCTCATGAGTCCTAAATAAATAATAATATTAAATTAGGTTAAATCTTGATACTTGATGTTCTTCAGATTCTTTATCTGGAGACACTGTCCAGATGGATATAGTCCCACCAGACATCCCCACCAGACAAGTTCTAAACCTTCTTTAAGTTTGTCCAGTGGCATGCCTGATCTAATAATGGTCACATCGGACACCCCCTCCGGTCAACTCCCAGAGGCTTCCCTAATATGACCGAAGGCATCACCAGTGTCACACTGTATACCACCAGAGAACACACCGAACATTATCCAAGTTGTCTCTCAGTCTATCTTTTCTTCAAAGTCGATCCCTCGACTCATTTTAAGATTCATCCTACACCATTCTATGGCCAGAGATATGTCAAGGTTTGGCTTTCCATTATAATCCTAGTTTACTACAACATTCTTGTTACTAGATCTTTATGAACCATTCCAACAACAAGATCCCTTAACATATTGGGATTTGTTAATAGTCATTAATGGAATCCCAATCCCATACATATTCAATCCTTTCTATCAGATTTGAGGAATTACCATAGGTTTCATGAAGGTGTTGATGGAAACCAATGGTAAACTTTTGCTGGTAATCCTCTGCACTGCCTTCTTCTCCTTCACAACTTCTCTCTTTGATATCTCTCAAGCCCTAAGGTTTTAGAAGAGCAAACAAGGAGATCTAATTGAGGGAGAAGGTCCTTATATAAAGAAGAGTTTCCTTTCAGGAGACTCTCCAACATATAGAAGATTTTCATGCAATGTATTGGAAAGTGGGTCCCATAATCAATTCCTATACACACACAAATTAATTTATTTGGTGGCACTGTCTGGTGGTAGTGCTTAACTATCGAACAAACTATAATTCAAATAATTTTTGTACATTAATGCTTGGTTTAGTCGTTCGGTTGTTTCATTTGACTCAGTTATGATGGGAAGACCTGTCACGACATGATAACCCATGTTAGACTGGGTTCATGAAGGGCGGGTATTACAACTCCCCTACCCTTAAAAAAATTTTACCCTCAAGATTTAAACATACTTTCTGAATCGAACAAGTGAGGGTACTCTTTTCGCATGGCGGCCTCTTCTTCCCAAGTGATCTCTTCCATGTCTTGGATTTTCTAAGTTACCTTGACATAAAAGATATCCCGGTTTCAGAGTCGCTATACCTTCCGAATTGTGATCTCGGCTGGCATAACTTAGAATGTTAGGTCCCCTATTAGGTCTGGAGGATCTATAGTTAATATGTGGGATGGACCTCTAATGTACCTTTTCAATAGGAAAATGTGGAATACATCATGCACGCTTGACATCAATGGTGGCAATGCGAGCTGGTATGCCACTTTGTCATGGCTTGCCAAAATCTCATAAGGTTCTACATACCTAGGGCATAACTTCAATTTCTTATCGAACCGCTTCAAGCCTCTCATAGGTGATATTTTTAGAAACACCTTATCACCTACTACAAACTCAAGATTATGGTGCCTATTATCTGCATAGTTCTTCTGTCGGAATTGAGCTATTTTATCCTCTATTTGATCTTATCCACCACTAGACAAGTTTCTTCAATAAATTTTGGCCCCACAATCCTTCTTTCACCAACCTCATTCCAAAACAGAGGCGTTCGACATTTTCTACTATATAATGCTTCGTGTAGGACATCTGAATGGTAGCCTGATAGCTATTGTTATAAGAAAACTCAATCAGTGATACTTTTTCATCCCTAGCTCTTTTGAAATCAATTACACAAGCTCGGAGCATATCCTTTAAGATCTGAATAGTCTTCTTTGACTGACCATCTATCTGAGGATAAAAAGTTGTACTAAATGTCTGCTTCGTCCCCAGAGCTATCTATAATCCATGCCAAAACTTAGAGGTAAAGTGAGGATCTCTATCTGATACTATGTGCTCAAGTACACCATGGAGTCAGACTATATTATCCACGTATAGTCTTGCCAATCTATCTAAAGTATACCGAGGTCTTATCGTGTGAGACCCGCACCTTGAATTCCCTTACTAACTCGGATTCCTCCTGTGCCAAGTCTCAATACATCGACTGATGGAGCACCTGATGCGGACCTAATGATGGTGTCTGAAACTTAGGTAGTCTTCACTACATATACTTGGTAGTATAAGGTATCCTAGTAGACCTTGGGTGAAGGGGATATGAATCCCAAAACATCCAGCCAAAGAGTTGGCCAATAAGCTGTATTTTAGCCCAACCAGTAGAATGCACCGGTGTAACATTCATTCGGTTGAGTTTAATCGGTTGAGCTCGAGCCAGCTGCTCTCTCTCCCCAATTCCCTATAAAAAGGGGACTGAGCCCTCCTTTTCTCCTTTCCTGAGACTGTAAGAGTGAGAGTAAGGAGAAGAGAAGAGAAGAAGTGGAAGAAGGAGAAGAGCCCAAGGATCTCAAGCCCTAGCTCATTCACTTAGAGCTAAGTCTCTAGCTCGTTCGTTCCTTCTCCTTGGTGAATGAATGCTAGAATCATGGTGGTTGAGCACCATTAACGGTGACCACCATTAATGACCTAGAAACCTAGGTTTAGGTTTACCCAACACCATTGAGGGAGTTATTGAAGGTAGGTTTCTTTCTTTCCTCCTTTTAATGGATAAATAAATGCATGGGTGTTGGGTAGTTGAAGCTTCGTTAATGGAGATGCCATTAATGACCTAGATCTAGGGTTGTGTGTCACCAACTCCATTGAGGGAGTTACTGGAGCCATAGTTGGCTCCCATTGTGCATATTAATGGTGGGAATGAGTCCCCCACTAGTTAAAATGGAAATAATGAAGTGTGGACCAAGTTTCCCAAACTTGAGAATCCTGCTCCGTTCGTAACCTAGTTTCTAGGTTTATACCGGAGCTACTAACCGACAGAATGATTATGTCTGTGCCAAGGCAAAGACCTTGGCTACCTGATAATGATTTAACCAGAGTCTCAAATTGGAGGCACATACCTCCGCATTAGCCCTAACCATTCTACCGGTTCTCGATAGATTTGCATGATTCAGATCTTCCGTTTTAGGCTTAATGTAAAGCGGAACCATTGCCGGATGACCGATCATCCAGCTTTGCTTTTGAAAAACCTACTAGAATCCCAAGGTTTATATCAGTATATAAACCGGATGACCAACCAGATGGTTGAGCATCCACTCATTCTTCCAGTGCCACTTACGTAGAAAGTATTCTAAGTGTTTACCATTTGAACGTACTGGTGGAACCCTCTACCGGTTCCATCTACCAGTTTAGTCAATATTAGTTTATAAGCCTAGTAAAGGGTGGGAAGACTATCCTTTTGGTTCCTGGTTTTCCATGGAACCCATGCATGGACTGTAAGACTTATCTTTGCCAGTTTAAAAGCTATAAAACAAACCTAATGAAACCTTATATGCTTAATTAGGTATTGAAAAAGGGTGATCATTGAAGCCTCCTATTTGGCTTTGGATACTGTTGCATGCTTTGTGAAATCAGGAGAGAGGTCTAGTCCTTAGACATAGGACATCTTAATAACATGTCTACTTTCCTAGTAATATGCTTAGGTTGTTATTAATTGTATGCTTTTCATGATTGCTATGTATGAGCATGCATTTACATTATACTAACTATAAATGTTTGTATGATTGTTTGGGTATGGTGGACGTATAGAGTATGAGAGTACAATACACAGGCCACATTGTAGATGCTAGGTTTTTATGGGGAGCACAATGACACATGGGAATGGAGCCAGGGTTCGCCTTTAGTATAGTTTTATTTATAAATTTATGCTACCATGTATGATGGCTTGCGTGATGCATAGGAGTGCGGGTGCATGAGTCATGTTGGATTGCAATCATGTATGGTGGTTCATGTGACGCATGGGAGTGCAGGCACATGAATCACGTTGGAATGTAAACACATTAGTGGTAGACTTGGTGATCCATGAGAGTGAAGTCGGGGTTCTCTACTGATGGATAGCACGATGGTTATGTCAACATGTTAGTGGGGGCACAGTGATCCATGGGAGTGGTGATCCAGGGACTTCTATTGGTAGGCAACCAAAATGAAATGTATGAACATAATAAACATTGGTGGTGTAATTCCCTATTTCCTACGCCCCTCCAGGAGGGGTAAAGATACTGGCATGGCTTTGCAATCCTAAAGGTTGGGTGACCCTAGGGGGAGTTAGTGACGTATAGGCATACAGTAGTTGGCATATGGGAGGTCTATGGTGGGAGGTAACAAACTTTGTAAGGATGGGTGTCCTCAAGTGGAGAGTTTACTTATATAAGTCGTTTAGGGTCTGGGGTCATTTAGTTAGCTTCTATCTTCACCCAGGATGTAGAAACATAAACCTAAGACCTAATATAAAATAAATTGTATTTCATATCATTGGATGTTATATGTGCATAACATGTGATACTAGATTTCTCACTGAGCTAAGATATGAGCTTATCCTCATGTCGACACTTCTTTTCAGATTCTCCTATAGGTGACTTATTTATTATTGATTTTATGGAGTCTCCCTTGGCTAATGTGACTGCTGGCCCTGATGATGTTAGTGGAGAGTATGGCGAGGGCTGCACCTACATCGACTGCATCTATGCGTGACGTAGCCCTCCCCTTTCTCCCTTCCCTGATACATACTCTGATATTTTATTTTTTGTTGGTAGATGAAGAGGTCTATCAAGAATAATGTAAATTATTTACTCTCTTTTTATTTGGGTATATTTTTATGGATATTATTGTAGTATTTTTTTTATGGAACAATGGTTTGTAACATATAATTTGGTACATAGTATGGGATATGTTATCATTAGTTGCATCTGTTTATATTAAATGTTTCGACTTATGTTATTATCATTTCTGGATTATTATGGATATTATATGTGTAGACTATGGGACTTATTATGTAATCATTGTGGTAGCAATCTTGGATGTATTCAAGTGCTACAAGGGTTGACCCAGATATCCAGCCAGATTCCCAAGAATGGGCTGTGACAACCCTGGTATCAGAGCAAACCACTTTGTATTACTTATAAATTTTCCCTACATAAGCATTTTCATGTGTTAGTGGTAGATGCATAGGTTAACTCAAAGACATATGCAAAGCAACAATAGTAATAGGGACAATAATAATTTAGTCACCAATTACAAGAACTAAGCAAGAGAATAATGCATAAGTAAAGTAAGAACAATATATATATATATATATATATATATATATATATATATGTCTATTGAGTACAAAATATGGTACAGTCCCCAACCTGGACAGTTACCCTATACAAATAGTAAGTAAAAAAAATAGGTATTGGCGTCATATACATAGTAAGAAAAGATAGTGTGATCATAGAGGATTACTAGCAAATGGTGGAACAGGCATCATGGAGGCTCGAACCAATCAGAGGTCCTCATCAAAGGCATCCTGACACCTCATTATGGTTTGCTGAACACACTGCATACTAGCTAGCTCCTTTATGATTTTTTGCTGACCCTCCTGGATAGCGGTGAACATTTTCTCAACTCGAGCCATGCGCCCTCGAGGTGTAGCTGCTACTGTAGAGGTTGAAGCCCATCTTCTATTGGGACTTCCCTCTCGCTGTTACTATCCTTTCTGATAGCTACCCTTCGTGCCACGAGATACCTTTGACGTACGCTCCTGTGTGGATTTTTGATTGCCTCGAGCTCTGGGTCGAACATCACCACTTCATGCAGCTTCATTCGAATAATGCTGGTCCAACTGAATGGGGAAGACTCCTTCCCATTTTTCATTTCCTCTCCAACAAATCTCACCCCAAAGTGAGCAAAGATATGGGATAGCAGATGTAAGACCCATGCCTGAATCCCATTACGTTACCTTTATGTTGGGCATGAGTCGAGTCTTCCTATGTACGAGCATATCATATCGACGTGAGCATGGTAAGGAATTAAACGAGAGGTGACATCAAGAGATCAGATTTAATCCCTTATGGAGGTAGAGCACACCAAAGAGTGCTAGGAAATGTCTTGGACCCTACTTATACGAACCCCAAAGGTTTAACGCACATGCGCCTAGAACTGGCCAACCAAAATGAGGTCCAACACTACGCAGAGGGCGTGCGGTCGACTACCAACCGCACAGTCCAGCCGCACCACCTGTGTAGAACTGATTTGAAACCAACTTTGTACGGGACCTACTATTTTAAAATCTATTTTCTCCCTCCATGGCCGATAAGGATGGACTCTATTTATGGTAGCCATCCATGATTGAGTCTAAAATGGAAAGGGAGGGAGAAGAATTGTCTCTATTCCAAATTAGTGAGTAGACTTACCAATTTTATGTAAAGAGAGATTTATTCTCTTTATTCTCTCAAATCTCACTAAAGAAAGGAGATTGAGAAAGAGAGCTCTGACGCATGACTAGAGAGGAGGAAGAAGAAAGAAGAAGAAGAAAGGAAGAAGAGAGAAGGAAGCTCTTCTCTCCTAGAATCGCCCAGTAGGAGAGAATGCAGAGAAGAGAGAGAAGAGAAGAAAGAGATCAACCTTTGAAGCGTTGATCTGCTTGCTGAAAACTTGGAAGCGATGCCCTCTATAAGTATTTTCCCCTACTTCAAAAACCTTCTTTGTTAATGGGAATGAATGGGAAGAATGCAAAGCGTGGCTGAGGAAGTATCCCAGCCATGATATGTAAAAACTGATGAATGGATTGATTACATAGTTGAAAAACAATCCATGGAATGATTGAAAGCAAAGAATGATTGTTAGAAACTCTGAAAAGACCTTAGGAGACCCAAGACCATGATTCGATACCGGATCTGAAAGATGGAAATTGGATATGAGAGGAATAAAACCAGATCTGAGATCTCAACAGTTTGTCGAATCGAAATGGTATTCATAACTGTACATAGGAGTTAAGTTTTGAAACCCAACTTGGATTATAAACCAATATGAATGTGAGAAACACGTCAAAAGAAATTCAAAGTCCAAATGGCAACGATTAGATGTGTGGTCTATGACATGCCGCATGACCTGGCTAAAATGACGTGCGATCTTACATGTGCCGCGCACCATTTTGACATCAGAAGTCGACCAAACTCGAATGATGACTCCTTGATAATTTATTAAAATTTATTGAGGGGCTAGAACCTTAAAATTTGTACGTTTAAATGTGAAAATGTATCGCACATCATGAATACTAAAAATACGTGATGGTGTACACCTACACGTTAATTATGAAATTTTATGACAAGATGGGACCAGAAACCAACCCTACAGAGGTTAGGTGAGTATCTGTGGTATCCACATTGTCACATAGCCATGGTTCGTCGTGCGGTCGACCTAGTTCCGCACATCTTATGGCCAGTGACCATGCGATCGACTACATGCCATACATGGTATCGAGCTTTGTTAATGACCATCTTTGGTCAATGACTCTATAGGACTTATGTGAGCTTGCCTATAGGTTTAAATGTCAAAAATCAAATACTCATAGGTGTTAAGTAGGATGCTTCAATCGATTAAACTCTAGGTAACTTGCTATGTAGTATTCAAATTGGTTAGTAACCTTGAACAACATATAAGAAACCTTAGGAATGAGAAAACTAGAACCCTTGACTTTGTGATAAGAAGTCCTTCTTAGTATTAAGGTGTTCAAAAGGAAAACCTTGCTAGCAAGTATGCTGTCTCATGGAGGATTGGTGCGGATAGCACTAGATTCCTAGGGACAGAAGGCTTTCTACAAGTATAAATGTACCCAAGAGTTTTGAATAGTGACAAGTGAATCTTGAAATGAAACCCTAGATGCCAAAGCATGATAAGCAGACAATAAATAGAAGGTATTAAACATTGGATGAACTACTAAGCTATGAACACCCAAATAGTGAACCTAAAGGGAAGTCTAATTAATTCTATCAAATAGTGTATTAACAAGTATTACTGTTTATGATGTTGAATCCTTAGTGATGAGAACGTTGGTAGACTACTACTCGAACGACTTGCTGAGGACTACTCTTAAAGTAATAATAAGGGAACTAAACCTTTGTTTGGTAGATTAGTTATTTTAATTTATGTTGAGTGATGTTATGAGATTGATAACATGTCTTATATGTGATAACATGCCATCCAATAAACTATATTGTTTGCTTATGCATATACATTCTCTTTTGTACGATCAGTGACACCCATAGTGGTCTGGAAGTGAGGTGGAATGGGACTGTAAGACCCGCACACCATGAATTGGAACAACCTTATGTTTTCGTGTCGTGACTGGTCTTCCTATCACGGTTGAACCAAGCGGACCAAGTGCATGAAGAAACCACAAGGTTAGGTATGTAATTCGAACAAAAAATCATCTAATTGAGACGTGTGGTAGCATAGCTAAATAGGTGTGGTCAACCACACCTTAGAATATTGAGACCACTCGAGTCTAGGATTTGTGGTCGTAGTTTTGAGACGTGTGGTCGACAGATTCTGTAACCCCACGTATGACCATACGATGGTATAACTGACTCCGTAATTAGAAAACCTTTCTAATCTGAGGGGGGTTCTTTCCTAATCAAAGTGGGACTTTATATGGATATTTTTCTCTATATAAAGGACGCCCCATAGTCTCTTTCACTCTTTTAGAACCCAAACTAAAATAGAGAGAAAGAGAGGAGTAGGAAGAGAAGGAGAATTGAAGAGGAAGACTAGGAGAAGAAAATACAGAGAAAGCTTTGATTCTCAAGCTAGTTTAAGGTATGGAATCATTCCCTACATTAATTGAATGCATAGAATAGATAATAGAGGAGATATTGAGTCAAAGTAAGATCTCAATCCTAAGACCATGAACAAAACTCTAAGGAGATCCCTGAAGAATAAATTAAGGTGAAGGAATATCTAAAAATGTGAATTTTAAGACATAGAACAATCATAGGAAGGATCATAATGTTAGTCATAGAATCAAGTAATGAAATGATGTGGCTGAGAGTAATAGTCGACAAAAAAACTCGGGTGGTCACAGTTTAATCGAGCATATGAGGCACATATGTCTGACCACATGCCTTGGGAAGTTTCCAGGGAGGGTGTGGTCGAATGTGTGTGGTTGCATGATATGTTACCACACGTATCGACCCCACACCCTATGGTCACAGAAACTAAGATCACAGGTGTCACACCCCAATTCTGGACTAACCAGTGGTGTGATGAACCATAAAAAAAAACTAACGGTTCAACTAGGATCTCGTGTAGGCCGTGCCCAACTGATTAAACCAGATATATTCCACAAGCATAATCAGAGTAAATAAATAATAGCGGAAGTCTTTAATACAAATGATTTGAGTATCTAACAGTGATAGCATAATTAATTATCCAATTATCTCTAAAGTAAATTAAAACATAAAATAAAATAAATTAATTAATTACATGTTTCAATAACCAAATAACTAAACTAATCGAAAACACATGAATTGCACTCGCAGGACAGATCATGCGCCTCTTCCAAAGCTTCCACACCTATTGCGGCTATGTGTCCATACGTCAGCTTGTTCATGTAATCTTCAACGGTAGGACCTGCATCAACAACTAAAAATATTCGATGTCAAAAAGGGTGAGCACACATCACGGCTTAGGGAGCAAACAAAACAATACAACAAACATATGCATGCATTCAATTCATATCTTTGGTCAGGTTTTTAAGTTTGCAATATGCTATAGAAAGGATTGGCGGCCACCACACCTCTATACACAAGTATGTGAATCTACCCAATGGATCAAACACCATTGCCATCCAACATGCACCCACCATGGAATAGAGATAGAGCTAAAGTGTCCGGATCAAACATCGCCAACACATCCTTTGATGCCCTACCCATACCAACACGTAAGCCCCCATTGGCGAGGGCTTACAAATTGGGCTTGCAACTAACCAATTCTAAATGTCATTTAGTGTATCCAAAGCCTCACCCCAGCATCCCTTAATATGTTCGTAGAGATAGAGCTAAGGCCTCACGGCAGAGTCAGAGACTACACGGTCCGAGACCACCTCCCCTGATGCTCTACGACGTAATAGTTCTGCTAAGGTAATGGCGATATGACGATGTCAGTGAACAAGACATAAGTAGAGATAGAGCTAGAGTCAGGTGACCAGGATGAACCACATTATCACGTCCTCCCCCTGATGCTCCACTCGCATCAAGTACACCAACCACACACACACAATCACATGCCTATTCCTAGCATCATCATCATCATCATCATCATATTATAAATAGATAGAAATAAATATGCATGAGCAGTAATAACAGGAATATTAGATGACATGTGAGATGCACATTACAAGCATACAAGCATAGAATCAATCATGGCATTGGACTCAATAAAAGTAAATAGTTTATTATTAGTCAGTTAGTTTAGGTTATGTTCCCTCACCTGTTAGGAACGTTAAATCTTCTCCAAGCTTCTTAACTCACACTTGAATCTCTTGAAAACCTAAGAATTTATAAGTTCTAAGTTAGGGTTTAAGTTCATCAAATTATAGTAGTCAATGGTCCAATCCTAGAATCAAACAGGCCTCCAGAAACTGAGTGGTCACAGGTGTGACTGCACCTTTAGTCTCAATTTTTGAGACTACAGGGTGTGGGGTCGTTACTTGTGGTTGCATATCATGCAACCACACCCTCCCTAGAACCTTCCCGAGGGCATGTGGCCGACACATGTGCCTCGTGTGGTTGATCAAACTGTGATCTCACGAGTATTGGTCGAATTTTCCACTCTCAATGCAATACATTCATGTTTTGATTCCTTAGCTTATCATTATGATCCTTCCTATGATTGTTCTATGGCTTAAAATTCATACTTTTACATCGTCCTTCACCCTAACAGATTCCCTCCATGGATCTCTTAGAGTTTTATCCAAGGTTTTAGGATTGAGCTCTTACTTTGAATCAATCTCTCCTGCATAACCTATTCTAGGCATTTAATTAATGTAGGGAATGATTCCATACCTTAAGCTTGCTGTAGAATCAGAGCTTTCTCTGTAATTCCTTCTCCTAGTCTTCCTCTTCAATTCTCTTTATCTTCCTACTCCTCTCTTTCCCTCTCTTTCAGTTTGGGTTCTAAAAGAGTGAACGAGACTAAGGGACATCCTTTATATAGAGGAAAACATCCATATAAAGTCCCACTCTGATTAGGAAAGAACCCTCCTTCAAAATAGGAAGGTTTCCTAATTTCTAAGTCAGAATAGCATCGTGTGGTCGCACGTGGGGTTGTAGGATCAGTTGACCACACGTCTCAAAACTACGACCACACGTCTCAGATTCGAGTGGTCTCAACATTCTGAGGTGTGATCGACCACACCTGTTTAGGTATGCAACCACATGTCACAATTAGATAATTTATGGTTCAAATTACATACTTAGCCTTGTGGTTTCTTCACGCACTTGGTCTGCTTGGTCCAACCATGATAGGAAGTCCTAATACAAGGTGGTAAGACCGGGTTAGTAAGGTATGGGTTTTACAACTCGACCCCTCTTATATAAATTTCATCCTCGAAATTAGCACATGTCTTTCGAGTTGAAAAGGTAAGGATATTTCTTTCGCATAATATTTTCTTCTTCCCATGTGATTTCTTCCACATCTTGGCCTCTCCAAGTAACTTTAACATAATAGATGTCACGATTGCGTAGACGTTGAACCTTTTGACTGGTAATTTCAAATGGTACTACTTCAAACGTCAAATCTACAATTAAACCTGGTGGATCCACTATTAAGATGTGTGTTGGATCTCGGGATGTACTTTTTTAATAATGAGATATGAAATACAACATGCACACTTGACATGGATGGGGGTAGTGCTAACTGATATGTTACTTTCCCGCCCTTAGTTAGAATTTCATATGGCCCGACGTACCTCAGACTTAATTTTCGTTTCTGTCTGAACCGTTTTAAGCCTCGCATAGGTGATATTTTCAGGAATACTCTATCACCCACGATGAACTCAATGTTACGACATCGATTATCTACATACTGTTTCTGATGATTTTGAGTTGTTCTAACTCTTTTCCTGATTATGTCAACTACTTTGTAAGTTTCTTCCAAAAATTCAGGGCCTACAATTCTTCGCTCTCTGACTTCGTTCCAAAACAAAGGAGTTCGACACTTTCTACCATACAGTGCTTCATAGGGTGACATTGTACATAGCCTGATAGCTATTGTTAAATGCGAACTCGATCAATGGTAACTTCTCATCCCATGATCCTTTGAAATCAATAACATAAGCTCAGAGCATGTCTTCTAGAATTTGAATAGTATGCTCTGACTATCCATCAGTTTGAGTGTGAAATACCGTGCTAACTTCAATGTAGTTCCCATAGCCTTTTGCAATCCTTTCCAAAACTTTGAGGTAAAGCGTAGGTCTTTATCATACACTATGCTTTCAGGTACTCCATGCAATCTGATAATGTTATCCATATACAACTTAGCTAACCGTTCCAAAGTATATTGAAGTCATATGGCAATGAAATGAGCTGTTTTGGTATGTCGATCCACAATTACCCAAACTGCGTCTGCTGATTTGGGAGTCAATGGTAATCCAGTGACGAAGTCCATAGTAATGTAGTCCCATTTCTAAGCTGATTCTAGTAATGGCTGCAACAATCCTATAGGCTTTTACCTTTTAGCCTTTATCTACTGACAATTTAGGCAATGAGACACATATTTAGCTACATCTGTTTTCATTCCTCTCCACTAATATAGTTTCTTCAGATCATGATACATCTTTGTACTTCTTGGATGTACCGAATAGGTAATCGTGTGGGCTTCCTTCATTAGTCTGTGTCTGATGTCTAAGTCTTCACTTTGAGGAACACACACCCTTCCTTTATATCTTAATGTCCTATCAGAATCCAAAGTGAAGTCAGGAACAGTCCTTCCCTTATCAAGGTCTTCTTGTACTGTTCTCAGATATAGGTCTGATTGGATAGCTGTCTTCACTTCGTCTATTAGATCAGGTACAATCTAATGTAGCAACCATGTTTAAAAATTGATAAATAAACCCTAGGTCGGTGGAATCATCTAGTTTATCAATTACGAACTGCTCACTAGAGCAATTGAATACCCTTGCTGTGTCATACATTGCATCATTTGAGCTGGCTTCTTCTTGAGATTTTGTCATAGCTTTCCTGCTTAATGCATCTGCAACCACATTAGCCTTTTCTGGATGATACTGAATGTCACAATCGTAATCCTTTAGCAACTCCAGCCATCTCCTCTGTCTCATGTTCAACTCCTTCTGATTGAAAAGATAAGTGAGACTCTTATGATCCAATTTAACCTAGAATTTCTCTCCGTACAAATAGTGTCTCCATATCTTGACAGCATGTATCACTGTTGCTAATTCCATGTCATGGGTTGGATAATTTTTATCATGTGCCTTTAATTGTCTAGAAGCATAAGTAATTACTTGTTCTCCTTGCATAAGCACACATCCCAAACCTAACCTAGACGCAACGGTGTATAAGATAAATGGTTCTCCTAGAATCAAAATAGTCAAGATGGGAGCTGATATTAATCTTGTCTTCAATGTTTGGAAACACTCTTCATATTCATTGGTCCAAACAAAATTTTCTCCTTTCTTAGTCAGATTGGTGAGAGGTACGGTGATTTTAGAATAGTCTTCCATGAATCGTCGATAATGTCCAGCTAAACCTATGAAACTTCTGATTTCAGCAACATTCTTGGGTGCTTCCCATTTTACAATAGCTTCAGTCTTGCTGGGATCTACTTTGATTCTTTCAGCAGTTACAACATGACCTAAGAATTGCACTTCTTTTAACCAGAACTCACATTTCTTGAATTTGGCTTAAAATTTTTCTTTCCTTAGTCGCTGTAAAGCTGATCTAAGATCTAATGCATGAGTTACCTCATCTTTGGAGTATATCAATATATCATCTATGAATACGATAGCTGAGGTGTCCAACAGGTCATGAAACACCCAGTTCATAAGTTCCATAAAAGATGCAGGTGCGTTTGTTAATCCAAAGGACATCACTAGGAACTCATAATGTCCATATCGGGTTCTAAATGCTGTCTTTGGAATGTCACCATCCTTGATCTTCAACTGATGATACCCAGACCTAAGATCGATCTTGGAAAACACCTTTGTTCCTTGCAAATGATCGAATAAATCATCGATTCGAGGTAGGGGATATCGATTCTTGATCGTGAGCTTGTTTAGTTCTCGATAGTATCTACATAATTTGACACTACCGTCCTTGTCACACCCCAATTTTGGTCCAACCAGAATGGTGTGATGAACCGCTAAATAACCAACGGTTTAACCAGGATCTCAAACAGGCTATCCCCGCTTTATCCAACTTACACACATCCGTAATCATAATCAGAGTAAATACACAATAGCGGAAGTCTTATAATAAGATGAATTGAGAATCTATGTGATATTAAAATTTAAATAACAAATTATTCTGTTTCAACTGAGACATAAATATTTAAATACCAAATACATGTCTTAATAAATCCAAATAAAGAAACCTATAAAATATCTAATCAAATACACACGAGTTGCACTCGCAAGAGGAGTCGTGTGTATCCACTTCAGCTTCAGCTTCCATCGCCGCTACCGTCACGTACGCAGAAGCAATTATAAAATCTTCAACCATATAACCTGCATCATCAACTAAAAATATTCGACGTCGAGGGGTGAGCACACATCACGGCTCAGTGATTAGCCAAAACAATGCAACAATACATATGCATGCAAAAAGTCAATTTATATCTTTGGTCCGGTTTTAAAGTTTACAGTATGCAATAGAAAGGTTTAGGTAGCCAAAGGTCGCGTTTATTGACTCCGTCTCTAGACACGAGTGTGTGACGTTACCCGAAGATCACGTTTATTGTCAACTCACATGCACCCAATCATGAACATTATATAACAAAGGTTACGTTTATTGCTATATAGTGCCATACCAACACGTAAGCCCCTATTGGCGAGGGCTGCAAACTGGGCTCACAACTAACCAATCCTAATGTGAAAAAGTGTATCCAAGTCCTCACCCGAGCATCCCTCAGAATATCCATAGAGATAGAGCTAAGGCCCCCCGGTAGAGTCAGAGACTACAAGGATCGAGACCACCTCCCCTGATACTCTACGACATAATAGTTCTGCTAAAGTAATGGCGATACGACGATGTTAATGCATAAGACTTGAGTTAGAGATAGAGCTAAAGTGCTAAGACCCACCAAAGGTTAACGTTTATTGACGTTCTCATCACACCTCTCCTGATACTCGCTCGCATCAAGTAGACCAACCACACACATACAAGCACATGCCTATTCCTATCATCATCATCATCATGTTATAAACAATAAAGTAAATATGCATAAACAAGTAATAGAAATACTGGATGGGATGTTGTATGCACATTACAAACATATTCGCATAGAATCAACCATAGCATAGGACTCAAGAAAATAAAAAATAGTTTATTATTAACCAATTTAGTTTGGAGTTAAGGTTCCTCACCTTAGCTTGCTATAAGATACTTTTCCAAGCTTTAGAATCACCTTTACAGTGTTATTATATTGCTAGAAGACCTAACAAAGTCGATAGAATTTAATTAGAATTTATTCGGAATTAAAAACCATGTTGTTAACTGAGGGTCGGAGGTAGGGTCGATGCTAGGGTCGATGGGTCTATCGACCCTTCCCTCTTTCTGGACTTCCCGAATGCTGAGGGTCGATGGTCAGGAATACCTAGGGTCGGATGGCCTATCGACCCTGGGTGCGACCCTTGGTGCACTTTGGTCCAATTCCCTCTTTTAATCCATTCTTCGTGTTTGAGATCCTATGGCTTGCTCCTACATTCCATTCTACATTCATTCCATGGTCTGAAACCATGTATAACCCACCTAAATAGCTTTCATGCGCTTTCCTATGGTTTTCCATGAAAACCTAACCATAGATTGATGGTTTGGGTTTCTCCGAATTCACACTCTCAACATTAACTAACCTAAGGTCTGTAGAAACTCATGGAATTAGTATCCATACCTGAGGAGATTACTTTTTCTCTGAAATTTTTCTCCTTTTTGCTAAGTTCTCTTCCTTGCCTTTCTTCTTCCTCTTTTCCTTCTCTTCTCTTTCTCTCAATTCAATTATGGTTCTGAAAGGAGTGAAAGTGGCTTAGGGATGTCCTTTAAATAGACTAGGAACATCCTAAAATAAGTCCCTTTGAGATTAGGAAAGAATCCCAATCGAAAATTAGGAAATTTCCTAATTTCTATATTCTGCGGTAACCGAGGGTCGATGGGAGGGTCGATGATCCCGTCGACCCTAGGGGTATAAGTTGTCCGACCCTCCCTTCAAAACTGAGGGTCTGAATTTCTGTTTTGGGAGGTCCGACCCTGCTTAGTTGGGTATGCGACCCTTCCCCTATTTTAAGTGTTTTTGGGTCGATTTAATACCTGGGATCTCGATCTCCTTCATGCCCTTGGTCCATTTGACTCGACCATAATGGGTAAACCTGGTTCAAGGTGGTAAGACCGGGTTAGATTGACACGGGTCTTACAATTCCCCCCAACTTATAAAAATTTTGTCCTCGAAATTGTACGTACCTTCTGAATCAAATAAGTAAGGGTATTGCTTTCTCATAGCATTTTCTTCTTCCCATGTAATTTCTTCCATGTCTCTACTTTTCCATATGACCTTAACATAGTAGATATCTCTGTTGCGTAGATGTTGAACCTTTCGACTAGTGATTTCTGTTGGTGTTACTTCAAATGTCAAATCATCAGTCAATTCCGGCAAATCCACTATCCAAACATGCGTTGGGTCTTTGACATACTTCTTCAATAGGGAAATGTGAAATACGTCATGTACACTTGACATAAATGGTGGTAGTGGTAACTAATAAGCTACTTTTCCACGCTTAGCTAGAATTTCATACGACCCGATATATCTTGGACTTAGCTTCCCTTTCTATCCGAACCTCTTCAATCCTCGCATAGGTGATACTTTCAAAAATAATTTATCACCTACGACGAACTCTAGATCTCTTCGTCGAGTATCTGCATATTGCTTCTAACGGTTCTGAGCTGTTCTAACTCTTTCCTTGATGATGTCGACCACTCGACAAGTCTCTTCAACAAATTCTGGTCCAGCAATACTACGTTCTCCAACTTCATTCCAAAACAAGGTTCGACACTTTCGGCCATACAGTGCTTCATATGGTAACATCTGTATTGTGGCCTGATAGCTGTTATTATAAGCGAACTCGAACAATGGTAACTTTTCGTCCCATGATCCTTTGAAATCAATCACACATGCTCGTAGCATATCTTCTAGAATTTGAATTGTATGTTCTGACTGTCCATCTGTCTGTGGGTGGAATGCAGTACTAAACTTCAATGTTGTACCCATAGCCTTTTGCAATCCTTCTCAAAATTTGGAAGTAAATCGTGGGTCTCCATCGGACACAATACTTTCTGGTACACCGTGTAGTCGAACAATATTATCCACATACAGCTTTGCTAACCTTTCCAGTGTATACTGAGGTCGTATAGGTATAAAGCGAGTTGTTTTAGTCAGACAGTCCACAATCACCCAAACTGCGTCAACTACTCGAGGAGTCAATGGTAGTCCCGTGACGAAGTCCATAGTGATACAGTCCCATTTCCATGATGGTTCCTATAATGGCTGTAACAATCCTGCGGGTCTTTATCGTTCAGCCTTTACTTTCTGACAATTTAGGCATTGAGACACGAACTTAGCTACATTTGCTTTCATTCCCCTCCACCAATATAATTTCTTTAGATCATGATACATTTTTGTACTTCCAGGGAGTATCGAGTAGATGGTGGTATGGGCTTCTTTCATCAATCGGTGTCTAATGTCCATACTTTCTGTTTCAGGTACACATATTCTTCCTTTGTATTTTAGTACCTTCTCGTCATCCAAGGTGAACTCAGGGTTAGTCCTACCTTTCTCAGTATCTTTTTGTACTGTTCTCAGATAGGGATCTGCTTTGATAGTTGTCTTCACTTCATCCACTATATCTGGTATAATTTTTAATGCCACGAACATATTTGAAAACCGATGAATAAACCCTTGGTTAGCTGATTCATCCGTTGTATCTATCACATACTGCTCGTTGCCGTGATTGAATACCATTCCGGTAGTACACATTGCTGCAGTCGTGTTGATTTCTCCTTGAGATTTGATCATTGCTTTTCTGCTCAATGCATCTGCTACCACGTTCGCCTTTCCTGGATGATACTGGATATCACAATCATAGTCTTTCAATAATTCCAACCATATTCTTTGTCTCATATTCAACTCTTTCTGATTAAATAAATAAGTAAAACTTTTATGGTCTGACTTAATCTGGAATTTCTCTCCGTATAGGTAATGTCTCCATATCTTGACAGCATGTACTACTGCCGCTAACTCCAAATCATGAGTGGGGTAATTTTTCTCATGTACCTTCAACTGTCTCGAGGCATACGCAATCACTTGCTCTCCTTGCATAAGCACACATCCTAGTCCCAGTCCCGACGCATCAGTGTATAAGGTAAACGTCTGTCCTGGAATAGGAATAGTCAAAATTGGAGCGGATATCAATCTGGTCTTCAGTGTTTGGAAACTCTTCTCACATTTATCGGTCCACACAAACTTTTCACCTTTCTTAGTCAAACTGGTGAGAGGTACGACAATCCGAGAATAGTCTTCTACGAATCTCCGATAATAACCAGCTAGACCCAGAAAACTTCTGATTTCTGAAACGCTCTTTGGTGCTTCCCACTTTACAATAGCCTCGATCTTGCTGGGATCCACTTTGATTCCTTCAGCGGATACTACATGGCCTAGGAAGGCGACTTCACTTAGCCAAAACTCACACTTTGAAAATTTGGCGTATAGCTTCTCTTTCCTTAAACGCTGTAGGGCTGCGTTTAGGTTCTTGATATGAGTTTCCTTGTCCTTGGAATATACCAATATGTCATCAATAAATACTATAACCGACGTATCCAACATATCGTGGAAAACTCGGTTCATAAGTTCCATGAACGCTGCCGGTGCATTAGTTAATCCGAAAGACATAACCAAAAATTCATAATGTCCATATCTGGTCCTGAATGCAGTCTTCGGAATATCACCTTCTTTAATCTTCAGCTGATGATAACCCGATCGAAGATCGATCTTAGAAAATACTTTTGCTCCTTGTAACTGATCGAACAAGTCATCGATCCGAGGTAGTGGATATCGATTCTTGATTGTCAGTTTATTCAACTCCCGATAGTCAATACATAATCGAACGCTACCATCCTTCTTCTTTACGAACAACACCGGTGCACCCCATGGAGATATACTGGGTCAAATATAACCCTTGTCCAGCAGTTCTTGTAGTTGCACTTTTAGTTCCTTCAGTTCCGTAAGAGCCATTCTATAGGGTGCTTTTGATATGGGTGCGGCTCCAGGTATCAGGTTTATTACAAACTCTGTGGCCCGGTCGGGTGGTAATCCGGGTAGTTCCTCCGAAAATACGTCAGGGAAATCCTGCATGACGTCAATGTCTTCCATTCGTGGTGCTTCCTTGGTTAGGTCGACCACTGACACTAGATACCCGACTGCTCCCTTGTCAAGGCACTTCTTAGCCTTTAATGCTGAAAGTATGAGCTTGCGTCTCCGGGGAAGTTTGGTTCCCGAGAAACTTATTTATGCTCCTTCTTTGTCTTTGAACGTTAGCTTTTTTCGGCGCATAATAGATTTACAGAGTGCCGAACTAACCAGTCCATTCCTAAGATGACATCAAAGTCTGCCATCTCAAGTTGTATCAAGGTTGCATCTAAGGTTTTCTCTCCAATGAGAACTGGACATGGTCCATAACCTTTCTCTAGTTCCACTTCTAACCCCATCGGTGATCGTACAAGTAATTTGTAGTCTAATGTTTTGATGGGTAGTTTCGTCTTCTTTCCAAATGATACAGATATGAATGAATGAGTAGCTCCAGAATCAAAGAGTACTCTGGCGGGTACGCCATTTATAGGTACAATACTTGTGATTTATCTTTACTTAGTCTACATGCTCATTCAATGTAATTACAACTTTAAAAGTTTCGATCATACCTGTGACCACATCGGGTGATGCGGCGGCCTCCTCGGATGTAACAGCATATACCCGTCCCTGATGTAACTGCTTCTTGGGCTTAGGGCACTCCCTTGCCATATGTCCCGGCTGGTTGTAGTTAAAACACTTCGGGGCTTCAGAATTTGGCTGTGACTGAGGTTGCACTGCTGAAGTGGTCTTGGGTGCAGTAGTAAAGTTCTGAGGACGAAAAGGCTTATACATCCTGTTATTGCCTCCGTTGTAGGAGTTTTCGGCTGGTCTCTTGATGCCTCTGTTCTGAGTAAGGTAACTCTCCTTCTGGCTCGATTCAATCACTCGAGCAATCTGGACAGCTTCGTTGTAAATTTTCTTCTCTAAGCCCAGAACATTTTCTCTGATGCTTCCTCTTAGTCCCGTGACGAACCTACGGGTTTTGGTATCTTCTTCTTGCATGCTAGCCGGTGCAAAGAAAAACATCTCTTCGTAGCGCTGTTGATATGAATCTACAGTCATCTGTCCCTGGTACAAGCTTAGGAACTCCTTCTCCATCGAATCTCTGAAGCTTCGTGGAAAATATTTCTCGAAGAATGCTTCTTTATATATAGCCCAAGTCAGTAGGGCGTGCTTGGTCAGTAAATATGTCTTCGAGGATTTCCACTAATGGTGTGCGTCGCCCTTGAGCATGAAGGTGGCACATAGTACTTTCTCTTCCTCTGTGATAGTCATCATGAGGAAATTTCTCTCCATCTCGTCTATCCAGTGGGCTGGCCACAATGGATCAGACGGCTTGCCGTTGAATTCTCTGGGTTTCATCTTCAAAAATCTCTCCACTAGTCGGGAGTGGTCCAGCTGATTCTAGGGGTTTGCCCCAAACATATAGGGTGGATTGTGGTAATTCCCTTGAGCTGCTTCCGGTACCTGCACTGGAATCTATGCAGCCGGTTGTTGAGGTGTCTGATGAGCTGGGTGGTTACCCACCGGGGCTGCACTAGCTTGTCCAGTGTGCATGGGTGCGGCCTGAGTGGCTTGGAACATAATTCCCATGGCGACCTGCATCTGAGCCTGTGCGTATTGCATCTGCTGCAGCTGCTGTGCCAGGTTCATCACCACTGTTGCTAGCTCTGGTGGTGGAGGTGGCAAATTTGTAGGGTTTGCCAATTCTGGATTTCCCGGTGCATAGTTATTCTCTTAACTAGTCTCCTCCACTGGTGGTGGTGGTGGGACTGCGTTTCGGGTCTGCCGGGTCACTCTACGTCCAGACATAATTCCTTTCGCTAATTGGTGGTGCCTGGAAATCATCAAAATAGGTGAGAAGTCATTTATATTTCATGTAGGCATGCTAACCAATAATCAATTCCAATTCTAGCTCATTTTATAAAAAAATGCTGTCTTTTCTATGCAGGGTCGATGGTGAGGGTCGCTGGTATGTCCGACCCTTAGTTTCTGACCCTGGGAATGACCTGTTCTTCCCGAGAGCTGAGGATCGATGCGAGGGTCGATGGGTATCCGACCCTCAGTTGTGACCCTCGATTTTTTGTTAGATTCCCGAGAGCCGAGGGTCGATGGGAGGGTCGATTTGAGGGTCGATTGTGCTAGTCGAATTGTCCAACCCTCGGACTAAAAATCAGATTTTTAAGATCCAATTTTGGGTCATTTCTTATTATTTACCTCTCGTTTCGACTCGCCTCACCTCTCTGAGTTGCTACAGTGCTACTCTACTGTTGTGGGTCGATTTTTGTCCGGGTTTCGATGTCCACGTCATCCATACAGGTATGTTCTCTCATTTTTACCTGTTTTTAGGTTTTCTTTTCTAGGTTTTCGTCCATTTAACTTGTATTTTTCAAATTAAACTTTTTCCAACCGTAAAAATTCGATTTTTATTGGGGGCTTTTGTTATTGGTGTCTCATGGTACGAAAGCCCTCAAAAATTTTTGAGTTTCATCGGTTGGTTATCGAGAAACTTGAAATTTTCTCTTTTTGCCCTAATTTGTTGATATTTTCGATTTTTCTTGAATTTCTTCAAATTGGACATCGTCAGTTAAAATTTCCTACTGCATGTGGGTCGTAGGATATGTTTAAACCTTCGTAAGTCCTTATGCCCACTTGTATGGTGAGGAATGGGGCTTTATGGTCAACTTACGTTGTTATTACATCAAATTTTGGATTTTTATCTTATTTCCTTGTTTCCTTTCTCTTTCTTATTTTGCAGATACTATGGCTCATACCAAGGTACCCAGAGTGCATGATCCACTTCACTTTCGTTCGAATGAAGCTGAGGCACAGTATGCTAACTATGCCCGTAAAAAAGTAGAAGGGGGTTGCATGGTCAACTTGGTTGAGCTAGCCTTGTTCAATGTAGAGGGAGCATTTGGTGATGTGGGGTGGCTCCCTGTCATCACATACGACGAGTGCACCTTCTCGGATTTGGTGCGTCAGTTCTATTGTAATCTCCAGGTGATGGGGAATTACAACGACGTTGAGCATGGTTAGGAGTTGCGCATCACCAGTTAAGTCAAGGGGGTGCACATTTCCCTTGATTATCGGCAGCTGGCCGATCTGTTGGGAATTCCCTATGATGGCCCCATGGTGTACTGTGCGCCGAGAAAGCCACAGTTTGTTGAAATGGAGATGAGTGCAGAGATCGACGACCAGCTATTACGCCCTGATCGCTGGCAGATGAGAGCCTGTTACTTGCGTCCAGCTCCACAGGTCTTCTGTAAGATTATCCAGCATAATCTGATTCCGCAGAGTGGGCACTATTAGAGGGTCTCTCAGCTGACACAGTTTCTGATATACAGTATCTGCACTCGCCAGCCGGTCTGCCTTCCTTACATCATCATGCGGATGATGATTAGTGCTACATTGTCCGGTCATAGGGGTAATCTACCCTATGGACGTATGATTACAGTGCTACTGACCCGTCTGGGGGTGGATCTGGTAGATGAGAAGATCCAGGAGAAGACCTTCTCGTCGCCTCTAGATTGGGAGGCTATCTGCAAGATGGGGCTGCGAGATGCTGAAGTTAGTGATGAGGAGAGGAACGCGATGGTGCGCCCTCACACTCGGGTCAAGATGGCTGATGCTGAGGCTGCTGCTGCTGCTGCTAGAGCTCGTGTGGATCTGGTCGACGATGACGATCGTATGTATATGGACGTCGACTCGATACCACCGCCTTCAGCTACACATGCGACTGGAGTTGGTACTTCTTCTGCGGCGGCTCCTGCACCTGAGGCTGGTCCTTCCTATTCGGCTGATCCTTCACTTCCACCTTCAGCCATGATGGAGATGCTGCAGGAGATCAGGCATGCTCAGCGCAGATCTGATCTAAGGATGGATGAGCTGTTGGATGCTCAGCATGCATCAGACGCGCGGATGGGAGAGCTCCTAGAGGTGCAGCGTGCGACTGATCAGAGGATAGCCGGTCTCGCAGCTAGTCTACAGACGACCCAGACTCAGATTGCCTGGTTGACTAGAGTCTATGCTAAGGACTACGACAGAGACCGTGAGGGACCGCCTCCTCCTTCGCCTCCAGCTTCCTGAGTATACTTTTATTATTTTTTTCCTTGTACTACAGAGTAACTGTCTGGGTTGTGGACTGTATTCTGCTTTCATTATGTATATACATCTTGTTTTTCTCACTCATTGTATGTAACTCGTTTTCCCTTTAATAGATGCATTATTCTCTTTTTAAATTTGGTCTCAATCATCACTTGTGCTTACAGTGTGTTTATATTAAAGCTTTTACTTTTATCCTATCTTAGTTCACAATTGTCTCGAATGTATGTTAGTCGGCGGGCAAGGCCTGAGATGCTCTGATACCAAGTTGTTACACCCCAATTTTGGTCTAACCAGAATGGTGTGATGAACCGCTAAATAACCAACGGTTTAACCAAGATCTCAAACAGGCTATCCCCGCTTTATCCAACTTACACACATCCGTAATCATAATCAGAGTAAATACACAATAGCGGAAGTCTTATAATAAGATGAATTGAGAATCTATGTGATATTAAAATTTAAATAACAAATTATTCTGTTTCAACTGAGACATAAATATTTAAATACCAAAGACATGTCTTAATAAATCCAAATAAAGAAACCTATAAAATATCTAATCAAATACACACGAGTTGCACTCGCAAGAGGAGTCATGTGTATCCAGTTCAGCTTCAGCTTCCACCACCGCTACCGTCCTGTACGCAGAAGCAATTATAAAATCTTCAACCGTATAACCTGCATCATCAACTAAAAATATTCGACGTTGAGGGGTGAGCACACATCACGGCTCAGTGAGTAGCCAAAATAATGCAACAATACATATGCATGCAAAAAGTCAATTTATATCTTTGGTCCGGTTTTAAAGTTTTCAGTATGCAATAGAAAGGTTTAGGTAGCCAAAGGTCGCGTTTATTGACTCTGCCTCTATACACGAGTGTGTGACGTTACCCGAAGATCACGTTTATCGTCAACTCACATGCACCCAATCATGAACATTATATAACAAAGGTTACGTTTATTTCTATATAGTGCCATACCAACACGTAAGCCCCTATTGGCGAGGGCTGCAAACTGGGCTCACAACTAACCAATCCTAATGTGAAAAAGTGTATCCAAGTCCTCACCCGAGCATCCCTCAGAATATCCATAGAGATAGAGCTAAGGCCCCCCGGTAGAGTCAGAGACTACAAGGACCGAGACCATCTCCCCTGATACTCTACGACATAATAGTTCTGCTAAAGTAATGGCGATACGACGATGCTAATGCACAAGACTTGAGTTAGAGATAGAGCTAAAGTGCTGAGACCCGCCAAAGGTTAACGTTTATTGACATTCTCATCACACCTCCCCTGATACTCGCTCGCATCAAGTACACCAACCACACACATAAAAGCACATGCCTATTCCTATCATCATCATCATCATGTTATAAACAATAAAGTAAATATGCATGAACAAGTAATAGAAATATTGGATGGCATGCTGTATGCACATTACAAACATATTCGCATAGAATCAAGCATAGCATAGGACTCAAGAAAATAAAAAATAGTTTATTATTAACCAATTTAGTTTGGAGTTAAGGTTCCTCACCTTAGCTTGCTATAAGATACTTTTCTAAGCTTTAAAATCACCTTTATAGTGTTATTATATTGCTAGAAGACCTAATAAAGTCGATAGAATTTAATTAGAATTTATTCGGAATTAAAAACCATGCTGTTAACTGAGGGTCGGAGGTAGGGTCGATGCTAGGGTCGATGGGTCTATCGACCCTTCCCTCTTTCTGGACTTCCCGAATGCTGAGGGTCGATGGTCAGGAATACCTAGGGTCGGATGGCTTATCGACCCTGGGTGCGACCCTTGGTGCACTTTGGTCCAATTCCCTCTTTTAATCCATTCTTCGTGTTTGGGATCCTATGGCTTGCTCCTACATTCCATTCTACATTCATTCCATGGTCTGAAACCATGTATAACCCACCTAGATAGCTTTCATGCGCTTTCCTATGGTTTTTCATAAAAACCTAACCATAGATTGATGGTTTGGGTTTCTCCGAGATCACACTCTCAACATTAACTAATCTAAGGTCTGTAGAAACTCATGGAATTAGTATCCATACTTGAGGAGATTACTTTTTCTCTGAAATTCTTCTCCTTTTTGCTAAGTTCTCTTCCTTGCCTTTCTTCTTCCTCTTTTCCTTCTCTTCTCTTTCTCTCAATTCAATTAGGGTTGTGAAAGGAGTGAAAGTGGCTTAGGGACGTCCTTTAAATTGACTAGGAACATCCTAAAATAAGTCCCTTTGAGATTAGGAAAGAATCCCAATCGAAAATTAGGAAATTTCCTAATTTCTATATTCTGCAGTAACCGAGGGTCGATGGGAGGGTCGATGATCCCGTCGACCCTAGGAGTATAAGTTGTCCGACCCTCCCTTCAAAACTGAGGGTCTGACTTTCTGTTTTGGGAGGTCTGACCCTTAGCTGGGTATGCGACCCTTCCCCTATTTTAAGTATTTTTGGGTCGATTTAATACCTGGGATCTCGATCTCCTTCACACCCTTGGTCCATTTGACTCGACCATAATGGGTAAACCTGGTTCAAGGTGGTAAGACCGGGTTAGATTGACTTGGGTCTTACAGTCCTTCTTCTTAACAAATAACACTGACACTCCCCAAGGCGATATGCTTGCTTGGATAAAACCCTTGTCCAGTAAATCCTGTACTTGTACCTTCAATTCCTTTAATTTGGTTGGAGCCATTCTATAGGGTGCCTTAGATACTGGTGTGGCTCTGGGTATAAGGTCTATAACAAACTTTGTCACTCGATTAGGTGGAAAACCATGTAATTCCTTAGGAAATACATCTGAAAATTCTTGTACCACTTCTATGTCTTCCAATCGTAGTGCCTCCTTGGTGAGGTTGACCACTGACTCCAGGTAACCAGTTCCTCCTTTCTCGAGGCATCTCTTAGCCTTTAATGCATAAAGAATGAGTTTCCACTCACGGGGAAGTTTGGTTCTTGCAAAACTGAACTCTGCTCCTTCCTTATCTTTAAATGATATCTTTTTTTCAGTACAAACCAAACTCACAGAATGCTGGGATAACCAGTCCATCCCTAGGATGATGTTAAAGTCTGCCATCTCAAGTTACACCAAGTTGGCGTCCAAACTTCGTCCATTCATGAGAACTGGACATGGTCCATAACCTTGGTCTAATTTTGCTTTTAATCCCATAGGTGATCGTACCAGTAATTTACTGTCTAAAGGTCTGAGGGGTAGAGTTAGGGCCTGTTTGATAAAACTTCAACTCTGGGATTCTTACTTCCGGTCTAAATTTCTGCTCTTGCTTCAAATGGATTCAGGAGTATTTGGGAGTAGAAATACGTTTGGTAATGTAATTTTGACATGGTCTCCAGAACATCTTTAGAACAGAAGCATGTTTGGTAAATCTGGTTCTGAGCCATTTCAGAGCAAATATAGAGTAGAAGTGTGTTTGATAACAAAAAAATATGTGATCCAAATTCAAAACAAGTTTAATTACAAAAACTACCACTCCTACATCTATTCCATGGCCTTCCAAATTATAAAGGGTTACATATTAAAAAAATTAACAATCATCCTTCTAGTACTTCATGGTTTCTATATAAACAACATAGCATGTCAGAATCAACAACCATATGGCTTCGAATATAACTATGCCATATATCGGATATAACACGGATTGGTGTAGAACAACTTCATGTCGTATCTGCTGACTTCCATCACTCTGAAAATATTAACTTCCCCTCACTCCTTATATGCTCACTTCCCTCACTCCGAATATGTTGACTTCCCTCACTCAGACAACATGGTTGAGCGGACAGATGTTTAAACCCTGCACTCCCTTTGTACTGATCAACCCAAATAAAATATTTTTCATGGTCTTCCTTGATCGGATAGGTGTAAAACTTACGGCCCGGATTTTTTGGTTGCGAGATGTTTGCAATATCATTCTCCCCTTCCCACACTCACACATTGGGATATCACAATCAGCTATATATATATATATATATATTTGTGATTGGGAAACAAAATTAAAATCGTTAAATTTTGATTAAATATGCATTCACATATCCCTCATTTAGTTAGTATGAAATTAAAAACAACATCTAACAAGGGTTAATTAAAAATATAAAGTCAACGATAAATTATTGTAATACAATGCATAATTAAATAAGTGTTCCTAATCAGATGTATCTAACTAAAAGCTCATATCTGTGGTAATCCATTGTCCCTAGCCAACTGGTTGGCAATGCCTCTCCTGATGATATTCATCTCATGTGCAGTACCAACAAATTCTCATTCCCATTCTGAACATTATCATTTTCCAACAATACATTTTCCTCTTCTTGATGTTCATCTGGAGCATCTTCTCCATTTAACCTGGCAAATTCCAGATCGGCAATTTGTTCATCCCTAATAAAATTATGCAGAGAACAGCATGCTATGACAATATAAGCTTGAATTCTCAGTGAATATGATCGCATTGCTGTCAATATGCCAAAACGTGTCACACCCCAATTCTGCACTATTCAGAATGATGTGATGAACCGCTAATAAACCAACGGTTCAACCAGGATCTCAAATAGGCTATCCCCGCATTATCTAAACTTACACACATCCGTAATCATAATCAGAGTAAATACATAATAGCAGAAGACTTATAATAACATGAACTGAGAAACTAAGATGATATCATTTAATAGCAAATTATTCAGTTTTCAACTGAGACATAAATATTTAAATACCAAATACATGTCTTAATAAATCCAAATAAGAAACCTATAAAAATATCTAATCAAATACACACGAGTTGCACTCGCAAGAGGAGGCATGTGTATCCACTTCAGCTTCAGCTTCCATCGCTGCCACGTTCCCGTACGCAGATGCATTCACATAGTCTTCAACGGTATAACCTACATCATCAACTAAAAATATTCGACGTTGAGGGGTGAGCACACATCACGGCTTAGTGAGTAGCCAAAACAATGCAACAATACATATGCATGCAAAATCAATTTATATCTTTGGTCTGGTATATAAGTTTGCAGTATGCAATAGAAAGGTTTAGGTAGCCAAAGGTCGCGTTTATTGACCCCGCCTCTATACACGAGTGCGTGACGTTACCCGAAGATCACGTTTATCGTCAACTCACATGCACCCAATCATTAACATTATATAACAAAGGTTACGTTTATTGCTATATAGTGCCATACCAACACGTAAGCCCCTGTTAGCGAGGGCTGCAAACTGGGCTCGCAACTAACCAATCCTAATGCCAAAAAGTATATCCAAGGCCTCACCCCAGCATCCCTCAGAATGTCCATAGAGATAGAGCTAAGGCCCCCCGGTAGAGTCAGAGACTACAAGGACCGAGACCACCTCCCCTGATACTCTACGACATAATAGTTCGGCTAAAGTAATGGCGATACGACAACGCTAATGCACAAGACTTGAGTTAGAGATAGAGCTAAAGTGCTGAGACCCGCCAAAGGTTAACGTTTATTGACGTTCTCATCACACCTCCCTTGATACTCGCTCGCATCAAGTACATCAACCACACACATACAAGCACATGCCTATTCCTATCATCATCATCATCATCATGTTATAAACAATAAAGTAAATATGCATGAACAAGTAATAGAAATATTGGATGGCATGCTGTATGCACATTACAAACATATTCGCATAGAATCAAGCATGGCATAGGACTCAAGAAAATAGAAAATAGTTTGTTATTAACCAATTTAGTTTGGGGTTCTGGTTCCTCACCTTAGCTTGCTAATAGATACTTTTCCAAGCTTTAGAATCACCTTTACAGTATTATTGTATTGCTAGAAGCCCTAACAATGTTGATAGAATTTAATTAGAATTTATTCAGAATTTAAAAACTACTCTGTTAACAGAGGGTCGGAGGTAGGGTCGGAGTCAGGATCGACCCTGGGTGCGACCCTCCCCAGATTCTGAACTTCCCGAACACTGAGGGTCGATGGTGAGCAACACCTAGGGTCGGATGGTCATCGACCCTCGGTGCGACCCTCGGTGCACTTTGGTCCAATTCCCACTTTCAATCCATTCTTCGTGTTTAGAATCCTATGGCTTGCTCCTACATTCCATTCTACATTTATCCCATGGTCTGAAACCATGTATAACCCACCTAGATAGCTTTCAAGCCTCCTTCTATGGTTTTCCATGGAAACCTAACCATAGCATGATGGTTTGGGTTTCTCCGAGATCACACTCTCTCCAATAACTAACCTAAAGTCTGTAGAAACTCATGGAATTAATATCCATACCTGAGAAGAATAATCTTTCTCTGCAACTCTTCTCTTTTCGCTTAATTTCTCTTCCTTCCCTTTCTTCTTCCTCTTTCCTTCTCCTCTCTTTCTCTCAATTCGATTAGGGTTGTGAAAGGAGTGAAAGTGGCTTAGGGACATCCTTTAAATAGATTAGGAACATCCTAAATAAGTCCCTCTAAGATTAGGAAAGAATCCCAATCGAAAAATATAGAAATTTCCTAATTTCTATATTCGGCAGAATCCAAGGGTCGATGGGAGGGTCGATGATCCCGTCGACCCTAGGGTCTTAAGCTGTCCGACCCTCCCTTCAAAACTGAGGGTCTGACTTTCTGTTTTGGGAGGTCCGACCCTGCTTAGCTGGGTATGTGACCCTTCCCCTATTTTAAGTGTTTTTAGGTCGATTTGATACCTGGGATCTCGTTCTCCTTTACGCCCTTGGTCCATTTAACTCGACCATGATGGGTAAACCTAGTTCAAGGTGGTAAGACCGGGTTAGATTGACACGGGTCTTACAACTCCCCCCAACTTATAAAAATTTTGTCCTCGAAATTATACGTAGCTTCTGAATCAAACAAGTGAGGGTATTGCTTTCGCATAGCATTCTCTTCTTCCCATGTAATTTCTTCCATGTCTCTACTTTTCCTTGTGAGCTTAACATAGTAGATATCTCTGTTGCGTAGACATTGAACCTTTCGACTAGTGATTTCTGTTGGTGTTACTTCAAATGTCAATTCATCAGTCAATTCTAGAAAATCCACTGTCAACACATGCGTTGGGTCTTTGACATACTTCTTCAATAGGGAAATGTGAAATACGTCATGCACACTTGACATAGATGGTGGTAGTGCTAACTGATAAGCCACTTTTCCACGCTTAGCTAGAATTTCATATGGCCCGACATATCTTGGACTTAGTTTCCCTTTCTGTCCGAACTTCTTCAATCCTCGCATAGGCGATACCTTCAAGAATACTTTATCACCTACAGTGAACTCTAGATCTCTTCGTCGAGTATCGACATATTGCTTCTGACGGTTCTGAGCTGTTCTCACTCTTTCCTTGATGATGTCGACCACTCGACAAGTTTCTTCCACAAATTCCGGTCCAACAATACTACGTTCTCCAACTTCATTCCAAAACAAGGGAGTTCGACACTTCCTGCCATACAGTGCTTCATAAGGTGACATCTGTATAGTGGCCTGATAGCTATTGTTATAAGCAAACTCGATCAATGGTAACTTTTCGTCCCATGATCCTTTAAAATCAATCACATATGCTCGTAGCATATCTTCTAGAATCTGGATTGTACGCTCCGACTGTCCATCTGTCTGTGGGTGAAATGCAGTACTAAACTTTAGCGTCGTACCCATAGCCTTTTGCAATCCTTCCCAAAATTTGGAAGTAAATCGTGGATCTCTATCGGCCACAATGCTTTCTGGAACACCATGTAATCGAACAATGTTATCCACATACAGCTTCGCTAACCTTTCCAGTGTATACTGAGGTCGTATAGGTATGAAGCGAGCTGTTTTAGTTAGACGGTCCACAATCACCCAAACTGCGTCAACTACTCGAGGAGTCAATGGTAGTCCCATGACATAGTTCATTGTAATGCAGTTTCACTTTCAGACTGGCTTTGATAGTTATTATAGTAAGCCATGTTGGTCTTTGTCTTTCAGCCTTTACTTGCTGATAATCCAGACACTGGAACACTCACTACACCACATTTGTTATCATTCCTCTTTACCAATACAATCTCTTCGGCTCATGATACATATTGGTATTCCAGGATGTCCTAAATATTGAGTACAATGGGATCTTATCATTACCCTCTTCCTGACATCCGAATCTTTATCTTCAGGTATTCAGAATCTACCACTGTATCTGAGTACCGTCTCCGCATCCAAAATAAGTCAGGTTTGGGTTTTTCTTTCTCTAAATCTTCTTGCATTG